>VWZU01005565.1:161955-229159 GCA_013397095.1 Sterrhoptilus dennistouni | reverse complement strand
GCCCCTCGCCATGGCGGCGCCGTCCGGGCCCGGGCCTAGCGGCTCCGGGTAGACACGATGGGCCCCGGGGGACACTCCGGGCACACGGGGACTCTGGAGGACACCCCGGGCACACGGGGACCCTTGGGGGACACCCCCGGCCACACGGGGACCCTGGAGAACACCCCCGGGCATCGTCCCTGCCCCGCCACACCGCTGTGCCCTGCCGTGGCGCTTAGGCAAAGCCCCGCCGCCAGCTGCGCTCTGCCCTCACGCCAGGACAAGCTGTGGAAAATGTCCCTGGAAAGCCTCTAAGGGAGTTTACTTTAAATAAATAAAGTCATTAGAAACGACACCAAAAATCCCTATCGTGACAATATTCTGTTTGGATGGGTTTTTGTATGAAAATCCAGCCGTGCCCTGGGGCGCCTCAGGCGCCAGGAATGGCGGCTGGTCAAAGGACCCGATTGTCCATTTCTGCTCCGCGCTGGTGCAGCCTCTGCTCGAGCCCTGTGTGCGGTTTTGAACGTCTCAATATAAGAGGGATATAAAGCCATTAGAGAGCTCATCCAAAAGAGAGATACAAAGGTGATGAAGGGTCTAAAACAGAAGCCATACAAGGAGCAGCTGAGCCCACTTGGTTGGTTTGGCCTGGAGGAGGCTGAGGGGAGACTCGTTGTGGTCTGCTCCTCATGGAGGGAAGGGGATGGGCAGGCACTGATCTCTTCTCTCTGGTGACCAGGGACAGGACTCGGGGAAATGGCATGAAGCTGTGTCAGGAGAGGTTTAGGCTGGATATTAGGAAAAGTTTCTTCACCCAGAGGGTGTTTGGGCATTGGAATAGAGTCCCCAGGGATGTGCTCACAGCACCAGCCTGAGTATTTGGACAGTGCTCTTGGGCACGTGGTGTGATACTTGAGATTGTCTTGTACAGGGCCAGGAGTTGGACTTAATAATCTTTGTGGGTTAATTCCAACTCAGGATATTCTATGAATCTCTGGTCTTCATATTTAAGAAAAGAATTTTAATTCCTCGTGGAAGAAATGTCATCGTATGTGCCAATAATTAATGTGAGAGATAGATGAATGAGCAAAAATCAAACAAGGGAAAATCATTATCCATTAGACACTGCAAAATTATTTCAGTGTGTGCACATCCCATGCTTGCCTAATGGAAAGTTTGTTAATATGAGCAGCTGGGATGTAAGTCTCCCTCCCACCTCAAGCACTGCTGAAGGCTAGGGAAGGATGCTGTAAACAGGGCCAGCGAGTCATTGCAGTCCCATAATCGGAACTGATACAAACTTAGTACAAACTATTGGGAAGTCCTGTCATTCTCCTTCAAACCCCGGCTCTTTTGATTTGGTGTGCTCGGGCACCAATGCGCAAGGTCAGCTTTTCAATGATGCTTTCCTTTTGTTCATCTGAGGACAAAAGCACGGACCCTTGGGAGTGATATTCTGAGCTAAACTGTATCTGCTGACAATATTAATAACAGTCTCTGAAATGTCATTTGATGCTCACCGAAATTGTACGCAAATATTAAAGCTGAAACATTCACCCGATCTTTCATTCATCTGTTCCACGGAAATGTCAGTGGTGAAATGCTAATGGAATGTGACAAAACACTTAAGCCAGAAAACTCATGAGGCAAATTAAGGCCACTTGACTTTTCCCAACCACTCTAATAGCTACTGAGGCACTGGCAGAGCCAGAGGAAGACTTTGCGTTGCTCCAGGGACATCACAGTGTGGTCTGTTGAAATAGCTTTATGATTCCTGTCTGACCTCAGGTTTCCAACCCCCTTTGTGAGACAGTATGAAAAGTAAAGCTTCTGAACGGGAAGAATATTAAAACAAGTACTGGGGAGATTTTGTGAATTATCTGTAAATCTTGCTTATGGCTCCTATGGCCGTTTCCCAATTTCCACAGACATTTAAAAGTAGGAGAAACAGCTTCAGTTTGTGAGATGAACTTCAGATAACAGGCACTGCAAAATCTCCCTCAGCTGCTTTACTTCCACAGTCTCCCCTGGGTATTTTTTTCAGGTGTAAAACAGATCTCTTTCCACATCTAACGTTAAATACAGTGTATTTCAAAGGAATAACAATTTTCAGTTAAATTTGTCCTAGATTAGAGTCCAGTCCATTGCTTCTGATCTCATAGAGAACTGTAAGTACACCATCCATCTCCAAATATTCATTTGTTGTAAAAGCAAACATGAAGAAAGAAAAAAACACTTTCCCCACGGCATTAAATTTTGAAAGGAATGATTCTGAAAGGTGTCCATAAGAAGCAGAAACAGACTCAAAGATAAAAGCCAACCCTGTGTGCATCCATACCAGGTACAGAAGAGGTGGATCAGAGGCAACCAAACAGGAACAGAGACCTCCATTTATCTCTTGCAATGAAACAGAATATAAATGAAACTTGGCATCAGTCTGAAAGGATAGCTTGAACATAATCTATTCAAAGAGAAGACCCCAAAACCTACAACAAAAAATCCACAGCAGAAACAGATAAGCTGGTATGTGGGAAAGAAGAAAAACTCCACCTTGGAGTCTGGTACAATTTGTAAAAATCATTAGTTACAAACTGAGATAATTTGAAAGATGGGAACTAGCAGTAGATTCCACTAAATCTGCGCCTGGAAACACAAGTAAGGAGCTCCAAACACACAAGAAAATGGCCTTTATCTGAATCTCTAAATATTTTATTGAAGTAATAATGAGAAAAAAATACTTCAACATCATTGACATCAAGAAGAAATAATCAAAGCCAAGAAATAATATTTGTGGGTATTGAAGTGGTCATGAGGTTTATAGAGGATACAGATTATTCACACAAAAAATAAACTTCTAAAACCCTAATATTATTTAGCTTAAGAAGGAAACAGCCACAGGTTTCTTATCTACCAATTAATTGCATCTGCAGAGTTCTTCTTCTTGATGCAAACCACTATTACTTTTTTTATCCTTCTCTGACTTTGGAAACAAGATTCCTTATCAGTCCCCAGTGCATTTCCCCAAGGTGTAGCGCAGAGGTAATTAAAAGGCTATACAATTAAAAAGGGATTGCACCTAAATCACTACACTGAAAGTGTTTCTCATGCAGAGCCTACTTTACAGAACTGCACAAATGTAACTTCATTCTAATCCACATCTTTATGCCCATCTGTAGTGTGTCAGGGAGAGAGATTTTTGTCCCCATAAAATTCTCAAGTACAAAGAGCTAGAAAAATTATGAAAGCTGCTTTTACTTGAGGGAGACTTTTTTCTTTCAGGTCACCCTAATCAAGTTCCCATTTTTCTCTGATTAAATTATTTGAGGATTAAGCACAGCTGTTTGTCTACAGATTTGTTATGGATCTGTAGAAGTCAATAAGACTCTGCCCATTGATTTAAAGGGGCTTTCAATCAGAATTTTTAAGGGCCATATTTTAATCCAACTAAACATAAACCAAGGCTTTGATGATTTCAATGATGTCAGAATTTTGCCTCAGTCACCCTTGTAATGACTGCTCCTGTCACTGGGCAGTATCAAAAAAAGCCTGGCTCCACCCTCCTTGCTCACTGCCATTTGTTTTTTATATACATTATAGGATCCCTCCTGAGGCTTCTCCCAGCTAAACAGTCCAGCTCTCTCAGCCCTTCCTCGTAGGTGAGATGTTCTACACCTTTAATCAGCCTTCCTTTTATTATCTATGCACTTATGGAAGCCCTTCTTGTTGTCTCTTATATCCCTGGCAAGATTTATTTGGCTTGGGCTTTAACTTTGCTAACTTCATCCTTGCTTCCACTCTTGTAAACTTTCTTTTATGTGTGAGTTTGGGCAAGAAGACAATCCCATTTCCAGACAGATTTTACAGATTGTGCAAGTGAATAATTGAATTTCATCTGTTTATACCACAACTAAGTTTAGGATTCTGTGTGTTTGAAACATCACCACAACCACCACTAAAATATTAAGTAATTTGAAAACCTGTCAGGTTGTTTGCATGAATGTGTTAGCATGAACAAACGGCAAAGCACAGGCAGAGTGGTAGTTGCCTTCTGCCTTGGGAGATGCTAAAAGCTGGATTTCTTTTGTGTTTCACTCTGCGTTCCTGAAGCAGGTGGTGTGAAGAGTTTATTGGTTTAAAGCTGCACCCACATGAATTAGGCAGCATGAAATATGAATAAATGGGGTTTGTCGCTGTGCTTACTAAGCAAAAGCAGCTCTTACAGGCCAACAGCAAAGGATATTGCCACAAAGAATTTAATTAATTGTGTTTCTTTTCCAGTTATTTATGAATTAATATATTAAAAATACCCAAAAACATAACCACAAAAGAGGCCCAATGGTTTTTTAAAGGAAATTTACATTTTTAAAAATAATTCGTTATAAAATATAATTACCAGTACTGACTTGCACCATGCTTCTTGAAGTTCACTGTTCAATTGCTAACATCTACAGTTGAGGCATTTTATTAAATGAGATTGTTATCCATGGACGCAAATGTAATTATTTAAGTTTTTAGGAACAACCTGCATTGTTTATAAGATCAGTTTTTCCTGTCAAGACAAGAAATTAAATTAATATCATTAGAGGCAGTTAGGAAAGAGCTGCATATAGAGATAGTGAGAGAAGAAGCACTAGCTAACAAAATTATGACAATTAATAGGAAAAAAATTGATCACCAGGAGAAAAGAGTGATGTAGGAAAATGTTATTGCTGCAGGTGCATGCCCAGTACAATGAAACAAACAAGCAAACAAAAAACCCAAACAAACAGAAACAGGGAATGCCCAGCCACAGTATTTTGCATTAAGGAGTTTGTACTAATATGAGCCAAATGAGGTCTAAATGGGAATAGAAGCCCACTGTAGAGTAAAATGCAGTTTCTGCCGGCCAAGGAAAGTCCAGAACCTAATGTAATTCTTAAATCTGATTTACCCAGTTTCTTTTTCTTCTTGAGAATGTGATGTGTGGTTTCCTAGTCTTATCTGATCAATACTAAAACCACCTGACAACTCCTTCTGTGACATCTCAGGCTGGATCAAGACAAGCACAAACCATCAGATACAAACTGCATCCTTCATGCAGACCCTTCAGACTGATGATTCAAGGACCTTCTTCGGGACCTGAATGTGTTTCCCTCATTCCTCACCTAAACATGAATTCCTCCAGTCAAAAACCAGCCCACAGCAGAAACACTGACTGTCAAAAGATAGCTCAAAATTTGTGCCTGCAAGACAGAAGCTGTTTTCACATCTCCAGGAAATCATCACTTGTGTTGAGCAACACCATTTAAAATATTTACTTGCTTCCTTTTACTTATTCACTGTAGTTTCTACTTCTTATTTTATTTGAAAGAGAAAGTTTCCTGAAAGTTTTAAGTTTCTTTTAAGGATATCTTTCTAAGTCCATATCAAAAAGAGAACAATTAAATCACTCTGAAAAATGGAAGAGGTTTTAGCAATAAATCATTGAGATTGGAACACTAAGGGAAAAGACCTTTACTGCTTATTTACATTTTCCTAAGAATCAATCTTTAAATTGCAATGAATCTTTTCATTATAAGGGCTGGGCAGGTGTAGCACATCAAAGAAGACATATTTATATTCCCCTCTGAATTTGGTTTTCAGTCCCTGGCTATCTTCCTGTGCAAACAGCATCTGCATCAGAAATGGGTATAACCCAGAAGTTATTCATTAATAATTTTTAGCAATCACAATTCTTCCAGCTATGGCATAATGTAGGTTTATAACATATGGCAGTGTCTGGCCTCGGTCTGACTTTTGAGTTCATATTGGCATCACCTTGTGTTGACTCCCAATTTACTTATCCAGGAGCAGAAATACTCTCTGCTTATCTCTCTTCTGGGAGGCAGGCATGCACCAGAAATTTAATTCAGGCTGTGTTGTTCTAATGTATATGATACAAAAAATTTGATGATAATGATAAATGATAAACTATAAACATTTCCAGAATTAAAAATCTTGTACTGGGTTGAAAAAAATAAGAGATGCCAACTATATGCCAACTAATAGACGCACTTGGACTGTTCCTGTTCCTTGCTTATTTTGTCTGTTGTCTCTGTGTGAGCTGCAGCCTCTCCTTTCCTTCCCCTATCTGAGCAAACCACCATGGTGGTTTGCATCTGTAAAATCAGAGAAGACTTGCCTGTTTTGAACTATTTCTAATTCTCTTTGACTTTGCTATTTTTCAAGGAATTTAATTACATCCAGTAAGCAACAAAGGTTTAAGGAAGCAAGAAACTGTGGGTGTCTTTGATGCACAATTAATGATTCCCTGTAGAACACGTTTTAGCTCATGAAAGGATTCCAAACCTGAGTGACCAAACAGATGAATAACAAAGCCAATTCTTAGAAACTGGGTCTATGAGCAGAAGTGTGTGGAAAGGACAGAGTGGAAAAAGCTGCACTATAGCTCTGCAAGCCCCATGGGCAGAATGAGTAGCTGATCACTGCTACTGTCATTAAAGCAAAGTTTACAATAGGTAAACCTAAGTAATTGAGAAATAAGGATTAAATACTCAAAATGAGCATAAATGTATATTGCACTGAGAGAAATAAGGGAAGGAAAAGAATAATGCCCTGGAGCTGACAGAAGAGAAAGACTATATGAGAAATGGAGCCCTAGGTTTAAATGTCCTGTTGCCCTTCTATTAATTATAGTCATGTTCATATAGGAGGTTTTATATTCTCGCTGAGTGACTGAAATCAGAACATGCATTGAAATTTTCCACCTAAAGATGCTCATACTGACATTCTGCAGAAAGTAAAAAGCTATGAAGTTGAAAGAATGTGAAGAACACGTCAGATGTGTGAACTTCTCATCTTTCACTTGGATTTTATTAAAAAAAAAGCTACATTGTCTGGGACAATAAAAGCAAGGGAAGGCTTGAAAAACAAGCCACACATTGGGTCGATAAAACTCTCATAAAGTGTTATCTTTATGACTACTAGGAACTTAGGAATTGTCATACTGGACCAGGTGAATATTTTTTCTCAGCCAGTAGCACTTTTCATGCATTTCAGAGAGGGATAAAAGAAGGCCCATGAGAAAAATTACTTGATAACATTTTCCGTTAGTGGTTGTCTTACGGCCATCTCAGGTCATTTAGTTCTCGTTATCCACATGATTGTCCAGATCTTGTTTGAACTTTGCTGTTTTGTTCAATGATTTTCATGGGCTTGTTGTTCCCTGTGAGAAAAGTACAAACATGCTTAGAACATTTAGATTTCCACTGTCTGTAGTTTGAAATCTGCTTCTTGAATAGTAGTACTTAATAATGGGCTGAAAACTAGTGGTGGAGTGAAGTTGCATTTCAAGTAGCAAACTAGGATTTGATCCTCCTGGCACTTCTGAAGGTTTTTTTTTCCTGGCCTTTGCTAAGTATTTAAATTTCACTGTGACTTAATATTTAAACATCCACATGTTTATTTCATTACCTTTAGCTATCTATTAATTCCCTGATTCTGATGCAATAGTTACTCAAGGATTTTCTCCATTCATCTCATATATCCATATTTAATTTTTGTGTTATTCTCTGCCTCTTGCATAGTAGATGAAAGGGTTTCCTAGTCAGGAATTCACCAGCATAGTACTCATCTCAGGAGTGAACAATGTCACAAACTTAAGGAAAAACTGGTCTCTCTGGTGAGCAGTGACGGGACCTGAGGAAACGGTGTGAAGTTGTGTCAGGGGAGGTTTAGGTTAGATATTAGGAAAAGGCTCTTCATTGCAGAGGGTGTTTGGACATTTGGAGAGGGCTCCCAGGGAAGCAATCATGGCATCAAGCCTGACAGAGTCCAGGGAGGCTTTGGACAATGGTCTCAGACCTATGGAATGAATTTTGGGCCCATCCTATGCCGGACCATGAGACGGATTTGATAATCCTTGTAGGTTTCTTCCAACTCAGGATATTCTGTGAGTCTAAAATTATTGCAAATGCAGTGGTGTCTTGCCTCAGTGAAACCCACCAGTAAAGTTTTCAAAACTTAAAAGTGGCACCATACCTATTCTGGATCAGTTGCATTCCACAAATCTACCTGGTTGTTTTTACAAATGTCTCATTTTATGAGCCATGCAAAACCAGAAAATCATTCAGCATTCCCTGTGCATCATCCCATCCCATTCAGGGTTCCATAGTCACTCTCATATTCCATCCCTCCTTCCAGAATAAAATACTTCAGCTGCCTTTCACCTTTTCCCATTAAAATTGCTCTTTCCTAGACCTTCCAGGAAGGTACACCTGGGCTCATTTCCTTCAGCAGAAACTATGTGGCTTGTATTTTTTATGTTTTAAGGATGACCTGTCTCCTATGGGACTGTGCCTTGTTTTCTAGGGCTGTCAGAATTCTGTTGAAGTAAATTCTTAGCTGGAATCATCCATCAAATGTGTCTTCCCTTCAGTTTAGCAATTTAAGGTTGTTGACATTTGTGGCACTTCAAGAGCTCTGTCGGCTTTCATTCCCTCATTAAATAAATGTTGTTCTGTTTGTGCTTTATTCTTTATAAATCTGAGTAATAATAATAATAATAGTAATATATTGCTTTGATTCATACTAAGTAACATGAAAGCATTTTGGTTTAGTTGTTTGATGGGTTTTTGCTAACTGAAAGGGTTTGAACAAAAGAAATGTCTGCCAGAGCCAGGCTGCTGCAGCTTGTTTGAGGCCGAATCATTCAGATATTGAATGAAGATTATCTCTTCCTCTAGGCAGCTAAAGGGTCCCTAACTGAAGAATACAGTAATTTTAAAAGCCTTAAAAAAGTGAGGTGTCAGGAAAAGCAGGAAGAAGGGTGCTCTAAGAAGAGATAAGTCAGGAGCCGTGGATGTCCTGATTGAGGGGGCGCAGTTCTGCAACATCTGGAGGAAGCAGAGCTGGTGACAGCCAGGAGCTTTTTGGAGCAGTTGGGGGAAGCAGGGAAAGCCCAATCTCCATGTGAAAGCAGTAGAGAACAGTGTCCTCTGGAGGAAAAAGTGGAGGAAAATGAGTATTTAGGGTAAGCGCCTGCCTCTTGCAGTCTGTTGTGTTGCCAAGTGTGAAGAAGCAGCTGGGGTCATAGTGGGGGTCACCCAACTCAGCCACCTGGGTCCCCCTCCAGTGGCACTACCTGTTCCTGGTGTCCCCACAGCTAAATGGGGGCTCAGCACAAGCCTTTCCCAAGAAGTTGTGGCAGAGAGAGTCCCTGGGGCACCTACAGCCCTGGGAATGTAATAAACCTTTTGCATCAACTTGTGGTTTGGTGTGCTATTTTTCTTTTCCTTCCTCCCTTTATTTTGATTTGTTTTCTTATCTGAAGAGTTATCTTAGAAAGAGTAACTTAGAAACCACTTTGTTTAAATTGTGATAATGATCACAGAGAGAGCACTCACCATTTTGATGACAAAAATGCATCAAAACCAGTGTTCAGCACAAAATACATGTGACCTATTGTCAGTGCATTCTAGCCAGCTTGAATTGCCTGTGAAATATTTCACAGTCAGGTATTTATAGGTACTGCTTTGTATGCTTTAAAAACAAAACTGTAGAAATCAGGAGTAATTTGTATTTAATTAAAGTGTATAACCAAAACTGGTGAAAAAGTTCCTTAAGCTTTTTATAGTCTTGATCTACCTTAGAGGAAAAGAGACAACTTACATGATTGTAAAGGATTTCAAGTGGCCTGTGCTCTCTGCATCTCAGTTAAGATTTGAGCTTCTCAAGATTGGAATCAAATTTTTGCAATTTCTTTTTAGCTGTTAATCAGTAGCTATAGATGGAGATTTGGAATTAAGTAATTGCACTGTGCACATTGTAGCCTTGGCTAATCTTTTGTTTTAAAGAAAAAAGAAGACAATCTCAAGACAAATGGGTTGTCTGGACAAAAGCCACATGGAGTGCAGTCAGCAGAACTGAACAGTAACTGGGGGAGACATAATTCCAGCAGTGGGAGATGGAGACCACCAATGCTTTGGCCACCTATTTAATCCAGACCCCAGACTCAAGTAGAAGGAAAAACTGCACATGTGGACTAGCAAGAGGTATAACTAGCAAACAGGTTTGAGTATTAAGTAATGAAAAAGTTATGCTATATATAACCAGTGAATGTTAATGCCTTTGTTTGTTAAAATGTTCAAATAGTGTAAAATTTTGATGATTGGGAAGCCAGCTTTTTATGGGTAACCTGGCTCCCTACTTTGTGCAGTCTAGAATAAAAAATAGAAATGCCTTGTCTCAGTGTGTGAATTGGAGCTGCCCACCAGGTAACAAGCTGGTTCAGCTTGTTACCCAGGAGAGCAGCACTACCTGAATAACTGAATCATTTCACTTTGAGGAGCTGATTGCTTTTAACATAGCCTTCAAAAGCTAAAAATCTTCTCTGCTCTTCCTAAGCCAGGGTCTTCTCTGCAGGCTGTCCCGCATTTCCATTGGAAATAAGAGCAGATCAGCTCAAAACTCTCTTCTCCTCAGGGGAATCCTGGTTTGGAATGAGGTTTGTCTGTTCCAGCAGAACTCTTGCAGGAGTTTCAGTTGTAGGGATGTAGAATACCAAAAGATAAGGGGCTAATGTGTATGTCTCGAACACTTCTGTGTGGATGGCTGTGGAGCCAGCCAAGGATTGCAGGTAATGATAATGCACGTTGTTGGTAACGACCAAGGATTGCTGGCAATAGCACGCTGTAGGAAAGAACAAGGTGTGGCTGGAGAAGAGAGCCATGTGGAGATAGGGTAGAACTTTTCTGAGACAAACATCCCTTTTCTAGTTCCTGGAGATAAGCACAAAACAGTACAGCACAAGTACGGGAATGAAGCCAAGAAGTGAGCATGGACTGTAGGGGAAAATGAAACACCAAAGACCCCCAGAGGCTTCTGACCCATTTCAAGAAAGATTTAGAAGAACAGACTGTGCGTGATAACTAATTTGTATAGGAAGGAAGAAACCTATTTTCAGGGCAGGGGAAACTTATCTATAAAAACTTGACTTTTACTGAAAAATAAACCCCTCTCAACTACAAACAGCACTTGCAGTACTTCTAACAGGATGTCTGCCTGCAGTAGACAAACTGCATATTACAGGCTAGGAAGGGACAGCTGTACCTATGCTCTCTGAAAGAGCACAGGGTGGATATAATGACTGCAATAAACACTTGCTGCCCTTTGAGGGTAACAGAGCTGCTGTCCTGCTTGAGGACAAAGAGATGAATGTGCCTAAAGTGCTAAACAAACTCCAGATTATTTTATTATTACCTGGGGAGAGGATCTCAAACTAATTGTTCTTTGCAGCTTATTTTGGTTGGTTCAAAGCTGGTTCAATCTAAAATGAAAGGTCTGTCCCACAAAAACAGAAACAGATGGATTTTAGGAGCCATAAAATATGCAACCGTATAAAACTTGTATTGTCATTTGACCTCAGTAGAATTCACCTTTTCACTTTCTAAAAGTGAGTCTTCCTTTTTCTGGTTTGGGGCATAATCCTGATGAAATCACAAATGTAGAGAGTATTTTGTGGCAAAAGTGTTTGGGCTACTGCACTCCTCCCAGATCAATCCTTCTGATATTTTGAAAGGCCTCACAGATATAGTAGCCCCAGAAAACACTCTAGAATAAATGTTATCACAAAATCCTGGACGATCTTAGCATGAACACTGATGAATTGAACCAAACCCTCTCAGGAAACCCTTTTCTGCTTGATGTCCCAGAACTGATGTGATAATTGATAGAATAGGAAGCTGAGAGCATACATTACTGAAGGAAGAAAATGTGTTCATGACTTCTCACCCAGAGGCTGGATTGCCCTGAAATCATGCCTTCAGAAAAGTAATATGGATGAGAAATTAAACAGCCTCTTAGCATGCCCTGTGAGCTCGTATGTAACTGTTTTCCCAAACAGAAAAAAATGAGGCAGAAGTATTTACATGTGGAGATCATTTAGTACTGACTTCTCCAGACATTGGTAAGAAGTCGGTCAGCAAGCACACATCTTGCAATTTCCAGTTTTGTCTCTTTCATAAATTTGTGGTTCAATGCATCTTCTTCAGGTTAAACACTCTTTCATTTAAAGGATATTAAATGTCAGACTGGCAAGGGTTTTTAAATAAGATATTGTCAAGGGTGAGGTGATAAATCAGATTTTACAACTTGAGGCACAGAAGCCATGTTTGATCAATACAATCTCTTGCTTCTATGGATAATGATAATTCATGGTGTCAAGTGAACAGTGTTCATCACAGCAAACAGTCCTGGGTCATGGATCACTTCAACACTTAACAAAAGGAAGAGAATTGTGGCAGCTGCAGCTGAGAGTCAGGACACACACATCTCTCTACTGGTTGTGCCACAGACAATAGCCAGCATCATCATAATTCCAATCAGCAAAAATTCAATAAAACACAAATAGCTAAGCAGGCAGAACGACTTCAGTGGACACCTGGTAGAATGCAGGACTAAGAGCACAACACACTCCTTCTTTGAATGTATCCCGTTGTCTGACAATGAGGCTTGCAAACACCCATGTAGGTGTGACAAGAGCATCTGGTATCTGCTAACAGAATGTTTTCTTAAGAGGAAAACCAAAGAAATTATTCTTTCCCTAAGGTATTCAGTATCTGACCACTTCTTTACCAAGCACCAATTCATTCTTGTGCTTTTGTCAGCCTTCCTGCAATTTCATCCCTTGTGAAGTACCTGACCATGGAGCCAGGGAGTGATTGTCATGAACTCAGCCATCTCTGTCTATACAGATATGTTTTATTTGGATATTAATCAAGACAGAAAATGAGGACAAGCAACTCATACAGCTCTCTAGGGCAAGTGATACAGAAAGAAAGTGCAATCAAAATATCACTCTACAGGTAGACTTGCCCAACAAAATGTTTCTGGAGAGCCCAAAGCCTTTTCCTTCATGAGCATAAGATAGTGAATATTGCAACAATCTTCTCCTGTATCTTTTTCATCTATCCAGAAACATCTTACTACTGCTGTTGCTGGTGTGATAGTCACAGAAGATTCTGAGTTGGAAGCAACCTACAAGGATCAAGTTCAGTTTTTAGTGGAATAGCCCATACAGGGATTGAACCCACTACCTTGATATTGTCAGCATCATGCTCTGACCAGCTGAAAGAATGGGAGATGACAGCTTCTGCTGGTGAGCAGTGACTTTTTTATCAGCAGTGGCTGCTGTGGTCACTCCTACCGGGCTGGCATCTGTCATATCTCCTTTTCTCTTCCTCCTCATCTGCTTCCCTGGAAGAACCATATTTGACTGAAGTGGTTGCACGTCCTTCCTTGCATTTAAGGGCACAAAGGAAAGTATTGTTCCTGGTACAAGAGAATAGGAAGATTCATGAACAAGATGGTTGCAAGCAAGGCGGAAGAGGAAGACAAGCTGCTGCCATGGGGGAGTGAAGGTGCTGGGAAATTTTAATAATTGGCACCTCGTTTAGCTGCTGGGCAGCTGTCTGTAGGTGAGAAAAGCACAGTTCTGTCTAAAGAGAGGAGGACAAAGAAAGTGAAAACCATCTGCTCTACTGAGAGGGTGAAGACTGGGGAGGAGAGGGCTGAAGTTTCTTTAGCCATGCTGCAGAGAAAGGATAAAGCTTTGGGCATATGAGCTTGAGGTCAGATCCTGCCTTTGCAGTTTCCCACACTGCAGTGGACCACACTGTACAAACTGCAAAAGCTGACTCTATAATAATGTAAATAACACTTATAAATAGGAGTGCATTAAAGCCTCTCAACCTCAGCTTTTCCATTTCTTCAACTCCATAAGCTGCTCCTTCTTATGGAGGAATTCCTGTGGGTAGCTCATCTAAGTGCAGCGTTATACAGTGAACTAAACGGTTGGTTTAAATCACTAGGGTGCTATGTCATTTATTTTAGGATAGGTTTAAATCAGACTGAAGTTCTATAAACCTAATTAAGAAAAAACAAAACCTTCTCCATTGCAGATTTGCATTAGAATGCATAATGAGCTAAAGGCAAGTTCAAAAACAGTATTTACATGCTCTCGTTGAAGCCTAGGCAGAAATTAAGTTCCTAAAGTATGTATTGTTAAATTACCTCAAGCAATCTATAAAAAACACAGTTTGATAATAAAACAAACAAAACATTTTTCTTAGCCACCAAGATATCTAGATTTATGTTGCAAGTCTTGATAAAATGGCCCTTGAAGGCACCACAAGTTGTTCTGTAGTTAGAACTTTGTAAAAAAACCAAAATTAACAAAAAACTTCCAAACCACACCATCTTACATATTGTTGTCACAATGCTTTTAATTTAGAAACACATTAAATCAGGTCTTCCCAGGGCTTCCATTTTTCTAACCATGAAAGACATTTAGGTCTAAAGCAGAATGTTACCTCTCCCTAAAAAACCTGGTTCTACAATGTCAGAGCTACAACACCACTATTTCTGTTACATTTCTAGCAATTCTGTTCCTAAAAACACTTTAGTAATGAACATCTCATAAACTCAATGTTTAATCATAGGGGATCATCACACTTAAAACTGAGGCATGCAATTAGTTTTGGTCCCAAAATGCAGTATTTTTAAAGTGACCAAATTTTAATAGCTGGCTTTTGAGATTAGTGGCAGAAAGAATCAAAAACCTTACTGAACTCAGCATCTGACAGTCAGAGTGACACTGAGATTAAGTCACACACATTTAAGTGTCTCTCTGTAGTTGTTCAAGTGTGGTTTAAGTGCTTAGGATCTCGTTACAGATAAAGATCTCTTAGTACCATGAGTGGAGCCTGTTAAGAAATGTAACCGGCCAAATACATCTAGTTTACAGAAAATGGAGTAGTTCTTTTAACCTTCTTGACTTTTTAAAGTAAGACTTCAAAATCAGCCATCCACCTAAGGGATCTTCTGCAAAACCTCCTCATGGTATCGTGGTATCTGAAATGTTTTCAGTCTTTGAAAATGTTATAGGGACCTATGGAAGATAACACCTTTTAGAGCAGCAGCTGTAGGAAATATCCTAGGACACCTCAAATGTCACAAAATCTCTATGTTTGCTATTTGAGACAGTATCTCAATAGCATGAAAGATCAGATGCAATTAACATCTATGCTCCTAATCTTTTTCTGTACTCCTAATTTTTTATGCAAGGATTCAGTTAGGAGCTAGCTGAGAGTGAGAGAATGTGCAGATGTACAAAACAAGATTTTTGAAAGAAGAAAGTGTATTTTCCAAATATTTTCCAAAGATTGTGATATAAATATTGTAATTTCAATGAAGTCTAAGAGCCTTCAATAGCATGAAGGTCATGACAGGTCATGACAGACATAAATGAGAAATTTCATCATGTGGAGTTTACCACCTTACATTGTATTAAGGCAGTAGATTGTCCATACCTACAGTTTCCTGCAGTTATTTGTGGGACTAAGAGTTTATCTTCTCATATCCTGTATTAAAAATTAAATCTTGATAAAATTATTCTAACTTTGATATTTTAAAATAGCTAAACAGAAATTTGGAACATGCAGGATAAAGTCAGTTTGCTGGGATAAAAGAGGAAGTGCGTCTTTTATTTAGCCATATTTGAAAATTTTCCCAATACAGTGGATAAAGAAATGTTTTGCTAAATTGGGAAAACAGGAAATCAAAGGATGAACTTTCTAAGTACAAAAATCCAGAAGAAAAATCCTCCTTTGAATTGCTGCTCTAAAGAGATTTAATACTTCATTTATGAAAGACTGGAAGCTACCTCTTTCCCCTTGGGCACATTGGAAAGGTTTGTGACCTTGGAGTTGGATTTTTCATCTGCTGGCCAAGATTCAAGCTTATGCAAGTAGTTTAGTCTTGGTACCACTATCATCTAAAGTCTTTATAGTTGGAGATTTGCTTTTTTGCGTAATAACTTTATCTCTGATGTACTTTGCTATAAAGTGAAATTGCTAAGAGTGTGCTTTTGCGGGGGGGGGGGGGAGGGGAAATATGTTTTCGTTTTTAAAAACCTATTTGCATAATCAGGAGTGCTTTTACATTTGGTTTTGTTTTAACTGCATCTGTTTCCCTCTGTTCTCTAGTACTCACCAAAAGAATCATTCATTCACCAATACCTTGTGTAATTGTGGTTATTGTAGACACAACAGAGGTGGTAAACAAAACAATCCTTTTTCCCTGCCAAATGTTTGTTGTTTTCACAAATTTCAATTAAAGCAATCAGTTTTTAAGGGGTTTCATGAAAGACAGTAATTAAGGTAAATACTTTCCAGCACCTGGGAACAACCTTCTTTTGTATTTGATATTATATGTGTTATTGTTCTGTACCAAAAACAACATTTGTGTGGTTAGCTGCACCCTTCATCTGAAAGTGAGATGGTTTCTTCAGTGGTGGCTCAATTCAAGGTGATATAATTTACCTACCAAATTCGTACCAGGACTCTTGGACTTACTCCATGCACAGTTCACAGCAGGGAAGACCCTAATGACTGGGAATGGGAACAGGTAAGAACCCCTCATAAAAGACAACTCCACTCTGGATCAGCAGTTTTGATTTTGAATACAGTCATTTTGTAATATTACAGTTTTCTCTGAAGTTACGATATTGCTGATACATGTAAAGTTTAACACCAGCTTTAACTCCTTTGTTTGCCTCTCTTGCTGCCAGAGCTGAACCAATAAGTGCAAATTCCCGGGATTTCCCAGTGTGACATTGGATCCATATGTGACTGTGGAGACTCCCACTGGGATACCAAGGAGTGCTGATGATGCTGCCCTGTGACATTGAACAGTGCAGGCAGAAGGGCCACAGAGGCTGAAAATCCTTGCACTGTATGACTTAACTTTTTCCTCCACAGCACGGCTTGATGGTAGAAGATACTGGCAGCTAAGAGCATCCAGTACCAGATGTAGCCTGGCTGCAGAAATCAAGCAGTTTGCCCAGGTTCACCACTGTGCTAGGAGACTTATCTATACTTACCAATATCAGCACTGACATCTGTGAGAATACATTTATTTCCACCTATTAATTGTGTATTGACAGGAAGATGAAGGAGAGAGAAGCAATCTTTTTATTTAAGATGAAGGGAAATTAACTAGGCATATCTTTTAGGAGGAATTATATTATTTTATGCATCTATTTAATGTATTTGAAATGTGAAAGTAGATCAAGGACTGCATTTTTTTTGAAAGCACTGTGGCAAGAACAATAACAATGAAATCACTCCTTATAAATGAACTCACCTGTCAACGGGCCAGATTATGAGCTCAATTACATTGATATGAATCTGTAATACCTCCACAGAAAGCAATTAATCTTCTTGTTATTCTCACTATTTTAATTGCAAATAGAATCTGCTGTGACATGCCCAAGCATCTGAATTTGATGACCTTCAAGATCTTGCACAGACCTTGAAAGCACCAAATTCAAAGCTGTTTATCCACACTGGTATTAGAAATAACTACAATTAGAAATAGCTACAAAATTCTGAGAACAGAGGTGAAGCCATCAGAATAATAAGAGATGCTTCTGTTCTCCCAAATTCATACAATTGTATAAGCTTATACTGTCAGGTAAGAGCCTTTTAGAGTTCCTTATGGAAGATTTTCTTACGGAAGTCACAGAAGATTTCTGACCCAGATCTTCCTTGCCCAGTGCTTGTTGAGGAAGGTCTATGAGGAGCATGGGATGTCCAGCTGACAGAACAAGGGAAGAGTACCTAAGAGAATCCCCATTAATCATCCTGGTAATGATTGTTCCAGAACATTTGATGAGGATGCTAAAAACATGGAAGCTAGCTGGAGGAAAATGAGAGTTGCCTGATGAGCAGTTGAGATATGTATACAAGAATATCCAGATAACAGGAGGAAATTGGAAAAATCTGAAATCTTGAAACACTATAAAAATTGTGTGTTATCATTGAAGAGTCACATTAGAGTGAGTCATCGAACTGCAATGTTTACACAAAAAGAATTAATATCTGAGGGAAATTTAAGATGCATTTTTTCCTAATAAAAGAGTTTAGTTTTGCTCTCATTCATGAAGAAGTGATAGCAAAATGTAAAAGACATGTAGTAGTTTTGAATAAACGTAAAGGGAGAAAAACATATATATGGGGTGTGCTTCAGACTGCCTAGTAAGAGGGAACTATTGAAAGGTTTTAAGCAATTGCCAAAAAAAGCTATGCAGGGTCACAATGAAGACCCTGAATTACATATATATTTTGAAAAATAGTATAATAGAACAGAAATATGTCATTAAAATTTATGAAGACCAACCTTTTCTTTAGAAGATGAAAGAAGTTACTGAAGAATCATTCTTGATTTAATTCTGACAGGCAGAGAAGAGCTGCTTAAGTATTTGGTACGAAAGTATGAGATAGAGTCACTATCAGCTGAGTAAAAAACATTCTCACACCAGACTTAGGTTCATTGTTAGGCTATGAAGATATTTTAGGTATATCTGTATATTTCCTATATACCTATAAGGTGGTTCCTGTTCAGTTCTGCATTTCCTTTAATGACTTAGGTAAAGGAGTACAAAATAGATGTACTGATTTTTAGGTTTTTTAATAATTTTTGGATACACCTTCCATGGTCTGCATGTCCTATCTGTTGGTTACTATCTCACACCCATTGTCTGACTACAGGCTCTCAGAAGCTCCAGAGTCCCCAACTCACTGTTCCTAATACAGAAGGCAATTTCCAAATTAAAAGATGTAATCTACAGATTTACATATAATTAACACATTCTCTATCCCTTTTAATATCCTTTTTCCTTTTGGTTATCTCCTTCAGTCAGGCAACATGCACTCTTTAGTTGATTACTTTATGTTAAACTTGTATGGAAACTTTGTTCCTAGATGCACTGCAGTTCAGGTTCCACATCTTAAAATGGGAAAACTTGCAGTCTGTGTATAACCCTTGATAAAATATGTGTTGTGCAGATCTTGGGCTGTAGACATTGGTGTGTTGTGTATGTGCCTCCCCTTGATGTTATCAATGTCTCAGATGCAGCAGTTGTCCTGCTGAAATAGTCAACGTTCATCACTTTCTGACCTGCAGAGCTTTGTCCTACACAATGTGTAACTGGCTTGGTTTTTTTTTTCCTTTGGTGTGACACCAACACACATTTTTACACATCCCAAGTAGCCTCCCATCACAGGGTAATCACTCAGATGAGACTGATCCATCATTTTGGCACGTAGAAGGCTGACACAAGTTCTCAGCACACATGCATAAGATTAAGGAATTAGAGACTTTAAAGATATGCTTTGTTTGTAAATCATCATTTTCTTAAGCAGGTACTAAATATTCTCAAAATATGCAGTATCAGGAGAAGCATCATGTAAGAGTTGATATCTCCTAGCTGGCAGCTACTCACAAGGCACTTATTCCCAACTAATTCTCATTGTGTTTTTCACTGTCTACCATTGCTTTAAACTTTCCATTTCGTACCTTGATTAGCTCAGTACTATTATCAGTTTCCTTTCTAATCTGTGAGGCAACGATGAATTCAAGCAGGGCCAGGAGGGAGGTCACAAGCAACCTACAAGGCAATATTAAATTCAAAATGATCTTGAGAAACTGGGGAAATAAGATGAAATCTAACAAGATGAAATTCAGTAATGAGAAGTAAAAGGCACTGCACCCTGAAGAAGAAATCATGTGTAACTACAAAATGAGGGGTAGCTCACAAGGCAGCAATGTGCCACGTGAGACCTGGGAATGATAGTACATTCTGAGGAGAAAGAAAGTCACAGAGAGATGATAATTCAAAATTGGTGAATCTCATTCTGGGATTCATTAACACCATGTGAGAGGTAAGATATGGGAAATAATGATTAAAGTTCACCTACCACTGTTCCATGGTAAAATTTTAAGTTTCACTGTAGTCAAAGATAGACATAGCCCAGAAAGTTTGAAGGAGGAACAACAGGAGAAAAAAGTTTGACTCCTTTTGTCTACAGAGGAAAAGACAGAGACTGAGACAGGTTGGCTATCTTTAATATGTTAAATTGTATTATAAAAGAGGTGATGATTAATTGCTTTCTACATCCACGGGGATAAGGGAAAAACAAATTAGTTTAACTGGCAAAAGTGTAATATGAAACACATTCAGATTACCAGGGAGTAAAGCACTGGAACGAATTACCCAAGGAAGCTGTAAAACCTACCCCACTGGATATTTTTAAGAAAATGTTTTCACAAAAGCATCTGACAGAAATGGTTAAGATATACCCATCTTATCTCATATCTGAGGGACAGATTAATACATGCACTCTTGAGATCCTGTCAAGATTTGTGTTTCCATGGGTTTTATATATTTGAAGACAGAAGCAATGGTATTTGAAAATAACTAGAGAAGTCATAGGGGTGATAAGGGTGAGGAAAATATTGAAACTTTAAAAAGAAATCTGAACTCACTAGTCCACTGAAGATGAATATATCAAAATGTTCACAGCATGCATTTTTACAATGCTTCAAGGATACTGAAAGGATATGGGTACCCTTGTTTTATACTGTAACTATAAAGTCTGAGTGGAAATAAACACTGATTTTATTTTGGTTTTGTTTTAAATAGGGCATTTCTAGGTCTCTGAGAGCACATATGTCTTCCTAGGTGTGTTTCAGCTCACTAATTTTAGCCTGCAGCAACTTCAGTATTTATGTCTGAGTTTATTACCACAGCTACTTTTATAGTCCATAAAAAGAAATATGCAAAATAATGCATGATTCATCTGATCATTTTAGAAACCTGATTTAGTATGAGATTAGGTGTGGTGTGCACACTGTGTGTGTAAATGTCTGTTTTCCTCCAGAGGACGTAAAAAAAGCCTAGGCTTAATTCCACCTACCACCTCTCATTGGTACTACCATCTCACCTACCATCCTCCTTCAGAAACAGACAGAAAGCTGACCATGGAACAGACTTTCATCACTAATCTGTCACAATTCCAGACTTATTCTGAATGAGAAAATTGTCCATGCTTTATTTTAGCCTTCAGTATGAGAAAAGATGACCCAAAGACTAGACTAAAGCCTGCAGTTTAAAGAACACATAGTAACTTCCTTGTTCATTACAGGTCTCTCTACCCAAATTGTCATATACAGAAAATAACAATCATGATGCTTCCCAGGTGTGTCCAATGCCTTAACTGATTATTATCTGGGTAATAGTTTGATGTTTTCTGATGAAAATCACTTTTCACACTGGGAGACCAAGAAGATGCTGCTGCCTGCAAAGGCAGATGAATTGATATTTGTGCCTGTCATGCAAACTAGTTTTGCTCCACTTGTTTCATCTGTGCAATTTTCTTGCACCCATTTCAGTTTCCAGATAGCAACAGTTTCATTGCCATTCACTTTCTACTGTTCATCCTTATAAGCAGAAATTTGCCTAAAATAAAAAGATGCCATTTCCCTAGTACTGTTGTTGGTAAATCCCCAGTCTCACACCCTATTCCCCTGGAGGACCAGATTATTCATCTGTATTCATACATTTATCTGTATGTTCTTACATGAAGACAACATTGATTTTCTTTTGTGTATTAATATTACCTGAAGAAGATGCAGAACTTAAATGAGGTTAAACCATAAAAGTTTTCAGTTCCAGATGATTAAACAGATCCACAACCTCTCTCTATAGGCAACTTTCTTAAATGGTCTGAACATATAGGTGAGAAAAAGTAGAATGTTATGGAGACCAGTGCTTCTGCTTATGGCAGCATGTAGAAATTAACCTGTACTCATAAGGAAAAGGGATGGTGGTTCTCTCTCTTCTCCCTCTTGCTTCTCTAACTAGAGCTGTAGGAGTGCCAGCCTTATGGAAAAGAGGTTTGAATTAGAACAGGATAGAAAAAAACAAGTTTTAATTCCAGTACAGAAATACTGAATTATGTTCACCCATTTAAAATTTTCTCTGGTTTGTATTTAGAAATGCAGAAATGAGACATGGGGCCAAAAGCCCCATAGAGTGTCAAAACCTGGGCACCCTGAAATAGGTACATGCAGGCTGCTGTGACCTTACCAGAAAGAACACACACGGGTATGTGCGTATGTCCTTCACACATAACTGTGTATTGGAAATAGGTGTGGAAAGCAGCATTCTCAAAAGTTGAAGCTAGTCTCCATAAACATCCCATTTCAAAGAGAGAAAAGAGGCTGGTTTTTTTGGCAGGAGTTGTGTGAAGCTCCTGCTCATAGACCCTCTACTATTCTGCGTGTTCAAAGAGGTGAGAATCTGTCTGTCAGGTTTGATGATGTGATTTTCAGCACGTTTCCATAAAAAATAATATTCATAACAACATTATTAGGGACATTTTAATACTCAGCCTTGGCACCAGTCAGCTGCTAGAATATTGTATAAGGAGGTTGAAATGACATTGAAAGCTGAACAGTGGGACAGGGATGAGCTGTAACAAAGTGAAATGCAAGGTTATGCATTTAGGCTTACAGAAAAAGCTGATTCCAGCTATGTGCTTATAAGCTGGAAATAACAGACAGGGGGAAAGTAATCAGTGGATCAGCTGGAAACAGGTTGTCTATGGGCCACCAGCATGGTGCATCCTTAAATATGACAGATGTGATCCTGAGACAATTGGGATGAGATAATTCCAGCCTTCCTAGAGAGCATTCATTGAGAAAGTGTTCAATTCTGAAGAAAAAAAATAAAGGATTATTTAAACTAAAAGTATTATATTAGCACAGGAGCTATTATGTATAACTTGACCTTAATTACATTTAAATAGGAAATTAGGAGAAATATTATTACTACTTTCAATGAGTTTCTCAATATTAGTAAAAGGGCTGGCAGAGTCATTATCTTTATGATAGGGAAGATTATGGTTTGTCAGTGATGTGATATGATGATATGGATGATAATTTTTTTTCTCTTATGCTGAAGGAGTTTTTTGTGTTGGAGGTGACATTGTACAGGTGGTGCCACAGATACTTCTGGATTCCACTTGCTGTCACAGAAATCTTCAATGAAATTTCTGACTATTACTGAGAAAAAAAAAATCACAAAAAATAATGTCTTCTACTAGGCATTCTTCTGAAAATCCTTTCTCTTTCCTCAAGTTTTAAAAGCCAAATCTTCAAACACCAGCCTTATCCTTATGACTTCCTTCATGAGGCTGTTCAATTAGAACCCACATTCCTTTGTCTACAGGCTACTGGTTTTTAAATGCATACGAAAGCTATTAAGAAAGTAATTAGTAAAGATTTTCAAGAAGAGAATATGATTTTGACATGAAGATATCCCATCTGCTAATTAGCCCAAGATCCAAAAAATGTAACTGAAAAGTTTTTAGGTGTTTTTTTTTCTTTAATGTCACCATTGGAATAGCAATAAGAGAGAGTAAGATTAGCAAAGCTTTCTCATTTATTATGTTCATTCTGCACCATCACGTAACTGTATCTAAGTTAATCTTTTAGTTAATTATGAGTCAAGTGGTGAAGAAACACAAAAGCACTAGCACATTATCCTGGTAAGAATGTTTCTTTTTGAGAGGGAAAGAAAATGGATATTTTATTCCCTCTTAACCTCATTTTTGAACAGTTATTGACATTTTACTGAATATGAAGAAGCTTTAAAATTTTTTCTTGATATTAACTTCGATGTTTGTGTTTCTGGGGTGAGAAAATATTTCATACATATTTCAAGAGAAACAATTTTAATGGCTAAAAATGTCACCCAGAATAAGTATTACAGAGACCTGTGTTTGTTAGTCTGCTACTGTAAGTGCTTAAAAACTTATTTACATGTAAAACAATCCCTTCTTTTAGTATCAGTATTGGCTTATACAGATGCATTGAAATAATTTCACATATAATAGCTGGTTTTCCACAGTTTGTAACATTAAGAAAGCCTGGTTTTCTTCCCAGTGTTAGTGAAATTGTGTTATTTCTTACTTCAGCTGAACTCATGAGTAAATTTTATGTTCACACATTTAATCCCACTACATAGTACCTTTCTAATAACACTATTTTATTATGTTCAAAAGCCTCTGCAAGTGTTTTTCAACTGATTCAACTTATTAATCATAGATCAAATTCTGCAGATTCTTCAAAGCCCTCAGTATTTGCTTATACACAAATTCAGCCATTCTCATACATCATGAAAAAAAATATGATTTTAAAAAAAAATGTTCTGGTTGTTCATCCTCTAGAGATGAATAATTTATCTTTCCAAGTACTGTCAAGATGTATTCAGTTCAGATGTTTAAAAATAAGTCCTGCCCCTGAAGGTGTCTATCAACAATCTCCACTTTTGAGATGCACCCTTAATAGCTGAGAAATTTCCAGGTTGGAAATTTATGTTTCAATTCTTTATTCTGTTTCATTTTCTAAAGTAATTATTTTATTTAAAACAAAAAAAAACTAAACTTTCTAACATTTAGGCAGAGTTTTTCCCCTGACTTTTGTTTCATCATTGTTTTTTAAACTTCATTCTTTTAGAACCAGGTCAATTTTGAAACTTTAGTGTTATCTTTAAATGAATTTTCTGTCTTCTCTCAGGAATGGAGAGTTGCTCTTGGAACATGGTCATGAGGTCAGAAATTGGTGGTTTTTCGTAGGCAGGATATTGGTGCACCATGAAATTATCATCACATCAGTGCAGGCAGGTGGATACTTATGGAGAATACAGTCAGAGATATTAGGAGTAGGAATTGGGAGATGGGTGAGCAGATCAGTTAGCCTCCTGTTTTTATAACTAATTGTAAGCAGATATGAGATTTTCAGTTTATGGTTTTTTGTCATGCATCATCCAACCCAAACATGCCATTCTATGATACTGTGAATTAAGGAAAAGGCAGCTGCTGCATCCAGCTCTGGGCCCCCCCAACATAAGAAGGAGATGGAACTGTTGGAGTGAGTGCAGACAAGGGACATGAAGATGATCAGAGGGCTGGAGCACCTCTCCTATGGAGACAGCCTGAGAGATCTGGGGTTGCTCAGCCTGGAGAACAGAAGGCTTCAGGGAGACCTTAGAGCATCTTCCAGTACCTAAAGGGGCTACAAGAGAGCTGGAGAGGGTCATTTTTCCAGAGTGTGTAATGATGTGGGAATGGATTAAATTGAAATAGGTTAGGTTTATATTAGTTATAAAGAAGAAATTCTTTACTCTGAGGGTGGTGAGGCACTGGCAAAGGCTGCCCAAAGGAGTTGAAAATGCCCCATTCCCCAGGCCAGGCTGCATGGGGCTTGGAGCAACCTGGTCTAGTGAAAGGCATCCCTGTGGGCAGGGGGGTTGCAGTGAGATGTTTTTCAATGTTCTTTGCAATCCAAACAATTCTGAGATTCTATGAACTATTTATATTAGCAATATATTGGCTATATACAATATAACCAAAGGACACCTATAGCCTAGCAAAGAAACCTTGGCACCAGGGTTTAGTTAACACCAAACCACAGCTGCCTCAGAGAAGAGTGAATGACGTGATGTGTACCTGACCTATTTCTATAGGCACATTTAATTGATCAGTCACCCAGTCTTCCAAGAAAGAATTCTGACCAGGGCATTTTTTAGCAGTCACTGAATGTTTCAGAAAAAAATATATAATCTTAAGTATATATGGCATTTAGAGGGCACTAATTTTACTCTTATTCTATTTGTACATACTGGGTTCTCAGGAGTATTTCCCCTTCTGCACTCTCCAATTAAGCAGGCATCAAGAAATTGGTGAATAGCACCATTTACAGTAAAAAAACCCTGAAACAAAACCCAAAAACTATTCTCTGCTTAGAATAAAAACCAAAAACATTTGCAAAACAAGAACCTCTCTTGTAAGTGACTGGTTTGTTTCTGAACACAAGACCTCACAGGTAGCAGTGGAGTTGCTCCAGGCCTCTTACAAACACTTCTATGGTCCTTTTATGTTACTTTTCTTCATCTTTTCTTGTGTGTGTGCATGTGATGACTGATTCCCAGTTCAACAACAACTCCTCTGCTGCTCAGAAGATGCAAATATAAGCACGGTGGATACAGTGACCCGGCATGCAACAGAGAAAAATGCCTTCAATAATTAATGAGAGAATGGGATGTGGAACCACTAAATCCAGTCTGAAGTTGATTACAGAGCTGTCAGTCATCTGCAGGGCAATGTAATGAAACAGAGCAACTCAGCAGTCGGGATATGCATGAAAGTCATTTCCCATCCCTTCTGCACATTTTTTTATGGACTATAAAACTGACAATTGGATTATTGAAAGGAAAAAACTGATGAAATATGTCTGTTTTGAATGAGAACGTATCTCAGTAATATAGCCCACACACACTCTGTCCTATTTTTACCCAACTTCAGGAAATAAGTTATTCAAATGTATTTAAATAAGCTTTCTATTCCAACAATATAGTTTCATACTGCCTCATCTGTTGTGTCATGAACATAAACCACCCTAGATTAAATTTATATGTAATTATTTTATTCCTCATAAGTCCTTCTAGCCAAGATATGTCCCTAAAATGGTTATCTTGTGATTTTGAAACTTAGACCTTTACCTGAAGCAGAATTCAGATCAGTTTCTCAAGGCCATTTTTAATCAGAAGAAAGCCAAGTATCAGACATATTATTGTTTAGAATTAAAAAAAACCTATTCAGTTATAAGTTTTTTGTGATAGTTTCTTTTTTTTCTTCTAGATGATCTGATTGAAGCCTCAAATTCCTTATGAATTCTTATTGAATTTATCCATATGATGTGGTTTGAGAGCAGATGACTGCAGAAGTGCAAGGTTGCATAGCTCTTTGTCTTTCCAGAGCAAGTGCTCAGTGTCTATATCCTAATAACATACTAGAATAGGTCTGTTTTGAGTTGTCATCTATCACATAAAGTCTTCTGAAGAACTGAGAGTATTTCTGAGGGTTTTGTCTGTTTCTGCTAACATTCAGAATTGGTATCCAGCAGCCCTCACTTGGCTTTGACTAACCCTAGGGCATGCTGAGGATTTTGCATTCCTCAGAGCCCCAAGTCCACTAGTGTGGGTTTTGTCCCTCAGCCTAATAAGGCAGGTGCTGGAGGGAAAGTCTTTGGAAAGGGAAGTGGGAAAAGCAAACAGGAGAGAGCCAAAGTGTTGTGTTGGAGTCACTGTCTGCGGAGGCTTGGGAAGTCCAGGGCTAATTTTTGTTGCTCTGTAGAAATAACCTACAGCTCATGGCTTCTGAAACAGATAATGTGTCAGCTGGAAACAACAGGGAGAGTGGAAATAAGAGACTAGGGACAGGAAGGAGTAACTATGCATAAAAACTTCAGGGGGAAAAATGATCAGGAGTGCATTTCTAAGCTTGATGGATATTTTATGAAGTAGAAGAAACAAAATGCTTGTTCAAATTGCTTGTAAAAACAGCTAAATAACTTGAGCTGAGTATGCAGATCTGTGAAACAACCTGTAAAAGCCAGATCAGAAAACACTGGCAACTGTTCAAATGTGTGGAGGTATGGTAGGGAAAAGTGCTGTAAATTTAGGCCCTGAATTAGATTTTCCAAAAGCTACAAAATTTGGAAACAGTAGTCCACTTTATGCCCCAAACAACTACTAATTTCCTGCTGTTTTCACAGCAGAAACCCATGTCAGTCAGTGCTAATGGCTACTGGGGAACCAACAGGTGTTAACAGCCAGAGTTATGACCCTATTTCTTCCTATCCTATAGTCCATATGTTTTACTCCTGGGTAAGCACATTCCTCTTTTTTGCAGGGTGTTAGGAATGCAGGCAATGTCTGATTAGGGTCCTTTATACAGAGAAATTGCTGGAAAGTGAAATAGATAAAGCATAAACTAAACCCTAGTGCAATTAGTTCCCTGTTTCAACCCATTCTGCAGTATCTTCTACAAAAATACTT
The DNA here is from genome assembly GCA_013397095.1 of Sterrhoptilus dennistouni. Taxonomy (NCBI): domain Eukaryota; kingdom Metazoa; phylum Chordata; class Aves; order Passeriformes; family Zosteropidae; genus Sterrhoptilus; species Sterrhoptilus dennistouni. Next base: position 201,396 of record VWZU01005565.1, on the reverse strand, counting down.
CAGAAAATACATTATCTCTGAAGTATTAATGAGGAAACTTTCTGAGATTTTTCCCTCTGCACTAAAAATCCCATATCCTCTAAAAGATAGTCCTTCCCAGAGCACCTTACAAAAACTGACAAGATAACTGCTTTTCATTTCTAACTGCTTATGTAGAAATTTTATCTTGCTAAAAGTTAATGGAAAAACACTTCAAAAATTTTTGAAATAGTACCTCTTATTGCAGCATTGTAACCTGTATTTTTAAAAAATATGAGTTTATGAGCAACTTTTGAAGCAGTGGTAGTTTTTATGCTCTGTGGACTGGAAAAATGTTCAAATCTTGAAAATATGACCAAAAAAATCTTGAATGACTCCTTTAAAGATAAATAATATTGGAAAAACAGACCCAAAGTAGAAATACTTTTGGAACACAACTCTGTTTCCTGAAATTTATGTGTCTATAAATTGAAAAATACTGTCTTTGCTTGAATCTAGTCAGTAATTTCTTAGCAATGCAGCTTGGTAAGGCTCCTATCCAGCTTTTAGGGTGCCATGTCAACTTCTGCAGCTGTGGCTATATTTCTGTGAACTTCAGTAAAAACTTCTAATATTTTCTATATTTCTGTAGAAGCTTAAGGAAGGAGTATATTTTATGGTCCTTTTGTAAACTTTTCAGGGCAGCATTTCTACATCAGGGAGTGACTGGGAGGTGGTAGGAGGGATCTTTGTCACCATTCCCCCTGTGAGAAGCAGGAATTCTGCCCAGGTGGAGGCGATATTTCTGCTGTAGGATATTTGTATAAACATTTTTGTGATGTGACCTGCATATTCCCACAAACCTCTGGTGAGAATTAACTTTGATGTTTACAGCCTGACCCGTTTTTCCCTGGCTTTTTAGTTTATCAAGGAGCTTGTCAACATTGCCAGCTGACTGTGCCATAATCAGCTGTCTCTTCTCCTTCAGCTCTTATAAAGTGCAGTGGGGAGCTAACACAGTGTGAGGCAGAGTAAGCACAATGTGGAGAGATGCAGAACATGTTAAAAAATAATAATTTTGGAACACATAAAAATAGAGAGTTGAAAGAGCTGTGAAAAAGTCATGTTCTGAGTTATTTTCAAATATCTCTCTAGGAAATTTCTCATACATTCATATAATATTATAATCATTATACAACATAATAAACTTCCAATTTAATATTTCAGAATTGTATAAAAGTTCTGTTCGTGCATTATGTACAAAAGCATGACATCCCTCTATTTTTCCTTTTTCTTTTTTTTTTTTCCCTTTTTCTTTCTTATACTTAATTGGAGTAAGCCCATGAAAGAAGTTCAGAATGAAAAGACAGACAAAATATTCAACTGTGTGGTGATTTAGGACATATAGTTTAAAATAAAATTAGATTTATTTAAAAGCTTGGGCTGCCTCCTTGCAATTTCTAGTTTAATGGGTATGTCAGGCTCTGAGAGATCTGCTTACAAAGCCCAAAGAGCTAATGTGAGTGTTTTTTGGAGTGTCAGGGGAGTCCTGGTGCCTTCCCAGCTCCAAGCACACTCCAAAAGTGTTTGAGGCATTTTTAATTTCTCAAGAAACCATCTTTGCTCTGGGTTTATGAGCTGGAATATTTCTTTTCCTCTTACAAATGAGGAGCAAAAATTAAAACCCCAAACAATTCAGAGAATCACAGAATAGTGTGGGTTGGAAGGGACCTGTAAGATCTCTTAATTCAAAACCCCGCCAAGGGTGGGGATGCCACACACTCGATCAACTTGGTCAAAGCCTCATCCAAACTGGCCTCAAGCACTTCCAAGTATGGACATCCACATATGGGTAACATGTTCCAGTGCTTCACCACCCTCATAGGAAAGAATTTCTTCCTAACACCTATTCTAAACTTACCCTCCTTCAGTCTAATGCCCTTCTGAGCATCTCCATGTCCCTCCTCTGGACTCAGTCCAGAAGACCCACATCCTTCTTATGGTGAAGATTCCAGAGCTGGACACAGCACTGCAGGCAGGGACACAAGGACAGAGTGCAGGAGAAGAATTCCCTCCCACGACCTGCTGGCCACCCTTGTTGTGTGCAGCCCAGGACAGATCTGGCTTTCTGGGTCACGGGCAGACATTGCAGGGCAATGCTGAGCTCATCAACAAACTTCCCCAAATCTCGTCCTCAATCCATTCCCCCAGGTTGTATTTGTGTTTGGGATTGCCCTGACTCACGCTCTTCCTGCTCTCCTTTCCAGTGATAATTCTCTGCAAGGACAGCCAAACACCTTGGGAAAATCAAACATTCAGGGATCAGAAATCCATGCATGTTTTGTAGGGCTTGAGGGGATGCTTAGCTATGAAGGTCAAAGTGTGGTGAACATTTCAAAGTAAACTGCAGGGAGTTCCTGGCTGTATTTTGTTCTTTTCTTCTGTCTCTCTGCAGAAGAGTATGTTGCCAAAGGCTTACAATGAAAAGATGGGCACTTTTATAGTGCTGTAGCTGAAAGAGCACTGGCTCTATCATGATGGATCACATACACTCTTTGGAGTCAGTTCTTCAGATGCAACAGCTTAATTAAATTTTAAGCATTATTGATTCAGTTTACAAAGCCTCCCCTGTTCTAGCACCATTGAATCTTGAGCTGCTGCACTCTGCAGCACCAAAAAAAAAAAAAAAGAATATAAAAAGAAGAAAATAAAGGGTTATTAAAAATGAAAGCATTTGGCTCGAAGATGCAGTATGCAGAGCTTAATTAGTGCAAGATCTGTAATTCTCTTTCTTCTAGAGAATAGAAATCTGAAACAACTCAGAAGAGATTTTTCAGGGCAGGTTCTCACATTGTGTAAATGAGAGTAGCAGTGTCCATGTCCTCAGTGGTGCCAACTCACCATGGAGGGCAGGAACTGCCCTGATCTCTATAAAAGTCTCTGATGAATAGAAAGGTAAACCAGCTCTTAGCTGGTTGTATGTATGATGAGGTTGACAGGGCAAGAGTTTTATTTTTTTCTCTTCATGGTTCAATGCTGTTTGACCATCACAAGGCTTTATTATGTATATCAGGTTTAGTGTTGGTTTAAAACAAACAAGAGAACCTTACAAGAATAACAAGATTAAACTGAATGTGTTGGTCTCAATCTGAAACAGACAATCCTGACAAACACAGTTACCAGTCTTGCTGTACACACAGTTTGTACTAAAAAACTCTGTGGTTCATTATTTCCATGGTCCTTGGGATAGAATAAGAAGTTTTATGAAAAATGTGCCAATTTAAGATGAATGTTATACGATAACTCTCAATATGTATGAAACAGTGGAACAGACTGGAGGAGCTGCTTCATTGAAGGTTTTCAAGGACATTTAAGATACATGGTGCTATGTGTATTTTGGTGCTGCTTCAGTGCAGGTTGTGAGAGGATCCTCAAAGCCCAGCTTTTCTATGATTCTAGATTTATTGTTAGCTATTCAGGACAGGCTTTGTCTTCCAGTATGTTTTTGTGCCTTCAGATAGAAAACACATTATCTGGGTAGTTTAAGCTTGTAAAAGGACTTCTTTTTTCTGACTTCTATTTTTCTGTTAAGAAACTTCTTGTACTTGATGTTTGCCTTGCTAATGCCTGTAAAAATTGCCTGAAGATTTGGCATGAAGCTTGGTTTTATTTATGTGTATGTATATATATACACATGATTTACACAACTAAATAACTGCAGAAAAATCCCTATAGCGATGGGAGCATTATTGTATCAAACCATTGGCTATTTTTTACTGTATGTTATCACTACATCAGTTGTTCTTTTATTACCCAAACAAAGGCTGCAGCACTCATCTGGATTCTGTATTAAAATACTCTATATTAGTGACTGTGGTCTTTTCTCTCCTCCTTTCCCCATAGGCACTCTCTTCTGCCAGATACACAATCTGAGCAAGAAAACTCTGAAAGAAAATAGAAATCTTTCAGCACTGCTTTCAGTTACCACTTTAGAAAAAGCAAGAATACGTCTTAGAATATTATTATTAATATTAATGGCAATATTTTAAACTGAAATATTTTGAGGGAAAAAGAAACATTTTCAAGGCAGTTTTTCTTTTAGCAGCATAAAAACTTTTTGAAAAATACGTTGATGGAGAAAAATTCTGTGTTACCAGAGCAATGGTGGTACATAATGATGCATTCATTTAAAAATATAGAACGCTATTGATGTATAAATACTCTCAGTGGCAATGGGGAGATGTACACAGCAAGAAAAGCTATATATTTATGCAGGGTAAGACATAACATCCCTGAAGAAAGGAAATTCAAACTATGTCTGTGCTTCCAGGGAGCTGCAAGCTTGAGCACTTTCTCCCATCCAAACCCTTAATTGCCTGTATCACTGGCAAGCAGCAGCTTTGCCCAAAGTGGAGACAGGCTCACACCTGCTGCACACGTAGCACAGGTCAGATTGCTATTACACAGTGGAAAATATCCTTACATATAGAGATAGGTTTTGGACACAATCTGAGTGGAGGTGACCCCTAGCTTGTGCCTTCAGGCCTAAATGGGAGCTGAAAGGGTTATTATGGGTAAAATGGAAATTTATATCCAGCATGCATTTGGGATTCCTCTGCATTAACCTATACCCCCTGCAAATTTAACACCCCTTCTTTGCATGCCACAGCAGTGGCTGTCATTTCCCTCATACTTTCTCCATTAGTTTTCTCTAAGTGCATGGCTGGCAGCCCACTCTATGCCTCACTTGGCCTTGGTGCTTTCTGAGCACTGTGTTTTCTAAAGATTCATCAGCAATAAACGACTATCTTTGCTTCACCCTGGCTGTGTACACACAGCGTTCAAACGTGATCCACACTCTGAGCCACAGGCTCTGCCAGGCTTAGTGACAGTGTCTATACTATGAAACAGATCTCTAACACATTTTGAAAATAGATTTCAGTCTTGCAGCTTCCCCACCTTGACCCCTTTTTGGATGAAAACCCACTCCTCAACCTCAGTGAACAGTGGGAGTGGTGATCTTGGGAACAAGGCCTTAGAGAGCATCGGAGGGATGAGAAGCAGCTTTGCTGTTCATGAAAGCCCCACACTGGGACTGCCAAGAGTGCCAGCTACTTCCTGTCAGCTCTGCCAATGTCCCTTTCATCCTGCTCACACATCTTTTGAGCACTTGTGCCTGGCTCTAACGAGCAGCTCTGCAGGCTGGTGCCAGCCTGGGCTGGTTTTGTGAGGGCGGAATGTCCTCCTGGAGATGAATGGGACCCCCGGACTGTGCAGCTTTTGCAGAAGAAAGTGCTGCAATCGCATCCCCTTCATCCTCCCCTTCCCCTCCATTTGAAGTTTTAATTAGAGCTTAGAAGCTGGGCCTTTTTAAATCAAGCCAATTGCTCACTTCTCTTCCTAAGGAAGGAAACTCCTTTGCTTTTTACTTGTTCCAGTGCTGCCCCTTCCCAGCTCCTGCCACCGGACGCTTGCTGGTCACAGTCCCATTTGGTGATCATCACACAGCCTCATGCTGCCAACGCAAAAATCCATGCTGCTGCCAGTCTGTGGGAAGGACAGAAAGAGCTTCCTCCTCACCATGGTTTCTTTTTTCACCTTGCTGGGTGCAGAGAAGCACCTTCCCTCAGAGAATGTCACCATGTAGATTGGGGGGCAGAGAGACAATTTGGGCATCCTTTAGTTTGCTAAGAAGAATTCTCAGAGACAGAGGTCTTTTCACACTTAATATTACACATCTGCTCTCCCAAACTCCCCTGAGCTGTGCCACCCCAGCGTAGGTGCAGGCAGTGCCCCTGCTGTTTTGCAGAATCACCTCAGGAATTTTGAGGAAAGTAGCAAAATGGATGATTTACCTCCTTTCACCCATACCCTTGAGAGCAAGGAGGATTGCCTGACAAAACACCCAACCTGTGACCAGGGGGCTGACACCCAGCACAAACAAATCAGGGGCGTTGAGAGGACCATGTAATCTTTACTTCCCAAGCTGTGCTTTTCTTTCAGCCTAAGCCAAAAAGCTGACTGCAGGGCTTGCCTCTTCCTTCTGGACCTGTGCAATCAGAGAAGTTTGGCCTCAGCCTGAATCAAGTAAATTGGTTTTTATTGTTTAGATTCGTCTCTCAGATACGTTTCCAGCCCTTGAAATACATCTGTCTCATCTTATCTGCATCAAGAATTAGACTGAGACTTTCCTGCTCCATTTGATTGTACAACAGATTGAGAATTCTCCTCAGAGGGAATGGTGGTTGGGTGGCATTTCAAATGGCCACTCAGACACCAGCAGAATAACATTAATTTAGGGAAAAAATAGGAATAAATTTAAATATAATTCGTTCATGTTCAACATATTGCTTGTTTGAAGAAAGAGAGCTACAAAGATATGATTATTCAGAAGATAAATTCAGTTGAAAACAAAATATTTAACAGTTCACTGTTGTTTTTAATTAAGTTTTGTGTCAAAAATTCCAAAACAAACTGCTAAAATTTGTCTTTCATTTCCTAAAATATTTTTAATTATCACTTTTTAATAAGATAAAATGCATTTATAATTTTAATTTTATTTGATATTATGTTCAATATGATTTTATAATATTGCTTTTTATATAGTATTTATAACATTTATATTAAATCAAAGTTCTTCTTCATAGTACATATTTACTGAAATGAAAGTTTTGTCCTTTATATAATTGAGATTTTTCAGTTTGATAGAATAAAATCCTTGGTTATTATTAAAAGAAATTTTTATGCATTTTTGGATGGAAAACATTCAACTTTGATCTTTTCAAAGGAAATAATAGTAGGTTTTCTGCTCTGGTTTATAATGATCTTTTATTTGTCTGCCCGTTGATCCAGGAAGGTAAATTTATAATAATGCAGTTCTGTGTTTCATGAGGCTTTGAAAGTTTTTATCTGGCTCATGATGCCCTGGAGACTTCAGTAGTGCATTGCTGAAGAACAGCACCTGTGATTCTTTCTGGGGAAGGGCAGCCAGTCCACCTGGGTCAATGTCACACATGTAGCTCTCTGTGCCACTGCCAAACAATCACAGTTTTAACCACAATAATTAATAGCAATACAACAGTTAGGATAATGCAACATATGAACAGCTGTACAGCTGTTTATATCAGACTAATAAACAGTTAAGGTCTTGCTCAAGGTCCGTTTCTGGGCATACACTCTACACAGCCTTTAAGCAGATTTTATGCATCATTGTTTTCCTGCTAAGCTTCATTTTATCTGTATTGTCTCTTCCTTTGCCTTTTCTCTGAGCTCCAAACTTTAAAAACTAAAGTAAACCATGCCCTCATTTGAATAAAACTTCATAAAGAGTACTTGCAAGATATTGAAAATTCCAGTTAATTAAAAAGTGATTACATTTAATCATACGCAGACTTTCAGCATACTGGGAACTATTTCATTTCACCAAGCTAAACATCTGTGACTAAAAGGATTACTGACAGGGGAAAACATTCTTCCTAAATTAAAGGTGCACTAGCGTGAAAATCTCTTTTGACCATGTGGTTTTTAAGACAATACGTGGTTGATTGCATAGTTATGAACAATGTAGGATATTGATACCAGACAACACCAATTAGAAGATTAATATCTTTGAAAGGTGAACTGTGGGCATTATCTGTTTGTTACAGCAATACTGATGGTCTTCATGCACAGTTATTCATTCATAAACATCCACCAATCCCTAGTATTTTCATTAAAAATGTATATCCGAATGCAGCAGATATGACCTTTACTATAAATTGATTTACTCTTCAGAGAGCCGTGACCTTCCGTCTTCACTGAAACTAATCAGGGGGTGTTTCTGTACTTTATGTTTTTTTCCTACTCCTTTCACTGTACCCACAGCAGCTATTCCTGCCCCACATCCCTCCTGATCCTTTAGCATCTCATTCCTGTGTCTCCCATAAACCATCAGAGATTGGCAGAGCTGCACCTCCACAGCCTCACTGCAACACCCTTGAACTATAGAATTGCCTCTGGTTGCACTGCAGTCTTCCACCAGGGTTTATTAACTTCACCATGGCTTGTGCCTTCCTTTTAATGTTGGCTTAACTCATTAAAGGGGCACCGACTGGGAATCTCTTTGCTACACAATTACACAACTACTTCCTAGAGAAATTCTGTACATGATCACCCACTGATATTGCTGCTTTATCACTTGGGGTATGATAAAACTTTGAAATTCTTTTTTAGTCTAAATCTGAGTCTATAATGAAAAAAAATATAAAATAATCCCAAAAGCTCTACATTAGAAGTCAGATAGCTTTCTTTTCTCTTTAAAATTTTTAAGTTAAAAAAAAAGGAAAACTGTAATTTCAAGATGTCATTTCAAAAGTACAAGTATGTTCTGATTTCAGTGACATTGAATATTACATTAAAAAGGTGATATGTGTGATATATCTAATATATTAAAGGAACATTATTTTACACTTTTAGAGTTGTAATTTCATAGTTAATATAACCGTAATAATAATTCCTTGGTTTCAATGACATTATATTTTCAAATGGCAAATAGTTCTTCCTCAAAATTCAACTAGTTTTTCTTTTATAGTACTATCCTTTTTCATGTTCTTTAGTGAATTTTGAATATATAAAATTGCTTAGTAAAACCAGAATTCATACTATAAACAGAAAAGCTATTGAATGGTTCTGCTAAAAAAACAGAAGTGTGAATACAGAAAGTGAAATCATGAAAATATATGTAGGAAGAAAATTCCTATAAAATATAAGCTACTGACTTTAAAAGGTATTTCTGATTAACTGAGCTGAAATAATTGAGTATGTCCATATTTTTAGATTATTCCAGTAAAGTTAACTGAATTTGTTTAACATGCATGCTTTAAGTAATGTTTCGGAATTAATGTGGTTAGCATTGGCAACTTTTGAATTAAATGTTTCAAAGACAGAATGCTGAGACTGTGATTTTTATAATGCTTGTATATATTGTCACTGGAGACAGATAAGTGCTTATTCTATATGCATCAGCATAGGATCATCAAGGCAGTGCTTATGAATCTCCCTCTCAGTCGTGAAAAGAACTGCATTTCATATAATGTGGCTTGATTCTATATGATATACATAATATAACTTCCGCATTTTTACCTGTATTTGTGTTGTATATTGTAGCTGTCACTGGTGCATCACTTCCTGCCACCAAAGATTAAATAAACATTTACACCAGAAAAAAAAACTGTGTGCCTTCACAAGCAGGAACATTTTAAATAATAGTACAAAGTCACAGTTTCCACTTTAAAAGCAATAAAAAGGAGAGAGAAAATAGTGATGATTACTTGGTATACAGTGGAAAACACGGTTTAGTTTGCACTGTCTGTTATTCATATTGCCTAGAAGTCCCTCTTTGCCCTGACCGATCAACACTGAATCTATTTCTTGATAAAGACGTAATACAGAATTTATGGGCAACAAATATGTTGTGAATAAAACCTCACAGTGCTCCAAAATGTTGTTTCATGTCTATCTACTGATCACTACTACACCATGAACCTCCTAATCTTAGATACTACAGCAAAAGTTAAAGATATCTATAAAGACCATAGACATCTATCGAAGTCAAGGTGAAGAAATATTCTGTGACAGTGCAGTCAGTGATCCTGAGATGTGGAAAGACAATGACAATCATTAAAAATGCTTTGTTAGTCCAGCTGAACATCAGAAAGTGTGGGTCACTTTGTTTAAGAGATGAAAGAAGTGATCAAAGTAGCGATCAAAGAGATGAGAGAGAATTTTTTATTCTAGGAAGACTCTTTGAAAAGATGTAGGCCAAAGCAGTAAGTGGATCTCAGACATCTTGACATACAATAGGTGAAAACACCTTTGCCATTCTTGACAAGAGAAAGCTGCACCCTGGAATAACATCATTGCTTTCCGTGGCAATGACAACAGCAGCTTTATGAGAGAGAGAAAAAACCAACTCTGCTCATCTCCAGATTTGTTATGTGGAGACCCAGAGCTTACCTGATCTGGGCTATGTTTTTCATTTGGCAAACAGCTGCTGCCAACTTGATGTGCAGCAGTGGCCATTAAGTGCCTGAGAATTGCTGTTGGGTATGTCTTACTATTTTCAAAGTTGCTTAAAAACAAAGGAAGGCTAGAAAATATATCAGGTATTCCAGAGCATTGAAGCATTTAAAGATTGTCAAGCACTGCAGCACCCGCTGGCTCAGCCTCCAGAAGTGCACATCAAGGACACTGCAGCAACAAACAACCCTTTTGAAATGTTTCAGGAGACAGGACGAGGTGTATAAATGTGCAGGGGTCAAAAGTGTAGCAGAACACCTTAGTTCAATAGAGATTCAGCAGTGCTATTATTATCACTATCATATCTTCACACCACTTAGCAGACTTAAAAGTGCCTGCAGGCTGAGGGTGACAGAGACCCTGCTTGACACAGACGTTCATCCCATTACCTTGAAAATCCCAGACTAAGTAAATTCAAGTTTGTCACATGATTCAGTCAGGACACATGATCGTGGTTGGCTTGAAGGTCAAAGTAAAGAGGCTGTGTGGTAAAACAAGATTTAAAGAACAACATGATGGAAGTTGACTGTAGTTGTCACCTCGGTGGAGGCTTGGAAGCTGTTGGAGGATGGACTCCTTGCACTCAAGATGCCACGGGAGAACCATGAGTGCAATTTCAAAGAGATGGAACTGTGTTAGAAAATTATGTGCTGTTAAAACCCAAATGTTTCAATCCAGCAGAAAAGAGGAACATGCTTGCTGACATGGTCTGTGTCAGGCACTACCTTGGGCTGTGAGCAATCTGCTTCCTGTTGTGCCTCACTGAGGGCTCACCTTCCACTGCTGCCTGCTGAGGCCACATGCCAAATTCCGCCAGAAAATGGACTTTTTCCAAAGAGATGCTTTGAAAGCTGGAAATATACCATGTGAAAGAGCTTTGTTCATCCTGAATCCTGTACCAAAAGGAGAAAATAAAGAGGTGTTTTGTCACTGAAAGTGTTAATTCTATGTAAAGAAAGTTTTTTACAGTTCAGGAAAGTAATACTGAAAAATCTCACCTGTAAATGAAAGCAGAATATGCCAGTGCACAGCCACTGAAAGATGTTCACAGGAATTTGTGTTAGGGACTGTCAGTAGATATTGATATAGATCTCTTTTAAGAAGAATGTTTTATTATGGATCCACTGGAATATCCGTGTGGATGCAATGCTGTTAGAGTCAGCCACCTTCCACTGGTTTGGCATATTCCCTTCTCATCTTAAAAAAATGGGGTTTTTTTTATGCAGATGGAATTTGTGAGGGGAAAATTAGGTCCTTCTGCTTCCAAGAGTAGGTCAATGACTACTCTTGTTTACTAGGACTGCCCTCATACAAAAATTTTTTTGTAGTAATTTGTAAACTTGCTTTGTTAACTTGGCTGACTTTGGAGCTTGAACAAGCACTATGATTAATTTGCCTGCACTGCATATCCCTGAGATAATCCTCCAGGTGAGACCTGAGATACATTGCTGGGCACATTTGGGAAAGGTGGCTTTGTCCATGATTGATCTGTTCCTTGAACAGGAGAATCCATTTCATGAACATAATAAATTCCTAAAAGTAATACATACATCAATACGTGAGCATTCATTTTCCAGCTTATTTATTTCCTATAAATTATAAACTCATCTTTCAAAATTAATATGTATATATGCATAGTAAGTTTATTTAAAATAAGATGTAATTTGCATGAGCTTTCCATAATTTTTGCAAAACAATGTTAATTACCCTTTTTAATGATCCAGAGCATCCCAAACTTTATTTTTCATGGTTTTCCATCTTTGTAATTCCAGCCTTAATTTCCATTAACATAACTGTATTGCAAAAAACTGACTTCAAAACAAACTCATAGTACAAGTGTTGTCTTGAAAACGAGGAGGAATGTATAACTAGCATGTCATTTTGTCTTGGGGAGTCTTTTTTTCCTCTAATAACTAAGAAGTCTTTCCAAAAGGAGGTACCTTGATCAGAGATTTGAAAATCTTGTGTGTTGTTGTATACATACTTTTATTCATAAATATATATATGTTATAGTATATATACATATGCTATGACTCCATACAGTTACTGAACAAAGCTACATAAAAGGTGTAAAAGAAAAAAGGGCATCACTCAAGTTCCTAAGTTCCAACAGAGGCTGATTTGAAACCTCCTATTGAGAAGGGAATAGCAAGACAAGAGTTGGTGCAGAATTCATCTCAGGGTATTTTTGATTTATAAATCTGATTTTATATTTATAACTATAAATGTGAATATAAATTTCCAAGGGCAAAACTAATATTAGTTCATGTAATTGCATCACATCCTAGACATGCTCGTTTTCTTTACACTGTCTTTTACATCTTTTCACTATATTATGTGCTGCCTATCTTCACATTATCCAAGTTATTTCCAAAAGCATATGAAATGTTTTTGTCACACGTAACCTCATTCTGGTTACTTTATTTTTTCTTACCAGAAGAAATCCTCACATAAATTTCATTTATCCTGTCTTCATTACCTTTTTTTTTTAATCCTGGCTGTGCTGAGTTTAATCTCTGCAGACATGATGAGCTTGTGTGTATGCCTGTGAGTGTGTTTAAAGAATCTGTACTTTTGTTAAATAAGAAAAGCATTTAATCAGTTGATATTTATGACTGTGACATAGGATAGTCAGGAATATATTGTGTACTTCTAAAAAAGTGGGTTTTTTTAATGTAAACCAGAAGCTTTGAAACTAGTTTGTTTGGTGATCTCCTGTCTGTTATCTGCATGCTCATACTACTCTGTTGAGTGTTATGAGTGTACTGAAAACTTGCCAAGGGGATGCTGATACAAAAATTCCTTATTGGAATTAGAATGAAATGAAATTACAGTGCTTTTCCCTATTTCTTTCTTAAGCAGCATTTTTTCCACTGGTTTTGTGACAACTGAATATTAATTTAACTCTAAGATTCAGAATGATTAAGCTTAAATTGCAGAAGATTTTCTTTTCATGGATCACCAACGCCAACTATATTGTAAAATATGCACTGACATTCTGCAAGAGATAAAGATTGTTTACTGTACATTGCTGAATCCCAAATAATCCTCTTGAGCTTTTGCTAGTGATAATCCTTCCCACTGCTATTATGAGTAGTGGTAATAACTCTTCCTTTAACATGCAGTGATAATTCTTCCACTTTACCCCCATAAACCTATTTTACCCTCATAAAATTTCCAATAAACCAACTCAAACTTGCAAAGGAGAAACAAATCATCATCTGTTTTAACAGAGAGATAACACAAAACATTTCCAAAGACTGCAATTAATCCTGGGGCAGCAGTACTCAAAAATTCCAGCACCCAACTAAGAAAGGTATTGTTACCTGACATGTTTTGTCTAAAAAAAGTGCTTTGTAAGGGCATATGGGTCTTAGAAAACTGCTGGTTGACTTTCTATTTCTAGTTTTCTGTTCTACTGAGAGCTCAGGCAGACTGCCTCTCCATTTCCCTCTTTGGAAGGTGCCTGCTTCTGCTGGAAGCTCTTTGAGCAGGGTATTGTCTTTCTCTTTATCTTTGTGCTGCATTCTGCTGTGTTTGGCACAAAGAAATGATGGAAACACTGAAGTGGGTACAAGGAATGAGGCTGGAGTATGCTGCTTCCCAGCCAGCCCAGCCCAGGAGCCTCAGTTGGCTGTCTGGCTGTTCAAAACACAGTTTAGCTGGGGGGCAGGAGAAAGGAGAGTGCAAAAGAGCAAAGAAGTTATTGCCTCAACAGCCTCTACCCAGTTAAGTTGCTATGGTGCCTGGCACAACAGGAATGAGATGTTCAAATAAATTTCCAAACCTATTGATAAAATAAACAACAAAAACTATGTACTCTGCATGTGGAGAGCTATAGCTCTCATCCTCTTGTCTCCTCTCCTCTTGTCTCCTCTCCTCTCCTCTATTCTCCTCATTCGTGCCAGAATTCCACAGATTATTTTTGCTACCAACCATCACAGGATTAGGAGCAGACAAGTTACTACCTTAACAGTGAACTAAGTGCTGTTCTGGGTTACACCCACATAAATGCAGAATAACTTCATTGAAATAAATGAGCCAGAGCTGCAAGTGGTGTAAATGTTCCCTTTGTCTCAGGGAAATTACACCAATTTTCTTCAAATGTATATCGGACTCGAAGTAGATCCAATTTATGCTTGTTCACCAGGCCACTATTTGGACCAGTCTTAGAATGATTTGCCCTCACCAGAAGCATGAAGTATTTATTTTGCTTCATGTTCCCCTCTGCTTTCCTCTGCTTTTCACATGGTGTCAGTCACACACATTCTTCTCCACAATGTCAAGAACTGATAAGCAAAAAATACATTGACTTTTGCTACTGAGCTTAAATTCTTGTTTACAAAAATAACTTAAATAGGTGCTATTATCAACATGAAGCAAAGGGTAAGATGTTCTCTGAGAACACAAAACAAAAATGGAAAAAATGTACTGGAATAACACAACACATTACATAGTAATTAATCATCACTGCTGTGTTTTAGCTGTCTAGGAGGGACTAAATAATGAAGCAGCTGAATTGCTGTTTAAAGATACACAGCTTATTGTTAAAAATCTGAAATAAAACCCTGCTTCCACAGCCAATTGGGTTGTAGCCAAGACTGCCTTAATTTTTCATGAAGTGCCAGAGGCAATTGTGTTTTATAGATACACAGGACATACCTCAGCAGCAGGAAAAATAGTCAAGAAAATTATGAAAGATAGAGTTATATATTAATTTAATGTATACAACTTGCTAGGACTAAAGCCTCAGGCTTCTCAAGGCCAAATAATAGCTCTCTAAGCTGCCAAGACTCACTCAGAATTAACAAAATAGTGAATAAGGGAGAAATGGTGGATAAAATTTATTCAGGCTTTCAAAAGACCTTTGGTAAAGACCTTTAGAAGAGACTGTTAGGGAAACTTGGCAACCATGGAGTGAGAGTTAAAACTTCACATGGATTAGGGCCTCACTAGGAGATAGGGAAAAAGGAGAAGGAATACGTTTCTATTCTTACTGTAAAAGAGGTTAGAGGTGCAGTAGCCTCCACACCAGTGTTTTTTGTCTGTGCCAAATCGCAGAGTCCATACTCATGAGCAGTTCCATTGAAATCTGCTGCTGACTGTGGTGGGAAGTTTGTTGTTACTGTGCTTCAGGAAGTTTAAATAAGGTTTGGAGGACATGATGGCATATTTATAGACAGTCTGAAAGAGGAAAAGCTCAGTAAATTAACCATATGAGTTGGACATACAAATCAGGTGGATTTAGTTAAGAGCTGAGATAACCATGAAGGACTAAAATCACCTCCACAAACTTGTAAGGGCAGTTGTGTTCTAGTCACCAAATCACCCTATCAATGGTATCACAGAACTGTCTGCTCAGATTTCCTGCCTGCCAATTTATTTTGGGAGGGTGGTATGTGTGCTCACTAGATAGCAAATTACACAATCTCTTTGAGCCTCTAGGTTAGAGGAATATCTGCAGAGGAAAAAAAAAAAAACAACAAACAACCCAAAAAACAAAAATCAAGAAAAAGAAACAAGATCAAATTTCCAAAGAAATTATACTTAAGGATGACTGTGACCAAGTTAAGGCTTATGTGAAGGAAGTTAAGGTATTTTTATTCAAGGTCCTGAGGCAAGAGTTGCATTCTGTACTTTCCTCTGAAGTCACCTACTCTTGACTCAGGTGGAAGTGTGCCAGACCATTAGGTCTTAGCAGGGTTGATGTGCTGCTGGTCATATCACTCAGTATGTTTTACTGGCTACAAAAATTAATGTGCCTTAATCTCCATTATCCAGTGTGTCAGCTAAGCATACAACACCATTTCTCTGCTTTCTTAGTTTGACATTAGGGTTTGGTAGCTTGACATTAGTTAGTTTGACACAAGTTTGGTAGCTGCCCTCAAAGCTGAACATCATTTTGGAAAAAGCTTTGTTTTCTCTATGAAACAGATCTATTCCAAACTCCATCTCAAAATCCTATACATGTTCAAAAAGATGAATAATGCAGTTGCTTTTTAAAGAGGACGAATATGACAAAAAGAAGTGAAAAAGTAGATAAAAACAGACAAGAAGAGGATGGCCCATAGCCAGCTGTGCAAAACTTTGGAAGCATAAAGTGCAAATAATTCTAGTAGCAATGCTGAGGAAGACTGGTTTGTCTTGCTTTGCTTGGTACTATGGCCCTGAATCAGCTGCTTGAAAACACCAGGAAAGTGCACAAGTCTCTAAGGTGAAGACAATGAGGACACAAACTTTGTTGATGGCATGAATTTGCTTGGCTTAGTAAAATTGAGAGCTGACTGCAAAGATTTGCAAAAAGACTGTACAAGACTAAGTAGGTGAGAGATAAAATAGAAAATGAAATTCAATAGGGATAAGTGTAAAGTAATTTACACAGGTAAAAGCAATAAAGGCTTAGTTACAATATTATGGGCTCTGGTCTGAGTATTATCATTCAAGATAGAGATATTGGGAATATCATAGCTAGTTCTGTAAAAACATCAATAATTCGATAGAAGTCAAAAAGCACATCAAACTTTAGGAAATACCAGGAAATGAATAGAGAACAAATAGGTAATGTCATTATGCCAGTGTATAAATCTGTGATATGCTTGCACCTTCAATGCTTTGTGCATTTCTGGTCTTTCTGTTTCAGCCAGAAGTGGGAAGGGCACAGAAAGGGGCAGGATGGCTGATCAAAGGGGAGGGTGCCATCTGTGCAAGAAATAATGATGTGGACCAGGACACCTGGGGAAGAGGTGGTGCAGGGCAGGGGCCAAAGGGAGGGGATGAAGAGGGATCAACTTCTGATATACGAGTGTAAAGTCATGAGAATATTGTGCCACACAGTTCAAAGAAGTGAAACGGGAGTAATTCCTTTACACATATGTGAAAAGTGATTCTAAAAATTACCACTGTGATAAATGTGGCTCATATGTCTGAAAGAAGAATATACTGAGAGTGACATACTAGAGCTACCACCTCTGTTTCTATCCTGTAAACATGAGCAGTGAAGGGCTTTCTGGCTCTTTTACCCTGGGCTTCTGTCCCTGCTCTGTGAGAAACAGACTGTAGGGGTAGGTGTAGTTTTGATCTTTATCTACACTGTGCACATGACAGTTACTCCTAGAAGGCAGAGAGGTGTACACACACAGATGAAAACAGGCATATGGAGGGACAGAGAAGCTGCCCTCGGTGCAGGAATGGAGGGGAGCACAAAAAGGAGCATCCAAGGAATGTCAGAATATTGTATGCTATTGTTTCATCCTCTGGAGTCTTAGACTAAACAGCCTACATATCAAAAAGTTATTTTTTGCAATCAGCGGGAGTTGGTTTAGGCCCTCAGGGCAAAGCTCTGGTCCATTCCCGTTGCAGATATGGTTTCCAGATAGAATTCACTCTGAAGAGCGGAAAAGTCACTCTGTAGTGACTCAAGGTGCATCTATTTGTCATTCTATCTGTATCTTTCACTGTCCTTTTTTTGCGTTTTCTCTGATAAGGGACCTTGGTGACTGAAATATAGATCAAAGCACCAGCCTAAGGCTGGTCAAAAGAAAAGGGAAGAGGAAAAAAGTAAAAATACATATCACTGAGCTTAAAAGATTCTTTCTTTTCTTATTTTCTGCCTTTTCTATACAAAGATTGTCTGTCTCATCCTGCATTTAGCATATCCTATAGCTACTTTGAAAGAGAAGTAAAAGGGAGAGACTCAACAAAAGATTTTCTTTTCTTATATTGTAACTATACTTAATTAAAAACTTGAACTGTTTCATCATACTTTGGATTAGATGGTGACTTATTGTGCTTGATGTGCCATGTCTGTTCTGCTCATTAACCTTTTCTATGATGGCTGTCATGAATCCTCACAAAGCCATGAGCCCAGTGACTTTGATCCTCTGTGTTTGAATACTTTGGTTTTAAAAACCAAATATAACAGCTCAGGCTGTTATGTGTCAGTTGTGAGGAAATGCACATAATTTAATGTATAACATGTCCTAGTACCTGTATTTGAGGTACAAGGTCTAGAACTGCTGAAATTTCTTTTCATACCACTGAGACTCAAAAGCATTAGATAAAAGTTTTCTTGTCTCATATACTGAAGGAGGGAACACTTCTGGGTATAAAAAAGACTGCAAAGCTGGTTGTGTCCAAATTATCTTTATTTTAGCACAAGTTAGTCTGTAAATTCTCAGACACTCATATAGAGGATTCTGTTTCATTTATTAGATAAATATATAAGTGCAAACTTTTAATTCCATCATTTTAATTCCAATAGCTTTTCCACACATTTATCCTTATTATTGTCATAAAAGTAATGCTCATGATGTGTTTCTGTGTTTCTGCAGTAGCATCAGAGCACACTTATCCATCACGTTTTTCCATGGGTTTTATGAATGTGTGACACTGTTTTCACTACCTACTGTATGATTTAACTAGATTCAGTTTTATTACAGTGCCCAGATTGGGTTATTAGGCTATACCAGTAGATCAGCACACCTTCACCAAGCTGAATACAACTTTACTCCCTTGAACCATTTGATGTTTAGTGGGTGTGTGCTGTTGAAAACAGCATTCTGCTTTCCTCCAAAACCAGAATGAAAAAGTTGCAGGTATGGCAAATATAGAACCAATACTTTCTGTTAAATAACATCATTTGTGCTAGCAAAAAAAAAAAAAAAAAAAAAAAAAAAAAAAAAAAAAGAAAATCCCTAACTTTTTCAAGATTTTGGTTTCATGAAGAAATTTGACTGATCTTATTATAGTGAAAAGTACTATATTCTGACAATGACTTTTATAGAAAACTTACTCTAAAAGTTCCTCATGCAAAATTATAGCCTCAAAATATAAGCCATTTACTGCCAGATGTTTTGCAAGCTGTTCTGTAGCATCACATAAAAAGCAATGAAGTAAAGACAGAGCCATAGCAATATATATGATAAGGAGCTAAAATCAAAATAGAGAAGGGTGTTAGCTTTGTAAAATTTACAGTAATGTGAAGAAATCAAGGTGTTCTTGGAAACTGAATAGAGTTTCCAAGCCAATTCTGAGTGATTTTTTTGAAGATTAAGCAAAACATTCAGTTAAGAAAGGATTGAGTAAATTTATATATTTTGCCATGCACCATGAACATCATCGAACTTTCCTCCCTGTTGAAACAAATGAGGAAATAAGTTTAGGACTTGAAAACCCCATTTTGAGGTCTTGTCTTTCTCCTATACAAAGACCTTTCTGATGCCACAAATGGGTTCATGGTTAGACATCCCACACGAGATATGCCAAACCACTATCAGAAGTGATAATGGTCTTGTTTTCATCAGATTTCTTTCACCTTTGCTGTGTGTACCCCTGCCCAAGTAATTTAGAGCACCTTTTGTTAGTGGTAACTGAAGGTTCACATTTCTTCAGACCAAGTACATTAGCCAGATGGAAAGAACAGGTTTTGGTCATGAAGGACATGAAAAAATGAAACACGTGTAGGCAAATCCTGAATTGCTGTTTCATTGTCATTTTTATTTTGGGACATAACAGAAGCCGGCACCAGAAACAGGTGGTTAAACAGAGAGGAAAGTAAATAAATAAAATTATATTACTGGAGAAATAACAGTTTTAAAATGCAAACTGGATTTTTTAAATTATTATTTTTAAGATCAAAGTTTAGAAGGAGGTGAATGACTCCCTGCATATATTTCATATTCCTTTGTCACTGCCTGTGAGGCAGATCAGGGTCTTCAGACAAACCAGTTACAAAAGAGGAAAATGGAGCAATACCCAGAAATCGAGGTGATTTTTACTAACAATAATATTTTTTTCACTCTGAGCTTTTAGAATAGTGCCTGCATAGAAATATTCTCTGCATGAGAGAGTGAACACATTTTTTGCTTTACTATGTTCTGTGTTTTAGGGGTATAATTTAGGTTTGTGTCATTGGTAAAACTGGGCCTCAGAGTTAATTCTTCATATCATTCATTTGCTCATGAAACCCTAATCTGAGATGAGAGAAGGAGACACTAGAACACAATGTAATGGAAATAATAAGCAGAGTAAGGCTGGAAAAGAAAGGTCTTTGAGTTCAAGTGTTAACCCAGCACTGCCAAGTCCACCACTAAACCACATCTGCATGTTTTTTTTTAACACTTATGTCTATTCAGAGGTCTACAATGCTGACTACTCTCCATTTACTCAGATCTCTGAAGGTGGTGCTGTCCTCACTCTTTCCCAGCCTTCTCTCTTTAGACCCTCTGCAGCAGGAATCATGAGGATGCCAACTGTGCCTTGCTGCTCTGCATGGTTATCAGCAGGGATACCTCCTTTATTTGTTTTTTAAAGTGCCTTACACATCTGTGGAGCAGGATAAGTCATAAATAATAATAACATTGCCACTGCTTCCCTCTCATTAATACCCAGTCACTAGAGATTCCCTCGTGGTGATGCACAGTGCATGACACTGCACAGATTAGGGTTTCCATCATGCAGACTGTCAGCATGATTGCTTTCACTAAATACAGCCATTGCACACGGTGAAATATGCTCAACTGGGGCACTGCTAGTAAAGCACTGACAGCAGTTTTGCAAACGAGAATGTATAACTTTCATAATTCTGCTCTGGAGACTAAAAGCTTGGAAAAATGCTGGAGATTGTGAGCAGGAGGTGAATATGTTAGCACTTTTCTCACAGGAATCCAAGCAGTGGATCTTATTCCCAGAAATCTGCCTTTATTCTCTCTGGGGAAACCATTCACTGACTTTCTTAAGTCCATGAACTCCCTGGGTCAGTGATCATCTTTATCCACTCCACAGGGTTTAGAACAACTGAGACTTATCCTTGACTACCGTGGTGAATGGCAATTACCGTGAAAATTAGCTAATTATGTTAGCCAAACTGGCAAAAAACACTTTTAAACAAGAGCTATTGGTACTCTGTATTGAAGGAAGCAGCACTAAAATCCAGCTTCTCTGAACACCTACATGAGTCTCATCTACTGAAGCTGTTTACAGCCAGTGGACAGCAGTGAGGTCTCCAAGAGGACATTCAGATCACAAGCCCAAAGTGGAGGAGCTGCCACTGTCAGTGGGCCTCCAGATCACACCTCTAATGCTGCTTGTACAGAATAGATGACATGGAAAATGTCTTTGTTCCCAAAACTGCCCTTCCTCAAGTTGCTTCTGGCTTCTACAGCCATTCTCAGCTAAAGGCAGGGCCACAAAAATCAGTTGTACCACCTCACTGCTGTGTTTGGTCAATCTTTTCCCTCCCTGCTTTTTCTCTTTCAGTGGGTCCTGCTATTCTTACCCTCTAAGAGCAACTTAAGATAACAGCCTTAGCTGGAAGGAAACTGTTGTTTGTTTAGGGAAGCCTTCTGGAAGGCAGCTCACCAATCTGGCTTATTGCTAGGCCATCCCAAGGGAGATGGCAGGAATATAACACGAGCCTCCTCCAGATGTGTGTGGAAAGTAATTTTGAAATAGTACTCAGTGCTTCTGTGGAGATAACTCAATATCCCTCAGAAGTGCAGAATATTAGATTCTATGTCAGATACAGTGTGAAATAGCTACCAAACTTCAAATTCTTCTCATTTAATTCCTAATAACATCCACAGCTAGGCAAGACTGTGGGGGGTGTATATTCTTATTCTTCCATGAATTCACTTGGATACAAGTGACTGTAGGGAAGGGTAGTGTAAAACAACCACTGGAACAGATGTTCCCAAAATCCAGGTTCATTAAGTTTTCTGGTGTTCTCACCAGAAACATGCCATGATCATAGATGATGTCTAGGTCAATATTCTGAAAGTAAGAAACAAAGCTATGGCCATGATTAAGTCAGCTAGGATATTGCTTTGGAGTTCATCCAGAGAAAGGTTCCTCCCAAGAACAGTAGGAAAAAAGTAGACTAATCACATTACAGAGTTACCTGTGTCTTCCGTGAAGCAGCTGCAGTTTTCTGGGAACGGATAACAGAGAAGATGGAACAGTCCAGATTCAAAATGGCAATAAACTGTCTGTTTTAAATGCACTCAACATTTTCCTATGGAGAAACAGGGAAAAGTAACCATAGGAAAAATTGAATTGAGGAAAAATTATATTTTACCATTAAAAAAACCAACAAACGTGATGCAGAAGGTCATAAAACCTAAAGCTCCACAGGATTCATTCTGCCAGAGAACCAGTTCTGCATAGCAGTACTTTTGACAAATATAGCTTTTTTTTCCTTTTTTTTAAATTATATAATGACTGCTGGCTTATTTGCATATGGTAATTGGCCTTGTCTGTCACTTCTGCTTGACAGTCTGCTCTTCAGCAAATGCTGCTTTGTTTGTCACTTCCCAACCAAGCTCTATGACTGTCTATGGAGCAGCAGTCTTTTCATTTTATAGATTTCTAAGTGATGTTAATGAGAATAATCTGGCACAAGCAGGAAAAAAAATAAGATCTGGTGTCATTTCTGGGCTCTGGACATAAAGAAAATTCCAGAAGAATGTATTAAAATTATAATATGGTTTCTGTGCTGTATTGTCACACTATGTAATTTGAAATTCTATAGCTTTACATACTACCCCAGCTGGATTATTTTTTCAGTATCTTGGCACAATTTATTGTTCTGACATTATAGAAAGCTTTTAAAATCTCAAAATCATAGAACTGTTATGATTGGAAAAGACCTTTAAGGTAATCAAGTCCAAGCATCAACCCAACACCATCATGTTCATTATCAAACCGTGTCCTCCAATGCCAAATCCACACTTTTTTTTAAATACTTCCAGGTATGGTGAATCTACCACTTCCCTGGACACCTGTTCTAATGCTATATGACCCCTTCAGTAAAAAAATATTTCCCAATATCCAATCTAAATCTCCCCTGGCACAACTCAAGGCAATTTCTCCTTATCCTGTCACTTTCTGCCTGGGAGAAGAGACTGATACCCACATGTGTGGATGTGTGCATGTATAAACCCATTAAATTTACAAGCCTATAAATTAAGTTTTAACAGTATTTTCTGTAGTGTTTTAAGGAAAACCAGGCAGAAGCCAGAGCTACTGAACAAAATTTCACCATCAGTCTGGAAGTGAAATCTTCGTATGTTGCATCTGAATATGAAAAAATTTTAACAAGCCTTTGTATGCCAAGAAATATCCTTTCTGCCATCACTTCTGCATGCAGTTTTCTTCAAGTGGGAATAAAGACAAACACAGTGTCACAATTTGTGCTTCACTACACAAGAGACAAGTACGACTGAAGGCAGCTGACTGGTGGGGAAAGCCACTGCTCATACTGTGCTCTTCAGGAGCCTAAAACCCATTTTAGCACCAAGGGTTGTTAAAAGGAAAAGTCACTTTCTATGTCAGAGTCCATGAGCAGCCAAGAACTGAAGTACATAAAACCAAATGAGACTGGATCATTTAGTAGTTTTCATTTGTGCAAAGAGGAAACTAAATTTCTGCCCAACAGGGGCTTCTTGCAGGAAGAACTGGGTGAAATGGGAAAAGAAAGATCAAATACAATCTGTGATTCACCACTAATGTAATAATATTTCTACTCCTTCTGTGTAGGAGACTATGCCCATTTAGGAGTAATGGTAGATTTATGTAGGAAACATGCAACTGGGATTTCCAAAATTAAGACAAAGCATATATATAGAAATCTTGGGGAAAAGCTATATCTAGGGAACCCATGTTTCACTTGTTTGCTCCAGTGTCACATTAGTGTGACACAATGCATATAGCACAAGTAATGGACACACTGAGGAAAAAGTCAGAGAAAGAAAAACCACAGAACTAAAGAAAGAAAATAATGGACTAAAATTAAACAAGATACAGAAAAAAAAAAAAAGGAAAAATAATTTTTTATTGCAAAATCAAGTGGGAGAAAGTAGCCTTATCCAAAGGAAATAATATGCAACTGTCTTTGCACAATTTAAAAATTTTAAGTTAGTGTGAGCTAAAAACAACTCATAAACCAAGGCATGGATATAGCTGTCAACTGAGACATTCCCTCATCTCCAAGAGACTTTTAATCGTGGGTTTAAGTGAAGGATTAAAAACTAGTCTCAGGTCATGAAGGGGTTTTCATCCTCCCTCCTCAAATCTTCATTAATTAGTCAAAACTGGTTGGTTGGTCAGGTTAGGTCCCGCCAGCAGACACATGTGTGCTCCCAGGTCTGGTCCTGCCTCTACAGACACTATTGACAAACAGTGAAGGCTCCTCTGTCTTGCTTAAGTCAGTACCACATGCACAAGGACATGACCCCATCTAAAGCATCTAACAGCATTTACAACACAAAACAGGATCATAAATTAGGGTTCATTAACTGCTTAAGTTGAGAAGCTGGACCACAAACTGACCTGCTTGAGGCAGGGTAACACATTTCTCTGCTTCTCTTGCAAGTGGCAGGAACAGGTTACAGCAGGCAGCCAAGGCACAAAAATCTGACACTGCCAGAGTAGGTCAGGAAAAACCTCCTAGATCCCTCAACCTAAAGACTGCAGGTTCCTGAGAGGTGATAACTTCATTGCTTGCAGGTGTGTGAACCATTTTTTAGAAAATGAATAATACATGTTCTTAGAATACCCTGAGTTGGAAGAGAACAGCAGGGAGCATTAAGTTCTTAGTGGGGAAAAAGACACCAATATACTTTAATAAAAGAAACAAATCTGTACAAGATAAAGGCAGCAAAAATGCATCAAGAGAATATTTGTTTAAATTATAGAAAATTGGAAATGAGACAAACAGATGTGATGAAGAGTAAAACCACAAGAGAATCACAAGAATATCTATCCTGTTAAAATACACATTAATGTCACAATTCATAATGACGACAGATATTTTTAACTTTTCTAAATTAACTTTGTAATTTCAGCTGGTTGGCAAATGCAGCTGCTGTTCTGCAATCAATGATATTTGATCAATATCTATCACCTGAAGATCTGGCCCCTGGTGTGCCAAAAGAGATTGTTAATTATTTCAGTACACAATGCACAGCCAACTCATGAGATCACTGCAAAATTGACATATTACAGATGTGTGTGCTTATTCCTTTACCATTTGGGATTCATAGTTACAAGACTTCTGCAGTCATGCAGAGTGTAACTTATTGAAAATAATATGTTCATAATGATGGAATTGCAGGAGCTTTAAGCATATGACTGATTTCTGCACTTCAATGAAATTATGAGAGTCGGCAAGCACTAATTATGACTGCTGACATTTATTTTATTGGTCTGATCTCTCATGGTTGCCATTCTCTGCTGAAATCCATGTCAAAAAAATTGTCATTACCATTGATGGAAACAATGATGTTTTAGATCACATAACACTTAATAGTTTGCAAGAAATCTGCTTCCAAAATCAACTTTTCTCTTTTCTTTTTGGCTTTGTTCTTTTGAGAGATGGTCTCAGCCAGTAAAGAAAAATCAATTTAAATGAATAAGCAAGCAAACAGCATTCATATCACCTTTATTTCACTTTGCTTCCTTGCTGGATTCTAATGATTCTTTATTTCAGTACTGAGAGAAGTTTCACTGCGTGGCCAAGCCATCATAAATAAGAATCAAGTAAGTAAATAAAATTACAAACCCAAGTCAGTGTCAGCATTTACTTTCAGCCATTACAAAGATCTTTTTAATAATAACAAATGTAAGTTCAGGAAAGTCCAAGCTGTTCATTGCTCAGATGGGGCTCACAAATTGCAGGAGATGACAGCAGCCTTTTAATACTAAAATAACAAATTACGAACCCTATCAGATGTATTGCCAGCCAGAGGAGAAATCTTACACTTTTTTATTAAGTGGTTCTACTTTCTTTAATTTGTTCCCAAACAAGGAGGAAAATGAGGATGAATTCATATAGGGACAGCTGGCATGACAGCGTATTGCAAGGGGTGAGAGCTGAAAAAAAACAATGAGCCATCATGGACTGTCAGCCCTGTCAGATGGACCTCTGGGATCAGGGCAAAGTTAGGACTGACAAGTTCTCCCCACCTCAGTCCACTGGTCCTGCTTTCTGGCAGTGGTGGAATTGTTGCCCTGATCTTTTTCAGCCTTCTGATGTTTGCATTTTAGTATTGGAGTTTCTCACAGACTTTCAAGTGATGTTACGGCAGCTGTCTTTGTTTTGGAAACTGTTCTTGTTGTTTACATAGGTCTCTGGAGGAAGAACAATTGATGGACTTCTAGTTTGACCAGTGGGGTCAGAGAGGTGTCAACCTCATTGTCCAATCCCTGATAAAAATCCAAAAACTATATAAATAGAAATCCCAAAATAAATGTCCTTCTTTTTTGCTCTGTCACGGACTGTGTGAGTGTCCTTCTTTTCATGTCCATCTAGTGATAGTGGAATGACCCTCCCTCTCCCCTGCATCCCTTGGGTGGCCTGATCTTTGTTTCTCTTCTCCCTGGTCCCAGAGCTGGACCTCCTCACTGGCAACACTATTCCCTGTCCTCATAAACATTTTTCTTGTGTAGTGCTGAGACAAGATATCTATGCAGAAAGGTCACCAAATACAGCCAGTGGGGGTAAAGTGAAATATTGCATCAAGGATCTTTGATGGCTTGACTTGACTCAGAGCCTCTTCAGTCCTGTATTTTAACTCTTTGAAACAGTGAATGCTTGAAGAAGACAGTGCAAAGAAAGCTGTGTGGGATTTGAATATGCAAAGTATACACATACCTGCTGATGCATAAAGCAACCTGGTATTTGTACTGATAATGGGAAGTCCATAACCTATGCCTCAAAGAAATGTTATTTTTCAAGGGATTCAATTACGCTAGGACATCTGGAATTTAGGTATCTGTACTCTCACCTGTCATTTGCATGTACCTGCAGAGTCACTTAATATATCCCACACTCACAAAATGGTTGTGATTGGAGAGTACTTTGATTCCAACACAGCTTTAGCACAAGCTTTAAAAAGTGTGTGTTGGTAGGACCAGTTCTTATTCATTGCCTGTAAAAAGGGTGCAAGAACCTGGCCTTGATAGAAATCACTTTCAGGTATCTAAAGTTGAGGGTGATGTTCCTTGAGGGAAAGGGAGTGAAGCAATCTTGGCTAGTAGGAAGAGTATAAAACACGGCTTAGATTTTCCCTACCTCTTTCCAAACAGTTTTTTTGTTTAGGTCATGCCTGCCATCATGTTTTTAAGTTTCTTGAGAGTTTGCAGAACTAAAACATTCATCCAAGTTTATGTCTTGTAGATACAAAGAAAATGTGAGTTTTCAGTCCTGGTAGATGCAACTTTAGTTTCCCCCTAGCTGGGTTGCACATTAATACTTTTTTTTTTTTTTTTTCCCAGGAGATTGGTCCAGAATTAAAGCTTCTTCAGTGGCTTTTGTTGTTGTGTTTGTTGGTGTTAGAGCTTCAAATTCTCAGATCTGAGTTGCATTTCAGTTCTTCAGTTGAAGTTTTCTGAAAGCTTAGGGTCTTTTGATTTGTTCACTTGCTTTCTTAGCTGCATTTTATATATTTTGTGAAAGCTAGGTTCCCTTTGCCTAACTGTAGGAATTCTTCTCAGGTGTTCAAATTAGTTTTCCTTCCATGACTAGTAAGACATCACAGCCCTTGGTTCACTGGGTGTGTGATCTCTCTGTGTGCATTGAGAGTAGAGGGATTTAAGCTGACTAGACTTGGTGAAACCTTTCCTAGCCTTTAATCTGTAGACTACACAAGAGAAGCCCAGGCCCCTCCCGAGAATTTTCTGGGATTCAGATGGATTTATCTAAAGACAGTGGATCCAAGGCAGTTTTGAATGCACCAAGCTCTACTCTCACAGCAGTAGTCATCTCCTGTATGTCAGGATTTGATGAATTGGGATGTTAAATTCATCAATTTTATCACAAAGTAAAGAGTGAAAGTGTTAAGTCATGTCAGTAACTAAACCTCATGAAAAGTAGAGCACAATTCTAGTTGGGAGTCAAGAGCACAACAGACTAACAGACACCACTGCCCGTGCTGCAAAAAAAAAAACCAGCTTGCAGCTGAGGAAACAGGATCTTTGCACACTTGTCCCTCTAATTCACTATTTCATTAATTTCCAAATTATTGTGCTCATAGGTTTTCCTTCTTTCCTGAGGCACACTTGAAAAAAAATAAAAAAAATCTTTTCCTTCTTGCTGAACTCCACTTTTTTTGCTAGCCATTATTTTCTGTGACCTACAGTGACATGTGGAGCTGACTCTGCTGGAATGTCAGCTGCTTACATCTCCAGCATCCCTGCAAGATGATAGCGTGTCCATGGTGACACTGTGGCAGGAACATTATAAAGCATCAGCATTACCTTCAAGTGAGAATTTCTTAATTTTGCCTGTAAGTTTTCTCCTCCAAAATCAATTTTGTCTCTTGAAGTAGTAACCATAATCATGCTCTCCTTGTCTCTTTTTAAACTCAAGAAAAATATTATAAATATTTTCAAATTACAATCTCGCTAATACCTTAAAGGGAGAGGCTGAAAAGTAAAAGAAAGAAAATACAGAAAGAAAACACACTATCTAGGAGAAATATTGAGTCAAGATATTCCTAGATATATTATTGGCCTTCATGCTGATGTCCTCAACCAATAGTAACAAGATGTTAATGCTCAAGGTGCAGGCACTGTGACTTTCTGGCCCATTTTATCAGCAAATGTGTAAACATGTGTTAGGGACCAGACCTAAGGACTGGCACAGAATGAATGCCACTAATCTCTTGTGGGGGAGGTCAACATTCTGGTCCAGTTTGCAAGGCACTTTTATTCAGATAACAAAGGGATGTAGAGCAGAAATTTCTGGTAAAGAGAACAGTAGAGACTGTTTTCCTGGAACGATTCTTTTATCTTCCAACTCATTCTCTGTCACCTTCTTTCTCAAGTGTCCTTCATATGACCCAGGCAACCCAATTAGTTGTTTGAAGGGACTGAATTTGACCTGTGAGCCACATTCCAAGTGTTCCAGAAATTAACAGATGATTTATCCTTGACCTCAGTGTCTCAATCTGCAAAAAAAACCCCCAAAGCAATAGTATTTAATGAACAGAAAAGTTGCAACTAATTGGTGCTCGTTCTGCAGCAGCTTTGCCATTTGGGGACCTGAATTCGTGACCGGGGTTGCAGACAGCAATGTCAGGGAACTCATAAGCTGGGATGGACATCAGGAATAGGAAAGAGGTGAGAGGTTATAGGATTGAGGTCTAGTCTGCCTGTGCCAAGTTGGATCATAAGAGAGAAGTGTAAAATGGAGGGCATGAGATCATGTCCTGATTTAAAGATCTGGGAAGTGGGAGAAGTTTGAGGGTAGGCAGGATCTACTTCACTTCCCAGTATGGGGAGACGTAAAGAGGGACACCAAAGAGTGGAGGAGAAAGCAAGAAGACTTGGGTCTCAAACATGTGAAAGAGTTCGTATTTGAGCAGTGAGGCCAGGAAATTGCATCCTTATCCTGGGGAAGAGGGCCTTCTGAAGGATGCAAGGCAATTGACAAGTTCTTTTGGCATAAGGGAGTATCAAAGTATATATTCAACAACCTGGAATGTGTTTCAAGCAGAAGGGTGGCGGGTAAAAGGAGAGGCAGTCCCAACAATATCACATCCTCTGTAGGAACTGCTCTGTAGATATAAATAAGGGTGCTGTTGTGAGATGGAAATCATAAAGGAGCAGAGGAACCTCTGGATCTCAACCACACACAGGATTACTTATATAGCCTGAATCCTGTGAGATAAACGTGGAAGCAGAACTCTAAGTTATTCTCCAGTTGACATGAGTGTAGTTATACCAGGTAATCCTGAGATTGAATTCAACCACATTATAGCACACAGCTCAGCTGGTTTGGATTTTTTTCCAATATTTTTTTGTGTGAGTGTGTCAGATCATACAAATAGTTTCTTGAATTTCTATGCTTTTCTTCAAAATATAAATTGTTCACAGAATAGTAGGGTAAGACCTGTGGGAATCCAAATCTACCACCAAATGCAGGTACAAATTGATCTCATTTGAGAGACCAGTGGAGCCATGGTTTCCATTGGCTTCATCAGGAGATCATCACTATGTCAGAAAAACTGCCTTTTTAGGCACCTAGTGATGGAGATCAGTGCTTAATGGACAGCGAAGACGTTTAAAATATTATTGGTTTCATTGCATTATAGCAAGCTGACCTCTCCAATATTGTTCCCTCAGCTGATAAAGTGATTTTGCATGGCAGAACCCTCACTGCACAAAACTCATGTGAAAGGCCTTTTAGAAATGTAACATCCTGCCCAAGGGCATGAACAATTTTATCAACATTTATTAACTTTTTTTACCTTTTTTACTTTGCATTAATTAGAAGTGAACACAACTATCTGTAAAACTCCCCAATACAGCACTAAATTTACCACTCGTTCAAAAATTTAGCAAAAATTACCATATGTGTTAGAGGAAGCTCAACGTTTTCTGCTTTTCCAGGCTGCTGAGGCAGCATCCTCTTAGCGTTGATAAAAATTGCTTTGCAAAGGTTGTGCCTCTTTGGATTTATCACTATCAGCATGTGGCAGTGTTTGAGCTTCCAGCTTAAAAAAAAAAAAAATTCAAATGGAATTTTACAGTACTTGCTTTGGGGCTGGAGCATAAAACTGCTCTCTTAGCAGCTTCCAAGTCCCAGGAAGCTCAGTCCCTGTGTCTCTTGGCTTTGTCACACTCCCCCAGTGCATTGCTGCTGATCTTTCCCACTTGCTGTTTACTTATTTTATTGCATAGTTTAGAGGCCTCTTTTTATTTTTTTATCTTGTTATGATTTTGGCTACTCTTGATGAGAGGTATTTACAGAAGAGCAAGAACATAAAGTGCAAAACTAATATACCATGCATGGAGGGCAGGACATCACCATGGAGAAGAGGAGAAAGCTGCTGAAATACAATTTTGAAGAAAATTTAGTTTCAGAAAAAATGGCTGGGTCTACATTATCAAGTTGTGAGCCCAGTATGAAGGCAAAGTGATGCTTAGCACTTGGCATCTGCACTGTACACCTGCCTCAGGCTAGCTCTGGTGCTGTGGGTTGGATGTCTGATAGCA
Organism: Sterrhoptilus dennistouni; assembly: GCA_013397095.1. Classification (NCBI taxonomy): domain Eukaryota; kingdom Metazoa; phylum Chordata; class Aves; order Passeriformes; family Zosteropidae; genus Sterrhoptilus; species Sterrhoptilus dennistouni. The sequence goes on along the minus strand of VWZU01005565.1, from coordinate 170,388 downwards.
ATTAGGACAAATTAAGTGCTGACATATTATTCTGGTGTAATGATTCCCTAAAGGAGTGAGTTTGTGTGTTAGGAGACCCATCTGCAATCTGGATCTGTGTCTGTGTGGTGATGATAAGGAGATACACTGAAGAAGTGCACTGTTGAGCTGAACTGAGGCACTAATGGAAATCACCTGGGAAAAGAGCTGATGTCCTTGGACTGCGTAGAGAACAGCAGTGGGTTTGCCGGTGCAGCAAAACACACAACCAGATCTTGGCAGGTACAAACCATCTTTAATATAACTATCCTGAAACACATCTGCTGAAGATCTGGTCTGATATTCTGTTTCTTTAAAAAATACATACCTTTGCATACTAGAGTGGACAAGGCACACTAGCATTTGTCTTGTTCTGGTGCTTATCTGGTTTGACTTTGGCACTTCTTAGCACTTTACTGTCTTGGCTGTATTTTGATTCCCTTGATGAGGTGTCATGGTTTGAAAGCAAAACAAGTGAGAGGCTCCAATTCAGAAATGCAATTTAATAAGAAGAAAAGAAAAAAGTAAAATAGAATAAAATAAATGCAATAATACAAAAGACCACAAAATCTGAGCAGGATGGTGGAAGCAGTCCAGATGAGGTGGTCTTCCTGAAGCAGTGATCCTGTAGAAAGTTCTGGTAGCTCTGCTCCTCTGGGAATCCAGTAGGTAAGGGCTGTTTGTACTGTCCCAAATCCCAGCTTATATCCAGGTGAGAATGCTTGGCTCCTCCCCCTGGGCAGAGCATCTCACAATGGGATGATGAGTTGTGAAGTGGATCCTTGATGGCCCATTAAACAGAGATAACTCCTGGAGGGAGTTACCTGTGAGTCATGGGCAAGGCATTGATGGGCCATTAGCAGAAGACAGCCCAAAGGAAGGGGGCCTGGGAAGACGCTGCCCCACCTGGTTTCAACAGCTCATGAAGATGGTGATAGAATAAATACTTTGTGTACATCCTACACTGCAACCCAGGACATGAGGTTACACCCAACGTATCTGAGCCTGTCTTTCCTTCCTGCACACTTAGAACAGAGCCCTTGGAGAGAGCTGGAAAGGACTGTGAATCCTAAAGCCAACTCAGCCCCATTTCATGGGAAGGGTAAAACAAAGGGTAAATGCTCCATTTCAAAGCTTCTTTTCTGTGTTTGATCTTTCACAGCGTTGCTCATTCAATCTGCCCTGCACTAGTGATATGAGGAAGCCATGAAAGTTAATCCATTTGAGAGATGAATTGGTTCTGGCAACTGTCCCCAGGCACAGGTCAGCAGGCACAGGATGGACAGGCATTCCAGGGCTCTCTGAGGGAATAATTCCTTGAAAAACAGCACCTGGAAAACGCTCACTTCCTTGTTGCTTATCTGCTTTGGTAGTAGGTAACTGGCACAGAGTTCAGTTTCGCTTTGGCTCTAGGCAAGGCAGAACTGCCAGACAATGACAGTTTTCAGAGGAGAAGCTTGGCGAAAAACAATAATTTAAAAAATTACACATACAATCCCTCTTAAAAAAAATAATTTAAAAAATTACACATGCAAAGAGGAGAGATCCTCTTTGAGCCAAGTGTTAATACACTGCCAGAACAAGTCTTTTCTTTTTACACATTCCTGCTGGCACTGTAAGACCCCAAAATAAAAGCCTATTGTGGAAAAAGCAGAGAACAGGAGCAGAAAATATGAAAAAATTTGTCGTGTTTTGTAGGGACACAAAACATTTCTGATGCTTCATTGATCACAGTCAGCTCTGTAAATAGGGACAATGACCCACTAAAATGGCCAGGTAGAAAAGTTGTTCCATTTAGAGAAAATTCTTAAGAACTGAAGAATGTTGATCCCAGCATGGGGAAAAAATATATAGAAAGCTAGTCCTTGTCTCAGCTCCCACTGTGAAAACTCTGTGTCTTCTTGTCATCAGGCCACAAGAGAAGTTAAAGGTTTAGGTGTTTCTTTCATTAGCATTTGACCTACATTGACCTTAGAGAAAGGCTAAGATCCTGTAGTTGTCAACCTAAGCTGTACAGAAATTATTTGTAAATCTGAATTTCAGTGGCAATGAATGTCTTATCCCCCTTCAATCAGACTTGTCAAAACTCAGAAACTGACTGAAATATGTGACCATAGTATGTAAATAATGATCTTTTTTTTCTTTTGTATCTATTGACTGTGCAAGCTCTGGGGCAGTGTATGGCTATTATACCATTCCTTATTCTTAGTTGTCAAACACAATTTTGGACTTTTTTTTTTTTAGAAACTTTGGCCCAAAATGCCACACAGAAACACATTAACAGATTTTTTTTAACATCCACTTGTTGTTATATGCCTCTTTAAGTAAAATTTTAATGGCTAAAACAGAAGTAATGCTGGGAAGACAAATTTTTCAAGTTTTAATTGATGTCAGCACCCTTCTCCTCTTTAAGAACTGTGAATGTTGTCTCCCCTTGGATTGTTCAAATGTGTATTTTAGGTTACTTTTCGTCTTTGGTGAAAAATTCTCTTCTGCTTTTAGACTAATAAATTGGGTAGCTCACAGGGCATGTCGTTCTGAATTGGGATAATTTTTTTGTGTGCAGCTCATTTCTCTTTAAGCACTGCTGCTGGAGTTCAGTAGAGCGATCTCTAACAAAGCCATCTGAAGGAAAAAAATTACAGTTGCTGCAAATGTTAGCACTTGGACTAACACACTCAGTTTTAGCTGGAAGAAATCTGGCTAATGGGCTTCAAGACTCTTGGGAAGAGAAAAATGGAAGACATGAGCATTCTCTAAGAGCAGAAGCCGTTGGTATTGCAAAAGATATCTAATATTCTTCCTGGCTTTGGAATGGATTTTGAGCTTTCTCTGTTGTGTCATCTCTTGCCTCGCTTGCTGACCTAGTCTCATCTGTCCAAACAAGTTTGTAAATGAAGAAATACATTTGTCCTTCTCACATGGGAAATCCTAGGACAGAGAATTTGTGCCAGTAAATTAAAGCATTCCTGCTGAAGCAAAGAAAAAGCTCCTCTAAGTTAAAATAATCTTCTAGCAATAAATTTGCTTGCCAGTAACATGTTTTTGATAACCTAAGTAAATAAACAACAGTAAAATTTGACCCACACAGATGAGAAGTAGTTTAAATTGCAGAAGATATTCAGTACTTGCCAGATTTTGATGTTACAGGCTGACTGTTGCCTCTGTGACCTCAAAAAAGACTCACCACAAACTGCAATTTCCCGAAATTCATTCATCTAATCTGTGTCTGTTGCATGTGGTGGCTTCTCCATTACTCTCGTCGAGAGAATTTGTACATGATGTTCTGGTAGACATCCTGCTGTTGTCCACCAGCCAGCAAGTGCTTGTGCAGGGCATATAAATAATCCTAAAGCATGAGAAAATTTGAAAGTAGATTAAAACTTTAACATCCTTGTCTGGTTTCTGTGCAAATGAGCTGTGCACGGTCCATTGTAATGAGGTCCCAAGGTTCATTCTAATATCTAAGATACTTTATCTTCCATGTAAAAGATGGAATCATGAGGACTACCTGCAGACCAAGTACCTTGGGTCTATCTGTGTACCCTGAATATTGAAACCCCTCTCAGGATGAGCCTGAAGTTGCAATCATACAGCTCCACTCCTCGAAGGCACTGCCACACAGAGGGTGAAATTCAGTCTAGAGGTTGGGCTTTCTATCTGCACTGGCCATTTAGGCAAATATTCACCAGGGGAAACCTGGTGGAACAAAACATAAGCTAGTTGTCTAGATTCTCCACGGCTGGTGTAGAGAAATAGATTTCCTCTTGCTTCAAGGCAGATGTCTAAAACCATTAGCTGTGTCATTCTTCAGAGGTGCTTTTTTCCTTCCCTTGCCTATAAAAATATTCTGAATAATTAACTCTGATACAGATGCTTATCATATAGATGTCTAAAATTAGATAAACTGACTATTGGTTTTGTCAAGGCTCATGAACCAGGACGACAAGGGAACTTTGGTGGGTTTTTTGTATAACTTGCTCTGAACATGCCAGCACCATCATTAAGCCATCCCTGAGAGTCCCCTGGCAGTAACACAATTAGGGACAATATCTCACTTAACCTAAAACCTAATCTCCAAACTGCCTAGGCACAGCTGTACAGCAGTACAACAGTCCTTGACAGTGGATAACCTCAAATACCAACGACCCAGACTTATCCCCTCCCTTTCCCACCCATCTACATAAAGGGACAGAGATTATTTCCTTGTTCAACAATCCTTCCAAAATTTGAGATCAAGTCTTTGCTGTGCTGTTGAACATCTCTTTGAACTCAGGTAAGTCTGTCAAACCCCCATTCCAAAATATTCAGGGCTTAGCCTCCTGCTGGAGTTAATGACTGCTGGTTGCCTGAGAAGCTTTGAAGGTCAGAGGACTGCTCAAATTCATGTAATCCTCAGAGCTGTGAGAGAGCAGTGTTCCTCAGAACTCATACCATTAGGAACAACTTTATTTCACGCCTCTGTGAATTGTTCTGACACAAATATTTTATGGTTTAAGACAAAATACCAGTTATCTAAATGAAAGAAGTCGGGCAGGTGTTTAGGTAAAGAAGGAAGAGCAATGCAAATGAGACGTGACAGACAGTGCATGACATTTTTCAAAGTGTTAGTCTACCAATTAACTGGAGAAATAAAGGCAGCCATCATGTAATTTTGTGTCAAATGGCTCTCAGTTATAGACATAAAGAGAAAATGGAGGCTTCTAGAAATACAGGACTTAAACAGTCTCCAAAGTCTGGGTCTGTTTGAAATGAGAAGTTTGTCTGCCAGATCAGTTTCAGATCTCTTACCTCTGCTAGTCCACAAGCCAACAAAACAAACACATCTACTGTCAATTTAAAATGTCTGCCCCTGAAACTGTCTTCAGAAAAGCTTTTACAACTTGTAGCAGTGTTTTATATACTTTCCATCTGTTCCTATTCCTCTCAGCTCACAAGGTCAGCCTCTTAATAGGAGTTTCTCTTCCCTTCATGGTGGTTCCAGACTGAGAACATTCTCATTTTTAGAGTATCTGCTGTGGTGAACACCTGGCTTCGTAGGAGTCTTCATTTTTAAAAAAAAAATTGTGTCATTAGAACATTCCTGGTTAGCACATAGCCACTACTCACTGTTGCTCTATGGACTGGAGGTGCATATTGAAAGACACATTGTTATAGATTTTTTAACGTCAGCAATGAATTCCATTGGCAGCTAAAAGGAAAAGGCTTCAAGATGTTCCTTTCTGGACACGCCTCATATACGCTTGCCTTTGTATTGATTCCTTCCATCTCCCAAGGAATGTAGTGTAGTTTGATAAGCATCATCTTTGACTCCCTTCCAGGTCATCACTGTCTATAGGATTTGATCTTTTCCTTAAAGAACAAATTATAAGGTATTTTTGGAAAAGAGGGACATTAACTTCCAACAACCTGTTGATTTGGTGTTTCTGGTCTTAGTATAGGCATTTAATTATCTTTTGCATACATCAATCAAATATGTTTTGCAAATGAGCTACACTATACAGGATGCTCACAAAATGCTACATGTCCATCATGTTCTTTTTTCAGTGTATTAAGACTTATGCAATCGGACCTTGAGCTGTATTAAATGATAGTGACATTTTATAAATTAAAATAGGTACAAAAATAATTTCTGGAGTATTTGTATTCTAAAAGTTTCCTCATTATCCAGACATGGTGCAGTAAAAAGTTTTGTAGGAAACCAGAATAATTTAAGTGAGAAGATCGAAGGTTGCAGTTGGCCTTTGTGGGTTTATTTACCTTTGTCCAGCACAGCTCTCTAAGCTGTTGGGTGCTGTCCCTGCAGAAAAATGCTTTTTCTCTGCATTCCAGATCTTTATATTACAAGGTGATAAAATGTTCAGGATCTGAAAATGCTTCACAGATAAATAAGTTTTTCAGATAATGATAAGCAGCTCCACAGAGGGGAGTCTGCCTTCTGATGAGTCTCTAAGAGCTTTAACACAGAAATATTTAACAAGCTGATGCCACAACACTTCTACATCCCTAGCTATGTACAGGTTTCCTAGGTACACAGAAGCATTGTGTTCCAGGAAGGCATAATGGATAATTTCTAGTTTTTTCTTTTGTTGTCAATGCTTTCTTTTATTTTGGACAGGGTGTCAGTAAAATGAGGAGTCTCACTGTTCAAGGGGGCAGAGATGGAACAAAGGAAACATTACTGATTAGGTTTCTTTCTTTCTGATATTCTCCTCTTAAAAGCCATTTCCTGAAATAGAATTCCATAAGTTTTTAATTATTCTACCTCTTTTTTCTTGGGGAACTATTGAAACAAAAGAGTTTTCTTATCTCATAATATTATTGAATCATGAATTTTTTTTTAAAGAGCTTGCATCATGGAAATGCAAACCAAAGAATACATGGGTTATTTAAAATGTTTTTTTAACAGGCATAGTGTGTGTTGTTACAAGTATGGAAGACATAATCTCTGTAATGTATGATACTTCATGAGAAATTAAATCTCTAATCCAGTGCAATTTTTATGGAAACCACATCTTCTGAAAGAGAAGTTATTCTATTTCTTAGATGTTTAATACCTAAAAGATTCCTCTAACTTGAGTATTTATGTAGGTGACATTTTTGTATCAGAACATTCTGCAGGCTGTAATGCTTTTTCCAAACTGGACATTTTTAATACATTAGAATGAAATTTGAAATTTTCTTGACCTTAAATCAATATCTTAATCAACATTTATTTTTGCTCTCATGGCTAGAGACAATATTTTACTTCTCTGCTATGACAAGCAGCAAAGGGAAGGAATAGAGAAGAGATGTCCATGTACTGAAGTCAGAGCACTTCCATACAAATGCAGTTACTAAAATTAACGTAAAAACTGTGCTCTTGTGTAGGGGAAAATAAAAGAATAAAATGTAATAAATTTTATTTTTGTGAGGAGTTTTAAAGAACAGTACTACATCTTTGTTAATATAAGATTATATTAGATCTGCATGGCATACAGCAACATATTGAAATGTGTTATAGACCAATATCTTGTTAATTGCATATTAAAAATCAACTAGATTTTTAAAATCAGCTGTCTGAAGATCACTAATCTGTTCCACTATATTCAGCTGCCAGCATATTCCTCTCAGTGCAAGAAATACATATTTTCTTAATTTAAGGGGACGAAATTTGCCTTCTTGCACGTGTTGAAATAAGTGAAGGAAATGTCAGCTGTGTGTGTGCAGGCAGCCACCTGCAAGTAATATAAAGATCCTGTGCACCTCACAGGAGGAGGATCAGCTGTGAGGAGCAGTGCACAGACCCTGCTCAAAGCTGAGCCTGCACCTCCCCAGAGCCCTCTCTGCAAGGTCCAGGGCAGGGAATTGTGTCAGGTTCCCTGAAAAGCTTCACTGTCCTGGGGAGTGTGTGCAGATCCCTTCTGTTGTGACAATCTCTGTCATTTAGGTAACCACAAGAGGTGGGTGTAGGTTGCTCAAAGCAGATTAGTGGCAGATCCGGGACGAAAACTTGACTCCCCTAAGTCTCAGGGGAGCACCTCAGTTACTCTGAAGCCTCTGCTCCCTGCTGCTGCACACAGAGCACAGCTGCTAAAAGTGCTGAGGTTTCTCAGCTTTCACTGCTTTTGGCATGGGATGCACAGAAGTGGCTCGGTATCATGTTTAAGGCTGAGTTTCCAGGACCAATTCAGAGAGATTGAGATTTCTAAATAATCCTTTTCTTGGAAGTGCCTGTAATTTAAAACTCCCTTAGCATGCTTTTCTCTCATAAAAGAGTCTTTCTGATTCATGTCACTTTTATTTGCGACCTGAGGATTTTGCTGGAATCCAATCTGCTTTTTATGTGCCATCGGTCCTAGAAGAGGTTTTATGAATATGCTCTAGTTCAAGGAGCACTTTGATATATTATCCTGTTGCAATTAGATATCAAAAGTACATATGAATTAAGTGCAGATTCAGCAGTTACTTGATAGTCTAAATATATAAAAGAAGAAAAAAATTAAGAACTCTACTCAGCAGCAGTTAGTTAACAACTTGCACCAAATATTTACCTTATTTACTTTCATGTCTAAAGTGATCAGGGAAAATGATGTATTGAGTTTATTTCTTTTCTGTCACCTGAGACATGTCCATCTGACCTTTAGCTGGGGGTGATGAACAGAGAAGTCAGCTGAGGCAGCAGCCTGGTGTTTCATTATCTGCTGCCTCTGAAGGACCCAGCTCTTATCCAGCACAGGTCACAGTGTGGTGACTTCAGCTAAGCCTCACGGGGATAAAAGCCTGTCACTCATATCTACTGTGGCCTTTGCTTCAGAAACACCAGGATCAAACAAGTTTAAGGAAGGCATTAATTTCCAGATGAGCTGAGGAAATTGGGTTGAGAGCTTGGGTTTAACATAATGAATGAGCTCCTTACCATAATCTTTTTACTGG
>VWZU01005565.1:134520-161925 GCA_013397095.1 Sterrhoptilus dennistouni | reverse complement strand
TATATATATATATAAAAAATTAATTCAAATTTTGTGGTTTATCAGTGAGCATTTATAAAAACTTTTAGAATGTGAAATTTAGTGCAAAAAAACCAAACAATAGGTTTTGAGGCCAAATATTATAATCTTTAGTCATACACAACTGGTTGTTCTTCCTGTGTGTATTTCAGATCCTCTGTGATAGTGCAGAAGGAAAAAAAGGAGCAATCTCTCTTTTTATTGTGAAATGATACTTGATCCTAATTTTGGTAAGAGGGCAAATATTTCCATCCCCAAGGACCATTGTGATACAAACAGCCCAGATGTTAAAGCATCAGTGTCCCTAGTCTATTTCAGATTAAACGTCCTTATATTTTTATTGTGTAAATATTCTCCTTTCTTCCTAAGTAACAAAGAAGAAAGGAGAGTCTAGTCAAACTAGAGGAAGATATGTTTTATTTCCAATTTTTCTGCAAGCTTCTCATGTATCATTTAAGCAGACCAAAGGTGCTCTTTGTACCTTGGCACATGTCTACCACAGATGAATGAGAAGACACCTAAGCTCAGAACAGCACAAATGTGGAAATTACACCAGGGACCTGGGGTAGTTAAAATCATACTGAAAGATTTATTCTTCCAGCATTAGTGCTCTATTCATGTTACTACTGAGCTTTTAAATTAAAGAGGTCTCTCATCAAGCCACTTCAGCTCTTTGTACTGCACTTTCCTGCATTTCAGACTGGTGTTTTCCATTTTTCTTTCTTTGTAGCATAAAATCAAGATTGTAATCCACCTAGAAGGACTTTTAGTGACCAGTGACAGGAATACATTTAGCTGGTGGGTGAGGTTTTCTGTAGACCTGTCATTTCCCATGTAGATTTGAATTACGATTTATTAACAGACAAAAAAGTTGTTTCAAAAATATTGTGATATATTATTATTATTATTATTACAGGCCACTTGTCTACACAAAATTATATAATCAAAAGAGCTTTTTAATCATGAGGGGAACATATTTTCATCAAAGTGAGCAGCACACTTTAATTAAATAGAGTAGAAAGCAAAAGACAAGTTCTGAAATGTTGTCTATTGCTGAGTATCTAGGGGACTAAGGAAATCCTTTCAAAAGCTGACCTTTCAAAAGGAAAGCCCATTTGGGTTTATAGCTATTGCTTATCTCTACATGAGAGATTTATGCAGGTAAGTGCCTGCTCTTGAGATGAGAAGATACTTCACCATTCATTGTTATTCCAGGCACTAAGTTGACTGACAGGGCCAGAGCCCACTACTGTGAAAAAGGCATTACTCCAAGGAAGGTTATGAAGGATTAAAAAGCCTTTCTTAGTACAGATTGCAGCTGAGGAGCTAGTCCATAAAAATCACCGCTAGCAGGGGATTATTTGGCTACAGGAGCCAAGAGTTAGATCAGTTTAGACCTGCTGATCACCTGATCCATGCTGCCTAATTTCATTTGACTATAGAACACTGGATGTAGTGTTGATTTTAACACGGCATATCACAAAAGGATGAGATCTGCTCTGTGAAACTATGGGAATTTGGGATGCAGACACAAAGCTGGCATGGATTTGTGTTTTTTATATGACCCCTAAGGAAACACTGGTTTTGTTCCTGTTCATGAGTTGTTTTGCTGGCCACACCACTTGTTATAAGAAGAGAGAGTGGGTGGGGTGACATAATCAGAGGAATTTCTCACTCTGTCCAGCCCTTCCTCTTCTTGGTACACTGGGAGAGAGACCATGACAGCCTGGACTGTGCTCATGCCCACGTACCCATCCTATAACTCAGCACACTGCCAGAGCCAACCAGGCAGAATATTCACAGCCAGCAGTGAGTTTTCCTATCTCTGTTCAGAAGTTTCAACTCCTGGATTTTCTCCTCACAAAGGTCTCCATTAACACATTTTGTGATATTGCTGTCTTCCTGTACTTGGCCAGAAAATCTCTTCCACAATCCAAATTTTTGTTTAAAACCTTTTTTTTTTTTTTTTTTCCCAGAAAGATCTTCTCTTTTAAATTGTTCAATCAGTTAACATCCAAAGACTTTGTGCCCTTTTGGAAAATGCTTATAATATTTAACATGCAGCTTATTCCTGAGTATCATAGTAGAGTGTCATACACAGGCCATTTTTAGGGGCCATAACAGCCTCATTTTTTCAAGAGAATTTTGAGAATTTTTGGCAACTGAATTCTTGTTTAAAAATTCCCATCCTTGATTCTGTTGGATTGGAGTGATAATTAAACCAGGCTGCTGATTTTGTTTTGATTGAATTATCTCAAATAACAGTCAGTAAACCCCCAATTCAACAGATTTTTTTTTCTATTATTATTATTTTTATGTTGATCAGAACAGAACAATCAAAATAAATAAACAAGCTTCTTACTTACCATAGCAATTATCTTCTGGCAATCACAAAATCCACATCTCCAGAGGTAACTCTGAGTCAGTCTTACTGAAGAAGAATTTGCATTCAAGAGCTGCTGAGGAAGAGGGAGGGCATATTATTGACTGTCTCTAAACAGAGAAACATACAAGAGTCTAACCTCTCATTTATACTTCTTTAACTAGGGGATGATGAAGGGAGAGGGACACAAAAGCAATTAAAAATGAAGGCTTACAAAGGAATTGTTTGCAGCTAATCGAGTTGCTGTGCGACCCTGTTTGGTGTTTTCATTCTTCCTGCAATTTGTTAGGAGAAAATCGTTTGTTGCAGGGAACAGAATTCATTCTGGAAATTGTTCCCTGGCATTCAATACATGAGGTTAAACCACAGCCTCTGATGCAGGCATGGAAGCCTCTTATCTCTACAAAATAATAACATTTATCCAAGCTAGCTGCTTAAAAGCCTTTTAGTAAGACCACTGATTATTATAGCAAATCAGGCATCTCTGTGAAATTAATCATCTCATCCCAGTGTAAATGTCAAAAGTACATTACAGGTGCATCCAAGGAGTGTCCAATAAAGCTGAGAAATGAGAAAAGCACTGATGTATGAATCGGTGGTACCAAAAGTGCTTTACATGCACTCATTAGAGAGGAAGGCTCTGATCTGATTGGGGCTGGACAATTTTCTGTCCTTGCCAGATTTGTGAGCTCCAGCTGAAATTGTGTTATGGCCAGAAACAGAAGTGATGAACACAGTTCAACTTCTTCCTTCCTGTGAATTGTCAATATTAATTCCACAGCCATTAATTTGAAATTTCTTAATTGAATACAGGTTTAGGAGTTTTGGAAGGTGAATGAAAAAAAGTCATCAAAATAATCTGCAGAGAAAGGGTCAGGGTTTTTTTAACCCATATCAGTCCAAGAGAAGGAAGGAATTAGTGTCCAGGCCCATATGAAAGGTGAATGGGAATTTTCAGAGCTAATGCACAGAATGAAACTGCACAGACACAGTTATAACTATTAATGTACATTATACCAAGACAGGGTATACCCACCTCTACTACAAAACTGGCTCATTTGGCCATACTGTACCTTCATAATTAAGAGCAAAGGGTGATCCTAGGAAAAAACTATCTCTAGTTTAAAAAGAATTATGAAAATACATCCCAAGACAATCCCAACAGAAACCTTCCCCTAAAAAAACCAAACCAAGAAAAAATTTAGGAGAGTTCTACACTGAACTCTGTGAATTCAATCTAACAATGATGTTATTTAGGCTTAATTGGTGCCAAAATTAGAGGCGAGAAAAGTGAATGGGTGCATGTTGATAATAATTTTTTTAAAAATGCAGTCTCCATCAAATGAAAGTTTGCTGGTCTTTTGCTGTGACTGACAGAAGATACTTTACAGAACTGCATACTAATGATAAACCCTTAAGACTTTTTTGCAGTTGCCCATATGGATTTTTGACTAATTTATGTGCTATCCTGACACTCTTCATTACCTTCTAAAATCATCATTTAGAAACCCAAAACTTGTCTCCAATGTCTTGAATAGCAAAGCTATTGAAAATTTAATAAAATGAAATACACACATAATGCAATTTAAAAATCTGTATCACGCATTAGTGCAACAAAATTTTACATGGATATGGAACATAATCAAACTTAAAATTAGAAATATATTTTCACTGAGTTTCTTACAATTTAAAAAAAATTACTCCAGATCATGAAGTTTACAAATATAAATGATTCAGTGACATCTCATTAGAAGACACAGTGGAATTGATTTCTTATTAAGAAAAACTAGCACTGCTGTAAATTCATTCCCTCCTCAAATTCCCAACCTTGTCTTGAATTACAGTCACTACCATTATTAATTTGCAGCTCTACTTTTCCCTAGTTTTAACTTTTATCTTAAAATCATGTGTCTTCCTTCACTTTCATTGAATATAAACCTCAAAAAGCCCTCAAAAATGCTCTGAACATGCAAAGCAAGTTCTTGACAAAGAAAAAAAGAACATAAAAAGGTGTTACCATCAGTTCAGAGTGTCTCTGACCTTGACCTTCTGGAGAAAGACAAAAAAGAATTGGAAGGAATCTGTGACCTGTAGAAAATTCAGCTGTCACTGATGAAGCTCATCCCATGGCCTGGTGGACCAGAGGCATTTTTTGATATCAGAGAAAGAAAGAATATCTGTAAAACACTTTGATTCTCAAGTGTTGTCCTTCAATGAGTGACTCCTTCCTGGGATATTGATTCCAGGTTTACCTAGGAAATGTAGGGATTCTTTTGTTATGTAAAAAGTCTGTCTGGTACCACCCTGGATTTCTATGCCAGTTCAGGAAATCTATGTACAGCCTTGCTCTAGCTATTTGGTATCTATTATATTATATATCTAGTGTAATACTGGAGTGAGCTACACCTTCTTTAAGAACAAACCCCTTAATAAGAAAAAAGCATTTTTAAGGGATCCTTTTATTTTATTCCTGTCTGCTTAGAGTCTCAAAGAAGGAGCTGAATTGTCCTCGTAAACCTACATTATAACATGTTGCAAAACACACATTATCCAAGTGTTTTAGTGCCAGAAGCAACCTGCCTCTTGATTTCTGCCTTCCTCAGACAGACTGCCTTATAACAAGAATCTTTTCATTACTTCATTATTACTTGATAGCTTCCTATTATAAAAGAATTATTTAAACAATGGGTTTGATGATCCCACAATGAGAACTGTGTTGAGAAGTTTCCATGGAAACAACACACAACAGTAATGGCCTGAAATGGAACTGAACTCTGCTTTTGGCCTAAAATACCAGAAGTACCTATGATGTGAAGCCTTTGAAACCTTTAAATGATCTTATACATTATATTTTTATGCCAAGGTTTTCATATTTCTGAGGCTACAAAGACATATGGCAAAGTCCCTCAATAATTATAACTGTGTAATAGCAGGAGCTGTAATTATAGTTTCTATAGACAGATTTAATGTATTTCAGGCAAAAAAAAGTTACATCTTCTTAAGCACAAAATGCCACTTCCTTCATTCATTCATGTCTAATTCTAGTGAAACAGAGATCCTACTGTGGAAATCTATATTGTGGCCAAATGAGATGCAAATTTTTCTACTGAGCCTTGGTCTTGTTTTCAGGAGAAATGACAGGAAACATGTTCTCCATGGGAACATCCCCACATCTACCTCTTCTAGAAACCCCTTTGTGCTCATTAGAAGGCAAAAAAGGTGTAACATCCCCCTACAAATGTCTTCTGACCTCTGAAAAAAAATTTTTTTAAAAAACCAAAACACTCTGGTTTTGCTGCCTAATGAAGGGGAATTCAAGTGTCTAAGGCAGTAGGTATATCTGCCAATTGTGGCTCTTCAGTCTGGATTCAATTAAACAATCCTGTTTAAACAAACATTTTAATCATGGTCTCATCCTGAATCATGATTCTGCTGATACCATTAGTGTGTGCATGTGTGTAAATAAACCCATAAATGAATAAGTATATTTATGCATTTGTACAGTATAGATGCACACATCTATTGGATCAATTACATTTGGCTTAGACCACTGTTTCAAATTGCCTTCTGTGACAGTGCTGGTGAGAAATTTGCATTTTTCTTGCAAAAGAAAAGTTTCCCAGAACTCAAACTAACCCAGGTGCTTCTACAAAGCAACAATTATCCCTACAATATTAGAAAAGCAGTGGGAGCTGGCAATGCAGCTGTACTTAAAGGCTTTGCTTAATAGACCCCAAAGGCATTGAATCTTCTGATTTCCACCAGAAGCACATAACACAGCATTTCTGTAAATAGGACATTCTTTCTATGCCACTGAGTATTTTTCCTATGGCTTGCATGATCACTTGCTAAATCTGTTATGACAGGCTACTTATCTCAGTCCAGAGCTTTAAGATTTTTGGATCATTTCCCCAACTCTAGACATTTTGGTAACAAATCTAGCACACCTAGCAAACATTTTATAGCACATCAGAGGGGAAAAAATATTATAGCAGGTTAATTTCACAAGTGTTTATTTTGCTTCAAGCCAGTTTCTCATCCTAATTGACCACCTTAGACAGGTATGTGGCTGCTTTGCATCTACAGAGTGGGCCAATATATTTATGTGCCTAAAATAAGTGGCCTAATTTTCAAAGAAGCATAACACCAACACCTCCTACCAACAGAAATGAAAGCTGTGGTCTCAGCACTTTTTAAAATGAAAAATTAATTTGAAACAGAAACTTTTATGCCTGTGTAGGGAGATCCTCATGCAGGTAGCAAGAGCTGGGGTGGAAATAGACTGACATAACTTTTTAAAGGCTATTTTCCATCTATGATTCAGAATACAGGTGGAAACTTACCTGGTTTGCTATTTCATGGCATTTCACGTTCTCTTGCAGTTGAGTCTGCAACTTTCAAATTATTGGCTAGGTAGTACAGATCTGTATTTATCACACCAATAAATCTTTTAGGTAACTCATGCCTTCAAACCAGAGGTGCTAAGAAGCCATGTAAATGCAAATTTTTTTGGCTGATCTGATTTCTTAGAGCAAAGTTATTTCTTCCCAGCCTCTGTCAGGCCTTTTTCTGTGTGTAGAATGTGTCTGCCTCAGACTTTCAGACTGACCTTTAAAATTTTGGGAGGCAGAACTGTGTCAGAAATATATTGTACTCTTTGAGAGTTGCTCATTTCAGCATGCCAGGATAGAACCTCATTGCAATTTAGGCACAAAGTGGAGCCAGCTGGAGGCATCTCCTGCAGCCACAAACCTGTTGTCTCCCAGATTCTCACAGGCAGAATTTGCCAGAAAACAAAGCCATATTCTCCAGCATGGAATATTTTGTGTGTAACTTCTATTGTTGCCTTTTTGTGCCCTGTTGGGAAGCAGTCCCTTTCCAGCTTCCAACCACATGCAATATTTTACATCCCTGGAAGTAAAAGTATGTGTTTATACAGGCAGATATACCAAATGTATCTTGGCTTTTATCTGTGGCAAAGATACGTGGTTTACATAACTGTGGTATCTAAGGAGCTTTTATGGCTTTCCCCTCACATCAACACTGGGCAAAGTGACAATTTTTACTTTTATTCACAGAAATCTCAAACACAGAGAAAGGTATTTAGGACCATAGAAGAAGTGAAAAGGGAAACAAAGAATTAAGCTGGAGCTGGTGGGTTGCACATTCAGAAGCAGGGGTGCTTATATGAACCCATTTTGAGTGAGATCAAATTTTCTTTGAGCTCAGGAAAATCTTTCTTACACCAACTTAAGCTAATCAATTTGGTTAAACTTGGTATTCTATTTTTTAAGATCTTAAATCATGGAGTTACATAAAAAAGTAAAGATGGAAGGAATGTCTGAGGGTTATTTGGTCCAGCCTCTGTCTGGAACTTAAAATTTTCATTAAGAAATTTCAGTGGGGAAAAAACCACTTCCCTTTCAAAACCCCATTACCCCCATCATCTTTATCAAAATAATAATTTTTTTAAAAAATTAAAAACCATTAATAGGAAAAAAGAAATTAACAAAAGTTTAGGAATAAAGATAAGAAGTGTAAAAATATTTTATATTTCTATTATTAATACACACAAAAATAAATTAAATTCATAAGAGAGGCACACACACTATGTATAGAGTGTCCATTTTTCTTACACATAAATTTAAGGAAATGGGGAGAATGCTGTTTTTGTGTCAAACATTAACATTTAGAGATCAGCAAAATGTACTGATTTGCACATCTGTGAATGCACAGGCCACATTTTCTAATAGAGAATCACAGTTCAATTGAAGTACTCAGATGGGGTCATGTTCCTGTACATTTTCTATCTATTTCTATGAACATAGACCCCTTGAAGACCACAGAGACATGAGGAGAGAATTGGAAGAGAATTAAAGTGTCAGGAAACTTGTATCTTCCCTTCTGTTGTCAAGACAGACATTTGAAATCAAGTATGTGAATATCAGTAAATAAACCTTCAGCAAAATTGCCCCTCTTGGAAAAAAAATAAATTTGGAGGATTCCATTTTAAATACATGGTTCTCCTACAGGATAATTGATTGTTGCATTTCAGGGAAGTGGGAGGAAAAATTCCTGCACTGGTTGTGGACAGTATGATGTATATAGAGAAGATGATTGACCTCTTCAACCTTTTCCCTATTTGCAGTGTGTTTTCTCCAGTTTCCTGTTCTCCACCAGGAGAGATCACAAGGTGTCATTTTAAATATTAATCCAAAAATTTTGTACAGTCTGAATATTCTGTCACATCTTTATGAGGGAACTGAATAGTGTTCCTTCCTAGGGTAATAATAGTGGCATTGAAAATTCATTGGAAGATAATGCTGAGGTTCAGCCTAAGGGTTCCACGTGGCCTCAGAAGAGAAATGCTTCTTGTTGCCCTAAGCTGAGAGACAGAGAGGTAAAATGAAAATAACTTATAAATGCTTTTCATCTTTATTGGCTTTTGAGGGCTCCTAGAGGATTAGTTTAGGCTGGATGGAAAAATGGAAAAATTGTTGGAGCCAGATGAACTTTGGAGCCTGTATAACTTTATCAGCATTTACCCCTGGACAGTGCAGTATAGATTCTTCAAGAGAGCAGGAGAAGCAGGTTGAAACCTTGCAGGATTCCTCATATTCCTTAACCTTAGATCAGTTGCCTTTACCTGTATGAAATCCAAATGGGTTTTCACAGTAAAGTCACACACAAATCTCTTTGAGGTCAGTGACTCTGACTGGAATACAATACAGGTTTCCAAGCCCCTTGTAACTGGCCAATGTCTCTAAACATACAGCACCCAATCCAGAGGGTGCATCCAGCAACTCACTGTTGTACAGCTGATATATCTGAAGCAAAAATAGAACGAGCAAACAATGGAAAATGCAGAATAATAGAATTTCCATGCTGAAATTCAATGTGTCATTGTTCACGCCAGAGGCAAGCAATATCATCTTCAAATAATCAGAGATTTTCATTTGGACACTGAATAGAATATATTACTTTAATTTTGGATGCTCTCTGATTCAAGAGACACTTACATATGCATTTCTACATCTATCATAGAGCTGCAGAGGTGCAGAGGTTCAGTCCAAGTTCCAGGATCAAGCAGTAATTTCTGGGTGTGATGCCACGAGTAACTTCCCCAGGCAAAGCAGAGCAACTAATCACACAAGTCAAGATTTACTCTGCAGGATCAAGGGTTGCTGTATTTAGCTCTAACTCTCATTTGACAGGTCCACTTAATTACCTTTTATTCCATGATTAGATGAGTTGATTTAGTCTGCATAAGTATTAATTTTCAATTTACCATTTAAATAGAAGAACCAGCATTGTACTTTTCAGGTTTACTTGTGAAATTATTTTTGATTTTAAGTATGTTTGCATTCAGGGCTTTTTGTTACTTTAATTAGATAAAGTTAATTATTTTCTTAAAAAAAATGCAGTTAGTATGGTAATGGGAAAATATGAAGGGTTTTGAAATGAGGCAAGTTGCTAAATGGAAAGGCCCTAACAAGTAATAATTTCAAACAGTTAAATAGTGTGTTCTGCAAAGGTCTGTACCTCAAAGTGTTGTAAAAAGGAGGCAAGAAGCATTTCACCATTTTTAACAGACCCCTTAAGTCTTTATAAATGATGATGAAAAGCCTGCTCTCTTTGCTTGTTCCTTTCCCTCCAGGGACCCTATAACTGTAATCACGTGGAAGTGAACTCTCCTCTATTATGCAAAGCTTGGTTTAGGTACAATGTGGGCATAAGGTGCTCTGGAGAGCAAAGCTATTGTTGTTGGCCAACCTGTTCTATTTTAAACCCCTCAGTAAATCACTCCTTTCTTTTCTTGATTACTTGCTTCAGACAAACCAATTTTGAAACCCATATAGAGTTGTTGTGCCTCTGGGGTTAAGAAGTTGACTTTCTTTGGTTCTCATAAGCTAATGGCCCTTAGTCACTCCTGCTCATAAGACTGAGTTACCTAATTGACTGAGGGCCGTGTTGAGACTTCCAGTAACGTCTGCCAAATTTAGCTTTTGTGAATTGTCCCATCTGTTGACTGTGTGCAGAAATAGACTCACAGCTCTGCTGGATTGTAGGTGGCTGGAGTGACTCACCAGCCTTCCTCACCAGTGCCACAGCAGGCTCTGAGGCTCAGAGAGGACCAACAACAGACAGGGGGAACATCTTTGTTGGGTGTGGAACTGAGAGCACCACAGAAGCCTGCAGACACTCGTGTTCTTCTGCATTACATGGGCTGTGCTTCTGGTCTCCGCAAGCTTGGCTTAGCTGGGATGAGAACAATCAGTTAAACATCAGAAGAGGTTGCCTGAGCAGCTGAGCTATCTCCATCTTCAGGGATTTGTAAACCCAGATTAGACAGGACTATGGAATCAGTGGTGTGGGTTTAGCTGATACCACAGATACTGTGCTGGGAAACCTGGAAGGTCATTTCCAGCAGGGAAAGTATTCCCACCAGTGTCTTGACTCCAGTGCTTCTCACATGAGTTCCCAACCCCTGTGAGGAGCTTTTTTAGTCCACATGAAAACACACATGTCGTCTTCTTGTTTCACATTCCTATTGCTTATTGCAATGACATTCTCCAAGGGCAGCAAATAGGTACCTTTAGGTCTTCTGCTGAAAATTACTTCTATAGTACACAGCTAAACACAGATTTTGCCATGGACTCCTTTCTTATAGAACCATTCAACATTTCCTCATCATATTCACTTTCCTCATACAGTATCAGTCTCTGTACTGCTTTTCAAATGTTGACCCAGTGAAGCTGAAATCAGATGGACAATTTGAGAATAAGGGTCTGCCTGACTTGTACATACAAGTATTTTAACCTAGTTCATTACCTTTTTCATGATTATCAACCAAGATTTCAAATAACCACTTTAATTTAAAAAAATAATAAAAAGAGAGAAATCTTGCCAAATACATTGTCTTCAAATTTTCCAGAGTTAAGAATTCCATTAACTCATTACATTGTACCATGGTCACTGCATCTTGCTTAAAATTCAGGAAAACAAATTCTGCATTAAAAGCTGAATAAGATCCAAATTAACTCAGTTTCATTGTTGCTGAAAGGTATCTTGTTCAAATGCTCAGAGTAAGAAAAAGATTAAAGAATGAAATATTCTGTATTTCTTGATATACTATCTGATAAATGCTTGTGTCTTATGTTAATGTGTTATATTAATTTCCTTCTTTTTGAACCTTTTAGGGATAGAGTTTTGGAAGAGAAAACAAGTTTAGAATTCAGTCCTACCCTATTTGTAGAAATCTCTTTCAAAACACGGGTCACACTGTAGAAAGAGTTCGGTTGTCACTGCTTTCAATTAAAGCCTAAGGAAAACATCTGTGCTCAGTTAAACTTCAAAGACCTTTGTTGCATTGAGGCTACAACATTTCCATGAGACTGGAGATAACCTCCCACGAGCAGGAAGCTGGCAAGCTGAGTTTGTATCCTTGATTCATAGGTAAGCATTGGTCTGTCAGTGAGCTGAAACTGTAAATATCAGTCTCTTCAATGTTGGTTTGGTTTTTATAAATTTAACCAAAATTCATATATTCTGTTAGATTTCATGGAGATACTACAGTGCTTCATCTCTTCAGGGAAGGGTTTGGTATAAAGATATTGTAATTTGAGTCAAAGACTTTCTGAGATTATGCTTTTTCCTCCAGCTGGACAACATAAGTAAACATTGACAAATTATGCAGACCTGGAGTTTGTGTCCCTTTAGTACAATATCAAACAAAATTAAGAATTAATATGAGACATAAAGATCTTTGCTGTTTCAGGGTCAGAAGAGTTACCTGATTATTTCCATTCTGACTTGCCTGATCTTCAGTGGTCTAAGTTTTGGTAACTTCACATTGTGAGAGGATATAAGAATTCCTTTTATAGTCTTTGCAGTATTGAATTCACTAAGGTGTTTTTTACAAATAAATAGACTGACACTGCTGAACATAATTTTTCTAATGTTAGAAATGTCGAACTAAATAACCTCAAAGAGACAAATCACTTTGCTCTTATCCAGATATTGTGCAATGTCCTTATTAACATTTTGAAGGCTCTCAATGTTCAATCAAATACTGTGCTCCTGTTCCAAAGCTGACTCACCTCCAGACAGCTCAGAACACGAGCTATCCCTGTCAGTCATGTAAATATACTGTGTAAAAGCCAAATTCCCCTTGTTCTGCCTGGGCCAGAGCAAACAAGCACCATCTCAAAGGCAGTAGTGTGCAGGTTCTAGGGCAGAAGAATCCCTCACCAGAGCAAGACCACTGCAGTGTGAAATCAGGTTGTGAATGAGGAGGATCACTTCTGGGTTCCCCCAAGCTGCCTTATGGATTGTTCTGCATCCATAGACTATTAGACAGCAGAATGGATCCTAGGGGCCTGTCAGCTGTTGTTACAAACTAAGCCCAAATTAGCATCTTTATTGAATTGTAAGAAAAATTAAAAAAAAAAAAAAAATCAAAACAGACCACCAAATGGAAAAATGAGTTAAGTTTAATTAAAATGTAATAGCATTTGTGAATTTAGACTTAAACTGAGGGGGGAAATTCAATAGACATTTATTTTATTTGGGAACTTCAGGAAGAGAATTAAATGCACTAATTTGTTTTAAGCCCTCCCTGAGGATCTTTTAAAGTCAGGGCATGGTCTGAACTAGTGCTACCATCAGATTGATTTAAAAATATTTATATAACTAACATGTGTTCCCAGAATTCTGATCCCAGCATCAACTAGATGGTAGCTTTTGGAAATGTGTCTAGTTTGCAAGACTGTGCAGAGTTCTGAGCTAACTGGAATTATTTACTTTTGTTGGTATGAACTTTGGGATTTCTGCTTTCCAATGTTTTGTTCAAGCTTTAGTATCCTTGACATTCAAGAGAGATTGTTGACCTAGTAGCCTTTGTAGAAAATTGAGAAAACCAGTCTTTGTTTCTTTAGGATTTTTTTTTTACTTGCATAAGTCTAAAAGTTTGGTGCCCAGAAACTGGAGTAAGTTAGTGGTGATATAACATATCTCTCTCACATGTCTCTCTCTCTATATGTATACACACACATACATATATACAACAAAAAAAAAATCTATAAAATAATATGTAATATGATATCTTTAATACTGTCCTCGTATACATACTTGCACACAGATTCACACAACCTACATGCCTATATATGTGTGTAACAACCTGCTGCCTGTTTTTTTGTCATATCACCTGAGATCAGGTTCATCCAAGGGACGTCTGAGTAACAATTAACAGACTTCCAGGTAATATTAGTCTGAATTGGTTTGGGGTTGGCAGCCGATGAAGTACTGCCCTTTCTATAAGCTCAGCAGTTATTTGTGTTCTATGTTTGGTAGAGCAGCTGGAGTTCATCTAACTACATTTAAAACCTGTAGTGTATATTCAGCCATCATAGGTTCTTTTAGTATTCAAGAGAGATAGAGTAGGGGGAAAAAAAGGCATGCATTTTGAAGATGTTATTTGCCTTAGATGATTCAGACAAATCACATACTTGTCGTGTATTTATCTCTTCATTAATCATCACTGAAAATTCAGGGTGATTTGCTCAGTGGGTGTCTAAATGAGGGGAGAAAGGCCCACCCCTTTTCTTTAATATGGGAGTTGATACTTCCTAGTATAATAGTTCATTCAAAACCCTTCCTATAAACTACAGGAAAAAGAATAAAATAAAAGAAAATAATCATAGCAATTGTACCCAGACCCCTATCAGTAATTAGAAGCCTGACTTCCATTGATCTGTCATTGGTAATCATTTGGTAATCATCTACCTACATAGGAAAAGGATCTGCAGTGAATCAGGTTTTTTATTCAACATTTTCTGACACCACTCACTCCTCTGGTAGGCTGTCACAACAGTGGTGATGCAGGCTGCCTTCTGTTGATCTCCCTGGTAATTAGTTTTTGAAGGTTAATCCCACTAGGCATTCCCTGTGTCAGCTTGGAGTTTAATGACTTTCTGAGCTTTAAAGCACTATGTGCTGGAGATAAAATATTGCACAAAGTTGGGATCTGACTGATCCTCCAGCATGCTGACCTGATCAAATTCAGATACCCAACCCATCAGGTTAGTACAGATGAGGCATTGCTGTTTTCCTGTCATGGGCTCCCTCTGGGCATACAGAGAGCCCATGGTGTAACCTGTGCATGCAGTGATTTTTCTGACACTCATGGAAAAGGAACACATATCTACTTATATGTCAGTCAGAGAAATTTTCCTTTTAATGGAGATCCAGCTCAAAGTTAAACCTTGGCCTCCAGCAAGGCCTGAAATTTATTTGGAAATAAAACTCAACTCCTAAAGTGCCTGAATTGCCTACAACTACTTGATTGTGGGGACTGTAACAGGTGACAAAGCTGTTTGGAGGTTCTTATGCTCTTCTTGAAGGGATCTTCTCTTGGCCATGACTCCAGAAAGGATTTCTGGTCTCATCTAATGTGACTGTACTGATCTCCTTAAGGTCTTAGTTGCAAGAAATCCTCAGAACTGCACCATCACATTTCACCATACCAATGTCTTTACTTTGATTGTGTAGAGATTGTAGCTCAAAACCAAGAATAAGGAGCTAATATGACATGTAGTATGCATAAAAAGACCAAAAATAGTCCTGAAACAAGAAACCTTGTTACAACTGGAATTAAATGCGTTTTCAGTGAACAATAATCTCAGATGAATTGATTTTATATAACTTTAGTCCTATAAAATTTCATAGAATCACAGAATATTTGGAGTGGGAAAGGAGCCACCAGGATCATCAAATTCAACTCCTGGCCCTGCTCAAGAAACCCAAGAATCACATACTTAGATAAATAGGGGGTGGTTCATCTAACTAAAAGTGAATATTCATCCCTGAGAACATCATTCTTCTCTTCATCACTGGAGAAACTGGTATCTTAGGGGAATAGTTCCTCTCTCCTCTAATCTGATATTTAATTGAGGATCAGATGAATCATGCCCTTAGTTTTCATACCATTAATGGAGAGAGGAAGGTACCACAGATAATGAATCATCCTACCTATGCTAGGTGCCTTTTAAAGGATGGGTTATGCTTCCTCCTAGATCTGTCTTTGTATCTTTCCCGTGTATAAACATTTCCTTGATAACTAGTCTATATATGCGATGCCAGACAAAAATAAATCCATCCATAAGGCTTGCACACATTGTGCATGTGTTCTTTAAGGGAAAAAAGAAATTCTTCATGCAGTGGTAAGTTTCCCTTCTGGAGTGAAGTTTGAGCTGAGCTTATCCCTATGGTACCAAAGTTAGTCTGTGTGGTTCAATATCTTACACTGGTAGCACAGAAGGAATATTTGCAAATGCATCCCCTTTCAGGCACAAGTACCTGCTTGGTGAAGACCAGTGTGGCTGTGCTGGGGCTCAGCTGTTTTCCATTAGGGCTAATGACAACCACTGGGAGATATCTGCAGGATGCACTGGCTCCAAGGGAGATGCAGGGATTTTCTTATCTGTTCCCTTTCATTTATTGCAGCTCAGGAGGAGAGTGCCTGGGTCATTAGTTTTTAAGAAGGGCTGTAACAGAATATAAGAAAAAAAATAAAATTAAAAAAGAGCACAGGAAAAAAAAAAGGCAAAAAGCACCATAGAAGTAATTTCACAAGAACTTCAATTAAAGTCCATAAACCTAATTAAGGTAGGTATTTACTGGTTGAAACTTATTTGTTGAATAAAATGCCATGTAGACTTTTACTCTGGAACTAACAAAACCACTTTTATTTCCACAGAAGGAAGGTCTAGCCCAGGTTCTCCTTCCTTCCCTGACCCCAACTAGATTGGTAGCCCTTGTTGTCTCATGTAGTCAGGTGAGCAGCCTGGGGCAGGTTGTTCAGTGTTGGCTGAACCCCAAGGGAGAGCTCGGGGAGAGATTAAAAGTTGGTCAAGTATCCACAACCTGGGGAGATTAGAGACACAAATCCACTGAGATCATTGGTTTGGAAGCTCCAAATGAGGGAAAATTGAAGCTATATCCCCTATGCTGACCTTCAGCACAGCTATGTGATGTGGAAGCTAAATGTCTCAAAGGAATACTGTGAAAATCCTGATGTTGCTGCCATGTGGTCCATGAAGAGCCCATGCTGTGAACATTGCACTTCCTCCTCTGCTTGGCCTTCCAAGACTTCCTTCTCAACAGGGTGCTGAGAAATTTCAATCAGTGGCAGTCAAGGGTGCACCAAAACATGCCCAAGACATAATGAGGTACAAAAATAGCTTTTATGTAAACTTACACAAGTTGTAAATCTTGTTGTTCTTCTTGTTGTTCTTGTTGTTGCCAGTGATAGGGAGAAACTTACTGAAGGATTATTAAATGAAGAGGGATACATACAAGATAATTTCAGAGATGTCTGCACTTTCGCAAACCAGTTTCTCACTATCTGAAGGTCTGGATGCATATCTTGGATCTAAATTCATGAGCTGTATATTACTGATATGCAGAAACCATATCTGAATCCTTAAAATAATTATGTCTTTTTTTCCTTTGTCAGAGAAAGATAGCATTGTTTGGGTTGGAAGAGACTTTTAAAGTTCATGTAGCCCAACTCCAGTGAGCAGGGACATCTTCAGCTAGACCAGGTCACTTAGAGCCCTGTTCAATGTATGGAGCATCCACCTCCTCTCTGGGCAAACTCTGCCAGTGTTTCACCATCTTCTCAGTGAAAAAGCTCTTCCCTATATACATATATATATATATAAAATCTAAATTCCTTATATAATCTAAATCTACTCTCTAATTTAAAATCATTGCCTCTCTTCCTACCACAACAGGCCCTGTCCTGATGTTTCTTATATACTGCCTTCAAATATTGAAAAGCTACAATAAAATTCCTCAGAGCCTTCTTTTCTCCAGGCTGAACAGCCTTAATTCTTTCATCCTTTCCTTATAAGAGAGGTGCTTCATCCCTGTGAATATCTTCATCATCCTCCTCTGGACTCCCCTCCAGGTCCATGATGGACCTTTTAGGTCCTTTCCAACCGCAACTGGTGATTCTGTGATATGAAATTGTGCTGGGTCAAATGTGGACTCCTGACAGAGCTGTTGCCCACTGCTCCCTGGACACAGGAATCCAGACAATTCCTAATGCACTGATCTGGCTATCCTTCAGATACATATCTCTCCAATTTAGAGATGGATGTTTTAGGGAGCCTCTGTCAAAGGCATCCCAGAAATCCAGATAGATGACATCCATAGATCTTTCCCTTGTCCTCCTTATTGTCTCTATATTTCCACTTCAGAATATTTCTTTTCCAAGATTTATGACTCAGTGATGTGAAAATGCACATAATAGCAAAAATCTTATTAATTGAAGTAGGAACAATAACCAAGTAATTTTCTTACCAAACATAGAAAAATGCTGTGAGCTTTTGTTATTAAAGAGATTAGAAGATGCATTAAAGGTATTATTAATTTTCTAAGCTTTTCTTCAGTTGCATCCATTTTGATTTTGAACACCTATTAATTGGATAATTAAAGTTATTCAAAGAAAGTACTGTTTAATCAAATGCCATTTTCTTAAATAACTGGTATTTTACATTTATCAAAACATATTGTTATTTCATGAATGGTTTAAGAGCAAAATTCTGAATTAAATTGACGGATAAAAGCCACAGATTTTATGATGCAACATCTATTGGCTTCAGCTTTGAATTGAATCCAAAGACCTGAAGGAGGAAATGTTGTAATTCATAATGTCTCTGACTAAACAGTTATGATTCTGTTAATGATATTAGAAACACTGCCACATGCTTCCCAATCTGTGACATGGTTACATGGGAGAAAATCTACATCAGGGTAGGGATGGTTTTTTTTAAATCCACATTTATGGTAGGATCAAAAGGAAATAAAATTAGAAGACATTATTTATCCAAAGTAATCTAAACTATTATATCAATCCTTTTTGTTTCCCAAATGCACATTCAGAAGAGCATACAAAAATATACAAGAATGAGAGATAGAAAAAGAAAATAATCAAAAAGCAAACGAAGAAACATATTCAAGTTTATTTCATGTCAAATTCCCAGGTTAAATTCCCAAGAAATTAAGGGAAGTAACCATCTTTGAAAAAGTAAATAAATTTATTTTCTACTGTTCTATGTTATAAATTTTCAGCTGTTTATTTGATTCAGATAAATATTTTCCACATGCAGTTGTTACAGTTGTCCAGTAATGAGATTCAGAACGATGTGTCTAGCTGAGACAGACATGGCTTTTCTGTCAAAACAGCATACAACTGAAATTCAAATGGCTCAAAATCAACTCAGTAGAAGTTATATCTGACTTTCTGCATAAAGACTTGCAAAAAGACTTTATTTCATCTTTGTTTCTACTGTTTCTATCATAGTAAAAGAATACGTGTTTTCAGGCTTTCTAGTGGCTGGTATTATACCAAAATCCACAAAGAAGCTCAGCAATCTCCATCTTACCTTGGTAATCACAAAGAAAAAGACATTTGATTTCACAGCCAAACTGTCCTTCCTGTGTGTAGGTTGGTTTGTTCCTGAGCAATTGTAAAGAGTGTACTTGATTTCAAATACTATTTTAGTTTGAATGTATTTCCTTTTCCCTCTGTGCCTGAAAAAATGTATCCTGCAAGTTGAGTTAGCATGGGTTCATATGTATTTGTAAATATTGACCCCATGAAATTAAACTAGAGAAGATATTTTATGCTTCTTTACATACAACTTACTCACTAATCTGCTGTTCAGAGAGAATAGGAATATCTTCTCTTGTTTAATTTGCAAACTTCTCAGGAAACTGTCTTCTCTTCTAAGCCATATATTGACTTTCACAAAAACACATATTAGACTAATTTTCATACTGGTCAAAACAAAAAATTTTCTTTTATTCCATATACTGACATCTCTAAATTTATATTTGGCAATATAAATCAAACTCTAAACTGGCCATAATTTCCCATGAACCTCCATTTAAAGATGCTATTACCCGATCCACTTAAAAAATCCTGTTGATAAAAAGGTCTCCCTCAAAAGTCTTAGCTTAAAATATAGCATAGTTTAGTACATAGAGCTAAAAATATGTAATAAAGAAAACAAATTTAAATCTTTGCTTCTCATAATATTGAGAGTACTAATAAATGAAAATGCTTTGTCTTAATAATCTCTTCCTTGTGGATTATTTAAGTAGAAATTCAATGAAATTTTTATGAGGGAAAAACAAAACCTCATTACAAAGCTTTCATTTTGCCAAATGTGATAACAGTATTCACAAAAGAAAATCCTTGCTCCTTGCTCATACTTTTGTGTGCAGTTAAGATAAAAGTTTCTTTTCCCCTGTAAGCAAAAGTTAAGTACCTGCTACAACTATGGTTTTGCAGCACAGGCTACATTAGATTACAGCCTTAGGATCTCCTTTGTTTCATCTAACTAGAGACATTTAAAAGCTGATAAGCCTAAAATAATTGTCTAGGCTTTCTTTTTAATCAATCAGGAAAGACAGACATCTCCAAAGCATGATTTGTCCTGCTTATCTTAGAAACATAGGTGCAGAAATCTCATTGCTGTGGGAGGAGTGTCCTTTTCAGAAATTCCTCTCTTTCCTTTGACTACAAAAGATCTTAAATAGCATGGTCAAATTAAACATGCAACTTCTAAATCACTCCAGTGAGATGAGGTTAATCTCCTTACCCTTTACATGTGAGACTAAATAATTTTCAAATATGTTAATTCTTCCCTGAAGTTCTGAACTCTGTGGACAAACTGTAGGTTTTGACAGAGAAAAGAAGGAACCCTGTCTCTGACCTTAAGTTTTGTCTTGAGGTTTGGGCTTGTGAGGAATTTAAGAGAAATAAGAAGGCTCTGGTTTCTGGTTTGACATCAAGAAGGAAGCTCTAAGGTCAGCCCCTGTGAAGATTCACTGCCATGTTTTGTTGGACTGAGTCCAGAGAGGGACCAGAAAGATGCTTGGGTGGGTGGGAAACCTCTCCTGTGGGGAAAGGCTGAGAGATTGGGATTGCTCAGCCTAGATGAGAAAAAGCTCCAGAATGACTTATTGCAACTTTTTATTATTTGAAAGGGCCCACAACGGAGCTGGAGAGGGGTTTTTATAAGGGCACTTGATGATGAAACACGGGGAAATGGTTTTAAACTGACTGAGGGTAGGTTTAGGTTGGGTATTAGGAAGAAATTGAGTAATCTGAGGGTGAGGAGGCACTGGAACAGGTTGCTCAGAGAAGCTGTAGATGCTCCATCCCTGGAAATGTTCAAGGCCAGGTTGGATGGAATTTGAAGGAACCTGGTCTGGTGGAAGGTTGGCAAAGGGCAGGAGGTTGAAACAAGATGAACTTTCAGGTTCCTTCCAAATCAAACTATTCTATGATTGTGTGTTTTGTACAGATGTAGTTCTGACACATATTGAAAATTCAACACAGTTAGTAAATCCTTATGCTTCACATAGTTCTTAGAGGCATAAAAACTGCATGGCAATTACAGTCAGTAAATATTATAAATTATACCATATGCATACATTTCAACTATATTGTGATTCAAAGTTGTATTTTTACTGGCATCTTTTTACACAATTTTAGTTGGGCATCAGAGTCTAAATAAATTAGACTATAGAACCTTTCCATTTGTTACTATAAGGTCTGAGTCTTTTTAATGGATTCCAGGAGTGTTTAGTGGCCTCTTCTTTAGTTGGAATTTTTCCTCTATTTTTTTTTTTTTGTATAAAAATACCTGTATGTCAGAAATGTGTGTTAAGTGTTTCTATTCCTGAAGCAATTACAATTTGCAAATGAGAATTCATGAAAGCTTTGTTCTTTAGTTATTTCTCAGGCAAAGGGAGAAAATCAGCCTTTGAATTGTTTAAGTGACGTGACATGAGGGTATTTCAAGGGCCCAGTGTTTTATTACTGACTTCTGAGCATGCAGGTTGAAGCAAAATTATCCAGATAAAAATCCTTAATATAAAATGGATAAAGGAATCTAAATCTCTGGAAGCCATAGGCTCTGACTGCTTATCATTTTGGGTAGTGTTGGCATCTTCTACCTTTAGACATCTACATTGTAGGAATCTCTTTTTCTGTGCTAAGCCTGTTGGAAGGTAGACACCTAATCCAAATCAGATGAGCTATGATTTAGGATTGGTGATTTCTCACCACTGTTTCTAAAGGTACTTCAAGTACTTCAGATAACTCATGTGCTCAGATGAAATCCATCCTACAAGTTGCACAGATGTAACATGGATATCAGGAGAGATAAATGCTGCCTCCATTGATCATTTCCAGCTTAGACTAGCATAAACTTTATTAGCACATTTTGAATACATTATCATCAGCATTGTGATTTCCTTTTGAAGGTTGAAAAGCTCAGAGTTAGCCCAGAGAAGTAGAGTGGTTTGTGCAATGGGAGTAGGCACTGGCAAAACTGGGATTCTGGAGCTCTGCCCAGCTGTGGCACTAAATGGGCAGCACCCAACAAGAGGAAATATTAAAACATCTGAAAAACCTGCCCCAATGCAATTTTGAATATGCCATCTGATTCATCTACACAATTCATTCTAAAGACCTTTTCTCTAGCCCAGTCAGGACTTTGAAATGGAAGCCATACATTTGTATGTGTATATATATATAGTGATTTCTTCTTCTCCATAACCTTTACAGTCCCCATTGTAAAGCATCAGCAGCACTTTACTATTAATTAGGAATTAATTTGTTTCATACCTAAATTGAGGAACAGAAAATATTAGTTTTATTTGGCTTTGGTGGGTTTTTTTGGATCACAAATAGCTGAATAAAACAAATGAAATATTTTAATTTATGAGTTCTTAAAAGGAGAAGTTATTAGTAGATGCTGAGGTAATTTGCTTCTGTTTTTGAACCAAATTATTTTCCTATCAAAGGAAATTCATCTCTGCTGGAACAGTAGTCCAGCTCCCCAGCAAGGAGCCAGAGTTGGATCCAGCAGATCTTCCCTGAGAAAAATCAAGCTTGTGTTAAAACTCCAAGTTTGCCTGAAAATGAGAAGTGCTCATGTCTGGAGCTCACACCTACTACAGCAGAGCAGCAAAACCAGAAGTGAACTCACTGAGGGCTGGAGGGAGGCTGGAGGGTGCCAGGGGCCTCCCTGCCTGCTTGTATCCCTGCCTGGACCCTCCTGGGGATGGATTCTCTGGGAATCAGGAAACTTTATCTGATCTGCACAAAAAGCTGTTTGGGATCACACTGACAGTGTTGGTACCCCATGGGACATCACTACTTCATCAGGAAAATTTATGAGTAAGAGGAGATTTGGAGCATGACTAAAAGGAAGGGATCAATGGGGTGAAATAAAAGGACTTGAGACAGATAGGGTTGGACATCCCCAGGGATAAGTGTTGGATTGATTTCGCATATCCTCATTAATTGTTCTGACAAAATGTAGGAATGCTATATTAATTTTGGCTAACAGCCTGATTTTTGGAGATACGGTCAGAACAGAAAATCATAGTTCACAGGCAAGCAGCTTCGTATTTCTGAAAAAAATAAAGGCGGGGGAAAATATGTACATGATTTTTTATTTTTAATTCAATTTAACCTAGCTGATCAGAAACTACAGCTGGTTTCCTGATGTGAAGTAAAATCCTAACAAAGCATTCAAATGTGTTTTGCTGCAGTGATCGTGCTCGATACTGCTTCTTCTCCCATTCTTCTATTCCTGTCCTTACACTGTTAGTGCCTAAAAAGAGGAATATGTACAGTTAGTCACTGGCAGAAAAAATGTGTGCTGTAAGCTTCTGGACTGGACTTATGATTGCAGGTCATGAATTTCACTGATTTTTTTCCTTTTTACATGACCACAGTTTTAATGACTGTTTAATTATGCAAAAACCTTGTACAAGATCTGCAGCAACTATACTTAAAGTATTTAAGAAATAAATAATATTTGCTGTTAAAAAATAAGTGCCTTCCTTCCAATCTGAAAGTATGCAACCATCATCAATCACTTCTCTTTATGCATAGGACAAAATCATCCCTCAATACTCTGCTAAGTAACGGGTTTGAGCAGCAGTACAAACATTCCTATCCTTTAGCAACTCAGAGTTTTCATCAGTTGATGCTGGTAATTGATGTACTTTCAAGTGAACAACTATGTTTCTTTTCTGATTAAGGACAAAAAAGTGATGATGATGATCATCATCATCCTCTCAGGATGAGAAAAGCCGCTCTTTGGAGGTGTGCACTGCTCTCTGCTGATCACAAAGGGAACCAAGGGGTCAGGTTTGGATGTCTGATTCCCAAAGGACCAAAGAAGGGCAAATTACTCTAATCTTATTGACATAAATTCTCTTTAACAGGTGATTTTAATAGCTCTATATCAACCACCTATCAGCATATTTCATCCTACTTGCCTGATCTTGCAATCAACACCAAATTTATCAGCTCTGAGACTGCATTTAGTTCCTAAACATTTATAAATATCATGAATAATACAGATCAAATAGCTCATGTCGGTGCAGTCCAACAGGAATAAACCTGTTCAGCATTAATTTGCCATTTATACACTTATTCAGAGGACTCTATAAAAGTCAGTTCAACAATATCTGTTTTCCTTATTAGTTGGTATTATCTCACTCCTTTAAATCTTTGTTATTCAAGTCCTGAGATCAGCATCAGACTGACAGTAAGATGAATGCATTATTTCATTTATCCCTTAAAAACAATGGTATAATGTGAACATCCCTACAAGATTCTGAACTTCCTCCTATTCAGTGGTTATTGAAAATGGAGCATGAATGCTACCCAGAGTTCTTGATGCAACAAACTCCCAAGTGTAAGAACATGGATTTCCTGACTGGAAGACTTCTGTAAGTACTCTTTAACATGGAGTTAAAGAGGAGAGTTTTCTCTGGGATCCTCACCTTTTGAAGACATCTTACCAGAAGATGAATGCAATAATCAAGTTCTGATCTTACCAATGTTGTGTACAGACGGGCATAAAAAACATGTAAACTTATCAAACAAATATATGTTTGATAGTTTCAAAAATTAATAATGTGCTTTTATGTGGAAACACATTTTCTCAAAAATAATAATAGCAGCAGTCTGTGATAGTGTTATGCCACTGGCAGCCACAAGGAATTCCTTCAGGACAAGGCAGGATGTGTGAAACTCATGCTGTTTGTTGCACAGACTTCCCACTGTTTTGAACTCCAAAGCTGAGAGATATTGTGCCCTGTTAATTAGCATATGTAATGACAGTTCTATTTCCATCATTTTGTGACTTTGTAGAAAGTGTGACTCTTACTCAATTTATTCTCTCTGCTTGATTAGTCATGCCATTAACACCACCCTTAAACCCTCACCAGAATTTCTCCATTTCACTTCCCTGATACTTATTTCCATCTTATGATGAAGAGCAGAATATTCTTTTTCAGAATTTGTGCCTCACATAAAACAAATTGCTTCAGGTGTCATTCCTGATGGATTTTCCTTTGCCTCCTTAATTAATCTTTGCTACACTTTTGCACCTCTTATTAGATAAAATTGCTAAGCAAGAATAATTATATACAACCTGTAATAATCTCCTTAACCCAAAGTAACAAACTGTATATTATAGTTGGAACATTAATCTCTTGCTCAGTACTAGGGATTGATGACATATTGACTAAAATCTGTGCTCTCAGGATATTTTCTACAAGAGGGAGAAATTGAGAAAGGTTTTTATATCTTTAGTTTTAAAAGACAAAAAAAAAGTGAAACAGAAATCAGGTGAAAGTGGAAGAAAGTAAGAGGAGGGATGAAGGGAGGAAAGGATGGAGAGTATGTCAGTGTGAATCAAAGCTGGCTGCTAAGGTTGTCAGCAGTTAGCAACCTCTTCTTAGTACACATAACAATTCTTGCTCTTCCCCAGTTTAAGTATCAGATATTAATGCCTCTCTGCCTCCCAGTGATGATACCCCCTGCTGAGTAACCAGGGAATCAAGGAGACAATACACGAAATTTAGATCCTCCACACAACATTGCCCCGTGACACACCTAAAGAAGCCCTTATTGCTTGGCCTGAGAGTATATTGAAAATCTCAATTCTCAGGGCTGCGAATTCTGCAGTTTACCAGATAACAGCTATACTTGCTAAAGAGAAGGTGGATTCCTAAACCAACATCAACAGAAAAGGCTAGAGCAGAGATAAAACTGACAGGAAGGAAAGAAAGTGGGAATGTGATTTTGAGCCTGGAAGCCATTTGGGATCTGAATACAGGCAAGACACCAAGGCTGAGCTTTTGCAGCTCTTTGCTTCCTTGGGGCCCATCTGGGAGCTCTGGCTGCTGCTTTGTGTCATGGTCCTGTGACAGGGACGTCCTTCTGTCTCTCACCCACTGGGACAGAACTGGCAAACTGAGGATTTTACCTCTGCAAGAGGCAAGGTGGCTTTCAGCTCTCCTCAGCACTCCCCCAAAGGAAGCAGGAGCAGCTGCTTCCCCCAGCAGCAGGAGGCTCCAGGCTGGCTGTGACACTGCACACCTCTGCAGGGGCAGCAGGTAGGGTGAGTGCAGCTGCTTCCCTCCAAACACAGAGAAGAGGAGAAGAGAGGGTTCTTTTGTCCAATTCTTTAAAAAATGGGAGTGTTGCAATATCCTACCCTGATATGAGGGAGCGATGTATTAGAGAGTACACCAGCAGAGTTACAGTGACAGCAAGAACAATAGGATTTCTTAAGCTGTCACAAATAGCCTATCCTCCTGTTGACCTGATCTTCCTAATTTAAACAGCAATATGGTGTTTCTGCCTTAGGGGTTTTTTGTTGTTTTTTTGGTTTTATTTTATTTCTCCTTCTCCTAGCCCCACTGGGCTCACTTGAGGAGACAGGCAGGGAAGGGAGCAATGCTCATTGACTTGTCATTTTTTCAGCAGTTCTTCAAAACCCTGAGTCAATATTCACTGGAGGATTAGCACCAGAGAAAAGGGCTTGAAAGCCTGTCTCACATTGCATTCTAACAGAGGGAAAGCTCCAAATGAGATTATGTGAATCTGGAAGAGAACCACTCTGAGTCCCAAAATGCCTGACTGCTCAGAAGCCTGGTGGACCAGCCAGAAGCCTCCTGCAGACTCCATCCAACAACATTTTGTGTCAGTTTTTCTGATGTCCTCTAAAAATCAAATTCCAGTGGCATTCAAAGCCTTGTGTGGGCAAGTCAAGCAGTGAATATATAAATCTCAGATGGTTTCATCCTTTGAGCAGCACTGGAAGTTGGATGAATCCTGGCTTAAGCCTTTTATCTCATGCCAAGTTCTTCCCTGTCTATGAAGCCCATGGTATTTTCTGCCATTCACTCTCAAGTCCTGAAATGAGATTTAAAGTCTGTTCTCTGCTTCTATCCCTTAGCACCATTTTATTTGCAGTTTTAATTCAGATACACATCAATCCTATTAGACACTCTGAATTACGTGTTAATTAAACGTAGCGCTCATAAATGGTTCTGCTGAAGTTAGTGGCAAATCTCTTATAGCCTGTAGCAGGAAAGGCTCCAAAGAATTTACAGAGTGCTATTTTGATTACTACTGTGAACTAAAAGTGACAAAGGCCAAAACCAACTTTATTCTAGGACCACGAGAATAGATACTGAAATATGCCAGCATTTACCAATAAAACACCAGAGAGCTTGTGTCTGATGACCATTGGGTGCAGGTGGTTGAACAAAGATTTTGGTGTTTGGTCAGAGCAGTCTCTGAATTTGCAGCAAGACAGTCTGGTTCAGGATTCAGTTGCCCAAACTTAAATATCTTATTCCATTTTAGACATTGTACAATATCTCATTTGTCTTCCAGTTGCTGCTGCAGAGGGTAGATATCCCAAACACCTCAGTGTTGTTCAAATACAAAATAAATTTTGAAAATTAAATAGTTCTCCTTTGTGCTACGGAAACACACCTTCACTGACATACAGGAAAAGAGAAGTCACAGGAAACCAACAGGCCTTGGTCTCAGACATTTATGTGAGGAAGGAAGGAAGGAAGGAAGCAAGGAAGGAAGGAAGCAA
>VWZU01005565.1:79741-134434 GCA_013397095.1 Sterrhoptilus dennistouni | reverse complement strand
AAGGAAGGAAGGAAGGAAGGAAGGAAGGAAGGAAGGAAGGAAGGAAGATAATAAAACAAAATTAAGGAGAGCAAAAAGAAACCCAGAGGTGATGGGGGAATAAAATTTCTCAGGTGTAGATGTGTTTAATTGTGTACGTTTAGATTTTATAGTGAACTCCAGATAGGAAAACTGCTCTGTTTCTGAGGGCTTAAAAGAAAAAAATGAAACAGTCATTTAATTTTTTTTCTACAGGGAAGAAAAAAGAAGGCAACTTCAATAAGGAGTTTCGTAAAAAATTGTAAAGAATGTAATTTAAGTCTGGGAAGTCAAAGCTCAGACATGACAGCTGGATTATCCCTGGAAGACTGATGGGGCTCCAAGTAAGAGCTGCATAACTCAGAAGCAGAGTTTGGACTAATTCCATTTTAGTCCTGCAGACATCCAAACTACACCTGTATGGCTGGAAGCTCAGCCCAGGTGATCCTGATATTTTTCAAACTTCATAACAAGGAGAACACCTCAAGATTCCAGGCTGAGGCTGCTGATACAGCTGCCTGCACTGCAGCCCTGGAGCAGTAGAGCTGAAATTTTTGGTTTTTATACTCTGAATACAGACTGTACTTGTGAGAGACAGCACCTACTGCTGATCTTGGATTCATTTCCAGCCTGCTGGGTGAATTGTCCTATTTCATTTGCAACTTCCTAGATTAAAGTTTTTTCTAACAAAACACATTAGTTATAATTTATTAATATATTACCTGCTAGTCTGGACCTTATATTTTGCTAGGATGTGGTGCTGCAGTGTGTTTTGGAGAAAGGTAGCTCTATCTGGTGAAGTATCTCTCCATTTTATTTGATCTCTTATGCATTTGTAATGGGAAGAAAACTCAACACACAACTGAATATTTTGAAACTGACTGTGAAAGGCTTACCCCCTGTTTTACTTGGCATTTTTAGTCAACCTGATCAGAGCTGTGAGTTCTGGAAGCCCTGGCTTGTCCAGCACCCACTTTGTATTTCCTCAATAGTTTTCTCCAGTCTGTCATTCTCCTTCTTTGGGGAAATTTGGTGGTATTTATCATCCTCTTACTTTTTCTTACTACATGGGTTTGAGTCCTCTCTTCTAATTCTTTTTGTCTTTCACTAGAGCTACAGACAATGGAGAAGCCAGAGGATACAGTCTGAAGAAAATCTTTCACTTCGATCAAGGAAAGCAGAAGTCAAGCCCAAATTCTCTGAAAGGAAAGTAATAGTTGGTATCTCTCAAAACCTCACACTCAAGAGGCAGAACTAATTTCCCACTACTCACTGGAAATTGTCATAGTGGAGAACAGGACCTCAGAGATAAAACCAGAACCAACTCCAACAGTCTGGAGAAGGAGACTTAATTTTTTCTGGTTCTGTGTAGATCTCTGAGTGAAAGATAAGTGGTTTGTTTTGAAGTCCTTTTTTAAGAGTCTTACAGTGGTTTGGAAGTCCTCATCAGGAACCAAATCTTCCCCTATGGCCTTCTGAGGACTTGTCTGTTCTTTTGCTTTTCTCTGTACTAGCAACATCTGATAGAGTGAAGAGCTAGAAACTCTTAATTTGATTTTCAGAATTTATTCTTTGCTTGATTCCGATATTATTCTGCTGGTGAAAGCAATCTGCAGCCCTGAAGAATCTGCTTTTCTGGCTTAGTCTAGACATACCCCACAGTTTTTATAATCCAGCTTCTTATTAAGTCTTTCTGCAGACTCAACTGTACTAAGCGTGGAAATAATGAGATTTATCGGTCAGTTCCTTCTGAGCCTACAGAAAAAGCAGCTCATATTGCTACTTGGTATTCAACATCCATATGTATTTCTGGAGAAAAAAAAGTGTAGCTTTTACTACTTCTTTAAGACCAACTGGACAGCACTTTTCCTGGGAATCCCCTCAATGGCTCTGAATGTGCTGGTTCCCTGGACGTAGTATCACTCCACACAATTGTGATTTTTCTACATGAACCATGTAAAAGTGCATGAAACCAGAGATATGCAATAGTTAAAAACTGTATGTGTTTGCATGAGTTTGTCATTGTATCACAGCTGGAAGTTTTTCACACATTTCATGTTATTACAGCCTAATATAACTTGCAAGGGAGCAAATTTATTTTAATTCCAGCCCTAACAGGCAGCAGACTAGTGCCTAGATCTTAAAAAAAATAGCCATTGATTCCTGTGGATTTCTTTTCTTCAAGTTAGTATGATAATACAAGAAAATAAATAGATTAATTTTCCAATCATTCATTCATTACTAAAATGATGATGGCTCATTAAATAATAATCAGTTCGTAGGGAGAAGTTTGTTCTTAACTTCTTGTGTCTGCAGTTGGCTTATGCCCTGAAGAAAGGATCATACAGCTTTATGATTTCCATTCTTTGTAAAATAGCTGTTGCCTTTTCTGTGGAGAACTAATCTTTATCAGGATCCTGTTAATGCCCATGTAAAATTTTGTGCCAGTGAGCTTGAGGGGTTATTATTTGCAATTTAAAAATTATATTCTTTCTAATGTTTTTTTAATTTTTTTGGTAAATGAAAGCAATCTCACTACAAAAATTTCAGGCCTTATGCTGTATGTTGGTCAGAGATAAAGATTTCAAACAATACATTTCTCCCAGCCAGACAAGTCAGGGTTTTAATGTTGGTTTTCATGTTCCTTGAGCTTGACCTTTTACTATCTTACATTTTTTTTGCTGCCCTATTTTTGGAATTTTATTGATGCTAATCTTTTCCACCTCATTACTTGCACACTCCTCAGAAACATCTGGGGGTAAAGAATAGGTTTATTTGCCAATTAAACTGTTAATTGGTTTCCAGATTATTTTATGTATCTTTCACAGGCTTTCATCAACTACTTTTGTTGTTAACTGCCCAGCTGAGCCAGGGGAGGGATTGACTATTGCTGAAACCATCATGAACTCTGAGATGGATGAACTGTCTTGATTTTGTGGTGAAACCAATACATCAGGCTGTAGTGCATGCAGCACTTGGCAGGGTTTGCTCAGTGAGCCATTGTATGAAGAGTTCTTTCCATGTTGCACCTCAGCAGTGGCTGCAGGATGTGGCCATGCTAAGGACAGGCCACAACCTCTGTTACCAATGCAAGCCAGGTCAGGTGTGCTGGAGTAGGTCTGTCTTGGAAAAACAGCCTGTTCTTGTGTAAATCCACTATATTCTCCTATTGGGTGTTCTGTGAGATGCTAAGCTGCAATCTTGGCCATTTTAATGGGATTCCAGCTCAGTGCTCCTCTAACCAGGCAAGTAAAAGGTACAAGATTATACATTGAGGGAGTAAGTCTTTATCACCTCACAAATTTTGATTATTTTGATCAAGACAGAGATGTGGAATAAAAGTCTAGTTACTGTGGGAGCTTTCAAACTGAATTGAGTATAATAATAAACTCTACAAATCCACATATAACTTAGTTAACAGGGAGTTACTGCAGAAATCCTTTCATGAAAGCAAAAAAACTATATAAAAGCTAATAACACCAGAGTCAAATTGAAAGAAATAAATCCCTTCACAGAAAGATGCTGACTGTTGAAGGTCATAGAATTTTAATCTGATCTGAGTTCCAGAAGACAAACTAAAATATTCATAACTAATTCCAGGAATCACTAGCACATGGTTCTTTACCTTTGGAAATTAGAGCAGCAAAAATCAGGAATTACCAGGATGGCTGAGAAGATTTTGAAATTTTTTTTCTTTTCAGAAAATAATGATTCAACAAAACAACTTTCTCAGAGCAAGTTTTTGTAAGTTTTGTTTCCAATCAGAAGAAGCAAACAAACAGATCTTAGGGACTTTTTTTTTCAAAATTGCTGACAGTTTGTTTTGACATTTTCAAAATGAAAAATGCTGCTTTCTTAAGTCAATACATTTTTTGGTTTGCTAGTCAAAATAGAGTTATATCTGCCATCACTCACAAGTGTAGAAGGTTGCAGCTTTTTGGATTGAGTATTGCAGAGAAGACATATGCAATGCCACAATTTCTGCTCTCAGGGTGTGTGCAGATGGATTTGCATTCCAGAATTCATTAGTCTTTAAAATGTAAGCATAATTTTTCCATTTTTTTTGCACTAACAGATCTTTCCCAGAAGTCCCTAGCAGTTTGTAGGAAGGAAGGTTAGTCCCCAGTTAAGGGAAGTAGTCATTGTATTAAATAAAAATGATGTAGGAGTGCTTTGCTACACCAAAGCCTAAACATGACTGTTCAAGGTGAGTCTGTCAACACCAGCAGCTGGATCATTCTCTAGTGTCCTGCTTGTTCACAACTTTATCGGCCAGGATTTTTCTCTGCTGCAGATCAGCAAGGTTTTTCCTAAACAAAGCTGGTTCATACATGTGTTTGGCTGGTGTCTTGGTTTGGAAAGACAGGTGTCTTCAAAGGAAAGCTGGAGCTTCCCTTGGAATAGAAAATATAAACCCCCTCCCTCCAAATTATTATGATTTTTCAATTAGGGGCTTTCAGGCAAAGATATGGGAATAGGAATAACAGTTCTTAACTAGTATGGCTAAAAATACAAATATAGTAGTACAAAAAAACCCCAAGCAAACAAACAAAAATCCTAGAAACCCTGACAGAGTCAGAATATGACCTGACACCCTGTTGGTCAAGGTGTTGGTAGGAGTCCAAATAAATCCTCCTGGAGTGACAGATGTTGCTCTGTTGGAGTAGAGATGATCCCGCAGAAGGGTCCAGTGGTGGTGAGATGGGTCCAGTCTTCCTCTGGGAATCCAGTGAAAAACAGGCTGTCCTGTGGTTCTGAATTGCAGATTTTATCCAGGTAGGAATGCCGGGCTCCTCCCAGTAGGTGGAGCATGTCACAATGGGATGATGTAACATCATCATGTCGTGAGCCTTAATGGCCCATTAACAGCAGATGTCCCTCTGGAGGGAGGTTGGGCTGTGGAAGAGATAAGGAACATTGTCCCACCTGGTGTTAACAGCTGGCCCATTAATCAAAGACATTTGAACTCTCCCTCCCTGGAGTTATGAGGAATGGGTTATACAAGAGATAAAGAAAACACCTCCTCAACCAGTTTCAACAGATGACAAAGAGAATACACATTTTTAGTTGCATATTGCAACCCAAGACAGCTGGGCACACAAAACACACTGGGTGAAGAATAGTCTGGGAGTGATCAAATCTAGGAACTGCCCTAAATACTACTCAGAGAGGGCAAAGCCAATTTGTTTATCATAAAGGGTGCAAACAGTTCTGCAAAAAGAGGTCCAGAAAATAAATGCTGTTTCTACTGGAGCAGAGAATGGAGTTAGTATAGACACCCTAATTAACACCATATCCTGAAGAGTGCTCTAGACTGGAAGGTGCTCATTTACTTGGTTGTGTTGGGTGTCTCATGTCCACTTTAGTAAGAATTCACTCCAGAGTTAAAGTTGTGTTGAAAAATTGTTGCTAAACATCAGTTTTCACACAGCGCAATTTATCAAACTGTCATCTATTATATCCTTCATTCCCTGGCTAAGGAATACCTCCATTAAAACTCATATTTTTAAAATGAAATTGCAATTAATATAGTTCATTTGAAATCAAGATTCATCAGGTTCAAGAAGAATGTCAATCACTGCTCAGATGAAAGAACTGTGGCCTGGCACAGTGTATTCAGTCAGCAAAAATAAGCTAAATTATTAAATGTTTGTGTGTAATATGGATCAGCTGTTCTGAAAGTGCAAACAGCATCACTTCATTTTAATTTTAAATACAGCAGGTACACAGGGGTTAACTCTGATAATTATATTTGGGTGTTATACGCATAAATCATATTAGCATATAACAGGATTTGTGACTGCAACGCCCACGCATCAGCTCTTATATTTACTGCAGACACTCTAACTAGGTTTCCTTTCCCAAAATGTTCTCCAAGTCTGATTTACTACTCCAGGAACTGTCATGGGGCCAGGCTGACTTACTGAGTTATAATACAGTACAATGCTTTCTCTGTTCTATCAATGTTCTTATTTCTCATCCAGAGAAGGATTATAAAGACAAAGAACCAGTCTCTCCTAATTGCACCAGCATGGTGCACACTGGGATAATTTTTGAGACCACAGCTGCAACTGGAGTTGTAATAAAGGTAAATGATGTACCCTTTAAATATGTGCAATTACAACTTTTTCCCTTGGAAGTTCTTACCACTAATGGATATACAAGTTACTATGTGAAATGAGTAACAAAAGGAACTGCTGTAACAAGCAAACTCTGTTTATATTTCAAAAAATGCCATTCATGTGTTGAACTATGAGTTCTAACAGCAATGCAATCCATCCTCTTAGGAATGAATGTGGATGGCAAGAACAGCACTATTGAAGTTTGTCAAAAAATACCTCCTGAACATAGAAATTATTTATGTGGAGCCCCTTTTTAAAGCGTGTTTCCATACAATAAGGGATCTGGCCCACACTGAGTGGATGACAGTCTGCTGTGCTGCCAAAGGGGACAGATTGTGCATGGGGCTTAGTGACTTCTCGAGTATGCTCAGATTTCTGCCTCCATCCTTGTATTTCACTCTCCCTCCTGCTTTCTTCCTCAGAGTATGACTTAGAAGTCAGCTACCCACTTTTCTCATTGCATTTTCTATGTTTTCCTTCATTTGATTTTCTTGTGCTGGAGAAAGGAAAAGTAAATATAGAGTTGCAATGGGCTGACCAACTTTGCCTTTACTTCCTGCTAGCTAGAAACATAATACTAATTTTCTAGGCTAAAAGAGGAAATAAATAGGCTCTAATTAAATGAGTTACCTTTGTGCTGTCTAACCTTCACACCACAGTCACATGAAAGGACCCATAGGAAAGATTTGCTGCATACAAAAAAGGCATCAAGAAACACTGCACCTATAAATTCATCTTTACTTTTACTAGCACAAAGATTTTGAGGCACAAAGAACAGTGGGAAGGAGTCTGTTTGCAAACCAAAGCATTCCTTCCCTTGCAGCTGAAAGAACAAGCTGACTTCTCTGTGATTACTTTTTAACATCCCTCAAAAATGAGAAGAGTGAACTCAAGCACTATTTTGTCTCAGAACTCTTTTTTCACTCCTGAAATAGCCACAGAGAAGCTGTATACCTCAAATCTATGGATGCAACTCAACTGGGAAAGCAATAATATAGCCACAAGCTATTTTGGTCACTGTGATTGTATCAATGCATAAAAGGTTACTCTGCCACAATCTATGTGATTAGAGCTTCTGTAGCTACAACAGTGACATTTAAAATTCACTGATTTGGATAACAGTGTGAGTCTAATTATGGTAAGTTCAGCACAACTCACAAGACACACCTGGTATGCTGGACACCATTGGACTCCAGGCTGATCTGAGTTATGAAAAGCCACCTCAGTCAGTGGGGAGTAGTTACACAGAGAGGTGCATTGTAAAATATCTGCATCTTCAGGTATCTATAATTTACTTCTATAATTACCTCTCAACACAATTCAATGAA
Source organism: Sterrhoptilus dennistouni (assembly GCA_013397095.1). Taxonomy (NCBI): domain Eukaryota; kingdom Metazoa; phylum Chordata; class Aves; order Passeriformes; family Zosteropidae; genus Sterrhoptilus; species Sterrhoptilus dennistouni. The sequence continues at coordinate 126,966 of VWZU01005565.1, read as the reverse complement.
TGTACAGAGTAGAGACACTCACTAACCCTGTTAACTCCCCAGTAAGAGTGATATTATTTTATTTCTACAAAGGATGCCTTTACAGTGTTTAGGGCATATTTAAGGTCTAACCAGTTCTCTTTGAACTTTGTATAATGTTTTTTTAATGGCTTAATATTAACTGACTACAAACTTCGTCGTGATAACCTCTAATAATTCCACTACTAGACTGAATTCTCTAGGCATGTGTTCAGAGCCTGTTTTTTGGACCCTCATCACCTATTCAGAGAAATTTGGGAAATTCAGTTCAATGGTGGATGATTTGCCTGGAAAAAACAATTTTACTGAGAATTAAAAAGGTTATAGATTGAAATCATTTATCACGGCATGCACCCATCCTGAGAGGTGAGCACATTTTATTATTAAAATTACTCTTTCTCTTGCTTGCTTTTATACCCAGCTCTTCATCAAACTAAACTAAATGGGAACTAAAGTTTTCATTTTTACTACTTATCTATTTTACTCCTTGTGTTTTAGTTTTTAAATTAAATTTTGGAGTATTTATTTGCCTTGAAAGCCAGGCTGTCTTGGAGAGCAGTGTTTCTGTGATTTCTAATAGAACACTACTTTTGGAAAGTAGAGAGGGTTTTTTGTTTCTTTGTTGTTTTTTTTTTTAAATTTCTTGTGGCCTTGTACCAAAGATTCTTCTGATGACATTTCAAAGTGTTATCTGAATGGAATAATAATTCTATACAGCCTTTACATTGGGATTGCATTATTAAAAAAGGGAGTGAGCCTTTTCTCTCTCTCACACACACAAGTATCATCATATGGTGCTTTGTAGAAATCTCAAAACTGAACTTGGTGACATTTCTTACATCACTTACCATGATAATGCATGACAACTAAGATATGCTGTGTTGCTATTTATATCACCATTCAAACATTAAATAAAGAGTTACCAAAGCAACCAACTTGTCATTAGTGGATTATTTCAATGATACCTGGACAATTCTTTTATCTAAACCTTGTAGCTGGACACCCACCTGAGATAAAAGTTGTTTTACACTGTAACCAATGGAAATTCAGTTCTGCCTGTTTTACACATCCTGATTTTTTTCCTCTGCTTTTGGATAAATGAGTAAACAATCTTGTCTCAAAGAAGGCTCTACAGAATCCCACTTTGCACTGACACTCAAAAGAACTGTGCTTGCTCTATTTGTTAAGTATGTTGTAAATAGTCATGCTGTTCATTGACATGCTTTTTTAAGCATTCCTTTGCAGATAGCTTAATTAAAGTAGCTGAAAACCATCTAATAACAGAGCCTACCTTGAGACCAAGGAGCTGTTCCTGTTCTTGACTTTGCAAAGTCAAGAGTTTATCATGCAGTCTCTACAAAGTACAACTTCTATATAAGCCTTGAATAGGATTGGTACAGCCTCTGTCAGAAACCTCCTCTGTTATGCCAAATACATTTGGATAGTATCTAGTCTTATTTTTTTCCATATAGTTTTAGGGCACATTTCATATTCAGCAACTACTACCTCCTTCTGTTTTCATCATACAGCTACAAATTATATGCAAACAGTCCAGGTTTAACCTCAGCTGGAAACTGAGCCCCACATAGTTGCTCACTCCAGTCCTGCCCCTGTGGGATCAGGGAGATAATTGTAAAGGTAAGAGTGAGAAAACTCATGGGTGGAGATAAAGACAGTTTAATAGGTAGAGAAAAGCAAAGGAAAACATGCAATTCATTCACCACTTCCCATGGGTAGGCAGGTGTTCAGCCATCACCAGGAAAGCAGGACTCCATCATGGATAACATACTCTCGTGATCATGCATCACATATTCCCATGTGGTTTGCGAAGACAAGCATGATCACTCCAAATGGTCTCCTCTTCCTGCTTCTTTCCCCAGCTTTGCATTCTGAGCATGACATGATATGGTTTGGATATCCCTTAGTTCAGCTGGGGTCAGCTGTCCTGCCTATGTCCCTTCCCAAATCCTTGTGCAGTCCTAGCTTCATTGCTGGTAGGTTGGGGTGAGGAGCAGAAAAGGATTTGGCTGTGTGTAAGCCCTGCTCAGTAGTAACAAAAATGTCCTCCAATTATCAATAGTGTTTTCAGTACAAATCCAAACCATAGCCCTATCCCAGCTACTGTGAAGAAAAGAAATTACCACAGCCAAAACTAGAAAACATTAATATATATATAATATATTCATATATATAATATATGGAACAACTTGCAGAGGAGTCCTCAATTGCTCCAGCAGACTTGTTCTTAGATGGGTAACTTTAGATAAATCTGTGTTAGAATATCTGTACCACCAAATTAAGAACAAGAAACTTGCAGGTTAACTGTCTTCAATTAAAGGACAGAAACCCTACGAAATCTACTTCAGAAAGCAATTTGTAAGTCATAAGATATCCAAACATGGCAAGGATGGCATGCAAACAGTACAGATATTGGCAGGCAGATGTGTGTGTCAAATCCCAAAGCACAACTTGTATCTGGTTAGCAAACAGATAATGCAGTCCCTTTGGATGTATATTGTATTTATTTAAAAAAATAATCTTTAGATCTTTCATATTTACCGCTATGCCTGAATAAAGAAAGTCGTTATTGTTTAAAACACAGAAGGTGCAGCAGCAGCACTGCCTAAAGGAGTTTCTCTTTCCTTCCACCATAGCATTTATTCTTGGTCCTGTGGCATGCCTGTCCCCTCTTCAGCTGTGTCAGGGAATTCATTTGGCTGAAAAACATTGTACCCACCTGTAATCATGTCTGTACACATGCCAACATACTTTTTTCTAGCTTACAGGCAATGTAGATCAGTTCCCCATGGATCCAATGCAATAAACAAACTTAAAAGGAAAAAGCAATAGGGTACTACTGCTCAGAATCAGTGCCTAAATATCCTGAGTTTCAAGGTACATCATCTCTCTAGAGCATGTTGTCTATCTGCATTTCTCAGCTGAAGTTCACAGGAACAAGAGAACAGAAATCAGAACAACACGAGCTGAGCCACAGAGCTCTTCAGTAAAGAGATCATAAATAAAAGTTCAAGAGTTATTGATCTCTGACACCAACACAAGTGCTGAGATTAATCCTCTGAAGTCTGACAGGAGCATGCCTGGGGCTGTGAGTACCATTATGTGGGGAATCCTACCGGCTATCTCTTACTCTACTTGTATGGGATAAACTTCAGTAGCTTGTTACTCTTTAGTCTGTCTCTAGGTGATTTATCAACCAGGACAGGCTGTGTCTACTTTCTTGGCTAGTCCATAACAGGGTAACACAGCCCATGATAGGAGCTGTTTTAGTATTAACAGTAATAGCAATCAAGTAGGGGAATTTATACCTACTTAGGCACCAAAGTAGGTATATTTTATTTAAGTAGATAAGCTGGTTTTGCAATAGGTGGTCTTCAATTTTATCTGGCACCCTGGTTTGTATCTCTGGTTTGTAATAATTACATTTGAAGAGTCTCATTCTAATCTCACCCCTTGTGCTGAGTTGTACTCTGCTTAGCAAGGAGCCTTGCTCGACCAAAAAGCATTTGAGAGGTAATACAGCTTATGAATCAATGCAACATACTGAAGATTATCATCTGTCAAAGGGGTTGAGAGATTGCAAACACACAATCTCCCATGAATGAGAAAAGAAGTGCAGACTTGAAAATAAGCTAGAAAAATTACAAGCAACATTACACAGCAAATCTCAGTCAGTAGACTGAAGAGAAGTGGAAAAAAAGAGTTATAACATCCAGGTCTGTATGAGACTCTAAAGGCTGTAAGAATATTTTTATCTGGATATCAAGTGGCAGCGTGAAGACTTATTTCCTGAAAATCTATGCTCTTACTCAGCCTCATGACTGCAGGAGCTAGTGGCTGTAAGAACTAGGTACAGTCAAAAAGCTGGAACTCTGGCTAGTGAGATGAACCAGAGAGGATCCAAAGGCCAGTGTCAGCTAGAAGACCCAAAAACCCCACTGCTCCCAAGACAAGGTATGTGGACAGGAAATGTCTCAATCCCAGCATCTTTTCTTTGAAATGACGTCTGCCTGATGTGTCATGGAAGTCAGACTCCTGGGAAGCTGAGAACACCAGAGTCCATTACACAAACACATCTCACAAGTACACTGGATCTAATGTTGAAGTCAACAGTCTAGACAGTCTTCTATAATGAGCTCCTCAGAAAAAAAAAAGTATTTCAAGATTTTTAAATTTTTAAAAAGCCAGACTCTGTTAGAGTAAAAGCTAGGACAACAAACTCAGCAAACGTAAAAGTATGTGCAACAGATAAAAGACTGAAGGAGTATTTGTACAGCCCTCCCCTGACCATAGGTTTCTTGCTTTCACACCTGGGGATGATTGATTTGGGGTTGGATTTGGTGCAAGATTAGTTGCATAATTTAAGTATCTACCTGCAGCTGTCATTATATGAGCAGACTATCTAAGCTCCATTATAGCTGATGTAAATCTAGTTAATGTAATCTAATTGGGGCCTAGGGAACATTTCAGAGCATAAGAGAAGACACCTAAGACAGGCTTCAGTTCCAGAATATAAACATCCATTTATTTCTGTTTTATGTGGAAATGTGCAGGAATTTTGGTGAGAGCTAGCAGACATAACACACCTCTAGGAGGACCATGTTCTTCTAGAGCATCAGCTGGAGGTCAGGAAGGCTCTCAGAGGATCTCAAATGGCTTCCACTGCTCTCAGTCCTTGCACCTCCTCTGTCATAAACAGGCTTAATATTGCCCCCAAAACAAGTCTGATCTTCCATGTCCAGGAGGTTACACTTGGTCAAGTCACAACTTAAAGGATCTGTAATGTCCAGCTGAAAACACTAAAAACAAACACATTCCATCACAACTTCAAACCTCTCTAATTACTTCCTACATCTGAACATGGCTATTTACAGTCACTTGCAATTTTAGTAATGGGTGCAAAAATTCTTCTAGAGAAGTGAAGGGATGCAAACATACCGTACCTCAAATTACAAATATGTTCTCTTTTGACCCTATAACCTCTTTTTTGTCTTTGACAAAGAGAAAGAGGTTCATTAATAAGAGATTCATTAATTTTTCTAGGTAAAATCAAAGAAATTTTGAGAAGACACCGCTACAGAAACTGCTGTATCACCAGACTCCTTTCCGGGCATGTTAAATTTAGCATTTTCTTACAAGGCAAAATGTGATCTTTCTCCAAGTCTGGATACAATGGGAAGCCATACAACTCAACATCTGTACTCTGGATCAAATAATTGGTTTTCAAAGGAAGCTGGCTGGAGCCAGAAGATACCACATCCTCCAGTAGTTCACAGAAGATTGAACAAAAAGGCTCCAAAAATAAGCAAGGACCTGATTTTGAGAAATACAAACTAAGACTTTCTGTGCTCAGAGGAAGGAAGGCTGCCCAGGAGGAAGGATGAGATACGAAACAGAAGGAAGGAATTGTCCTGTACTGTCACAGAGAACCCTATTTTAGCCCATAGACAGCATCCAGAGTGATCTTGTTGAGTCAAGAATACATGTGGAGGAACTATAATTCTTTGTGCACCAGACACATCTCTGTCTCTATGCAGTGAATGACAAGTTTAGAAGACATTCTTAATTTAGTTTTCATCATATTATTGAAAGGTTAAATAGCATACCAGAGCCCTTTCATCCTTGATGAAATATTATGTGATTTACAAAATCCACTGAGAGTAAGGGAAGCAGCATTAAATTTTTGGCCTGCTGAGGAAAAAAAGGTGTACTGCAGAGACAGAGTGTCAGGTAAATTTTATCCAGGTGGTGATATTTTGCACAGCTTGAAACACTCTTTCATACACCAGTCATAGCTGTAAATAGGAAATTAGACATTTTCTGGCTCTTCAGAAGTTCATTGAAAGATCGATTTTAAACCTGAAAAGGTGGGAAAAATGTAGGTGCTGACGTGGAAGGCAGTTTATCAAAATTCAGCCTACCACTGTGCCAGTTTTTATCACTCTTTATCCAGTTCTTCAGAAGAATCTCTTTTCTTCTCTCCAGTGTTTGTTTTGTTGTCCTTCCTCCATTGTTACACTCCCTCTGCAGAAATCTGCTGGGGGAGTCTGGGCCCTAAGGTACAAATAGATATGGATAACTCTGCCCAGCCCCAGGACACCAGCATCTCATGGATTCAGCAGACAGATCCTTTCCATATTCCATGAGATAGACAAGCAGCAGCAGTCCCATTTGTGGAGTCAAAAAAAACCCAAAACCAAAACCAAAACCAAACAAAACAAAATAAAACAAAACAAAACAAAACAAAAACAACAACAAAAAAGCCAAAGTNAACAACAACAACAAAAAAGCCAAAGTGAAAGTCATTAAAAATATATATGTTACCTTGAAATTTAGAAGTAAACACCCAATTTAAATGCCCACATATCTGCATGACAACATGTATAAGAAGTGTCACCTCCATTTTCTCTGAGATTGAGGGCTTGGGGTCATAAATAAAATTATGAGAAGCACTAGAGTCTGCTCCTGCTTCACTGCATAAAAGAAAAATAAAAAGAGTAATGTAAACACAGCATGCTTGAGTTTTCTAGCTACTATTTTAAAGGACCAACCATCACAAAAAATGGCCAACAGAAGATTTTTTAAATTTTTTTTTTCAGAACAGAGCACTGTGCTGATTAAATATTAGCTAATTAGCAGGGAATATTTATTTTGTGGCAGCTTGTTGTCTTTTAATAAGCAGAATAGCACACAGGGTTTTCCTTTAGCGGCTTAAAATTTATCTTTCATGTATTTTTAGCATTTCCATCTTGCTTAATTCCATTTTTAAATGGCATGAAATTCCCTTGAAAGTGCAATCTGTCTTTGTGCCGGATCTGTGTCAGTTCTCTGTAGTGTATTGATCTGAAATATGATGGACTGCAAACCTAACTTATGGCTTTAAACCACAGATTTGTGGTAGGGTTTTCTGGAAAGCAAAACCCAGCCATTACTCTTGGAAGTATTATTTTTCAAGTAAAATACCTGGAGGAATGCAAAGCAAGTGCAGGCATTTTCAGACAGGGTTGGTAGGTAAACCCACTAATCAAATTCATCTCCTAATCCACCAAGATGAAACTAAAATTTGGCTTCCAATTCAAAACTTGTAGAAAACATAGTTCAATAGCTTGAGCTGAAGGACAGTGCATTATTTTCCAGTATGCTGGGAAAAAAGGAGATTCAGAGGAGACCTTATCACTCTTTACAGCTACCTGAGAGTTTAGTGAGATGAGGGTCAGTCTTCTTACCCAGGCAACAAGCACAAGAGGAAATGAACTCAAGTTGCACAATGAGAGGTTTATATTGGATATTCAGAAATATTTTTCACCAAAAGGGTGGTCAGGCATTAGAGCAGGGTGCACAGGGAAGTAAGTGGTGGTCACTCGTTGCAATGTGCATTTTGAATTTTCTAAAGTTCTGTATGATTTTTGTTATTGAGTTTCTGTAATAGTTCATTCCTACCCCCACCCCCCTTTCCTTAATTCCTGTCGTTATCCTCTCGATAGGCCTCTCCCTCCCCATTGTACCCCCTCAATAGCCCTCTCCCAGTCCATTGTACCTTCTATTGTACCTTATGCATTGACACACCCTGGTACTTGATAGCTGTGGCAAAGCCAGGTGGCTCAGCCAAGGCTTCAGGTATCCCCACACTCCTTTTGCCCCAACATGGCAATGTCAATGCCCTCTGTACCAAAGTTACTCCCCCTCATTGCCAACAGTAATGCCCCTGTACTTAAGGGCAGCGGAGACCCAAAATCCTCACTCACACTCTCACTCTCTCTGACACCAGGGCCTTCGTCCTGAATAAATACCTTCCTTACCACCAAGTGTGAACTGCTCCTTCTTCCAAGCAGAGTCACGTCTCTGTCTGAAATCTGGACCCAAAGGATTAACTCATTTATATGGTATCTGAAGAGCAGAGCTAGTCAGGAGACAAGTTCGGAAGAACCATTAGTCACCATCCCTGGTGGCATTTGAAAGATGTGTAGATGTGGCACTTGGGGACGTGGGTTAGCACTGGACTTGGCAATGTTACAAATACAGTTGGACTCAGTGATCTTCTCCAACCTAAACATCCTTTCTGTGGACTCTGAGCAGAGGGCCCTGTCAAACTCTCCTCTGCACAAAGACCTGGTCCCACAGTGTTGAGGGCACAGCTCTTTCCCCTGCCCCCAATACCAATTTGTCTCCTCAGAACCACTGATGTCAACCTTGTTAGTCCATCCCGGCAAAGGTGTACAGAAAGGTCCAACATTTACTAAAACATTCAGGTGTTTCTGTCTAGACCTGCTCAGCAGTGAACTCTCAAGGAAACACAAAATGTAGGGTGTACTGCATAAGAATTAGATTGTTTCGCTTTTTAGGGAGAGAAACATCAAAGTGCCTGAAGGGGAAAGACAAGAAAGGAATAAAGTTTGTTCACAACTCCCTCCCATCCACCTGTTCCTCCAAGATATAACTTTGACTTTATGATTGTTTTCAGTTAATGCAATGACTTCCTGGGCTGTAAGTAACATTCCATTATAGTTTTAATTCCCAGGAATCTTGTATATTTCCCAGCTTCCCTGCTGTGATTCCCACCCATCTTGCCCCTACAGTCACAACCAAAATCTCCCTGGATTTCCTCACCTCCTTTATTCAGTATCTGTCAGGTAAAGAGAAACCTCACACCTACTTCTTTCATTTTATGTGGACACAAAACAGCTGTGAACAAAAAGGTACCAAGCACTTTTGCATTAAACTTGTTTTTTCTTAGAATGTCCACAGAGCTTTGAGCATCCCAAAGCCCCAGGCAGCTCACAGGGCACTGCTGTTGTGACTTCCCCAGTCACTCAAGACAGAGACATCATTTATATTATCCCAACTTGCTGCTGCCTTTGACTGATGGTGATTTACTGTTCCAAAGTTGCAAGAGTCAGGCATCTGATTAGCTAGGTAAGAGCCAAAACCCAGGTTTTTCTTCACCTCAGCTATGGCTTTTGTCAGTCTTTTAACATGGAACAACTTTTATTCCTGCAAGGAGTGTCTCCATATGACTGGCATGCGACTTCCATGTTTTTTTTTCTCTGACTTGCACATGAATTTGTTAACTTGGCTGGCCAAGGAAATTAAAAAAAGTTCTGCTTTTGGTTTGGAGAGTCTCTAATGGCTATTTATGAAGTTGGTGATGGTGTTGCATATATATCTGTATAAACACACATATATGTATGTGTATACATACACAATGCCTGTTTCAAAGGTTCATAGGTATCACCTGTGTATTAAGCATGTTCAGTAAGATTCTGTGATTACAGAGTCCTTTGTGTTATTTCTAGATTTCTTATGTTGGAGGGTTTTTTCATAATTCTATATGCAACCTTACTCAATAATTATAAAGGAAAATAATATAGTAAGGGATGGTAAAATACTTGTTCTTGACAGAGCTATCAAAATGAAGGAGGTCTGGTTTTGTATTTGAGTGAGTGAAAATGTCAAGGAAAAAATATTGGAATGTTATTTGTTGCAGGTTTTTAATAATTGCAAGGTCTATAATTTAAAATGTGTAATTCAACCCAATATATAAAATCTGTCTAGTGCACTTTTTTTGAATGATGTCTGAAAAATAAATTTAAGCCAAAGAGGACACATTAGAACAAAGGTAACTGAAAATCTGAAGTCAATTTCTAAACTGTCCATCTAGATGAATGATTCTATCAACTCAGAAGATTAACACACCCACAATCTTTCTAGAGAATGAAGTGAGTTAAATTAAGTGTGAATATTTTTAAGTATGAGCTACTAAATAACTGATTTTTATCTAATGCACATAATGTTCTGCCTACAAAATTCTCCTCCCTCCACCTCCATTTTATAGTCATCCAGTGAGGATATGAAGAAAGTTGTGATACATTTCCATTATTCTGATTTTTAAAAACAGGGGAAGAGAAAAAGAAGGAAGGAAGGAAGGAGGAGAAAGAAAGGAAGAAAGGAAGAAAGGAAGAAAGGAAGAAAGGAAGAAAGGAAGAAAGGAAGAAAGGAAGAAAGAAAGAAAGAAAGAAAGAAAGAAAGAAAGAAAGAAAGAAAGAAAGAAAGAAAGAAAGAGTTATTAAATGTTTGTTTTTAATATACTGGCCTTGTTTTAACACACATACCACTGTAATAAAAATCACCCTGGGATTTATGGCTCACATGAAAAATTAAGAGAGAGGTTAGAAAAAAATCACAGTGATATTTCCATTTATCTTCCCATTTCTTCCTCCCATCTTGTATCCTCTGTTGTTGAAGAGAACAGATGGTTAAGTCATCAGCTAGATGTGAAAATATACAGTGATGTTGCTTCACACATCTGATAGCAGCAAAGGCCCATTTGTGGATGTCTCTTGGAAAAAAAGAGATGTGATAGGATTTTTAAATTAGATTCATCTTGTTAGGAGAAAATCTACTTGCTATACAAAAGTAATTGAAATTGACCTAATTCATGAATTATGTTAATTCTATTGTACCAACTAAATTTACATGCCTCTCTGTGTAGGGAGTTAAGACGCATTCATCATCTGGACCTTCCCTGCCACAAAGATTGTGTCATCTCCTGTAAATAGATGGAGAAAGGACTGCTGACAACTAACTGGAGTGCACAGGCTAAAATGCCTCAGAGAAGGTTTCTATGCCTATCTGTCACTTTGGCTGTGAAAGTACAAAATTTAGAACCACAAAATCACCAGTGCTAAACCCAGGGGGACCTTTGTGACTGTGCAGAAATGTCTTGGGTGACCACATTTCTGTTCCTGGGCTTGCAATAATCCCCAAAGCTATGTGACCTACAAGCTGCTTAGTGCCTGAAGGTGGGCAGGATTAGCCTCTTCTTCACTCATTTACTTCCCTGAGTCCAGGGAAAGAGACAGTGCTGGTTCTTCAGACATAAAATCTGATGCTAAACTTTTTTTTTTTTTTTCTGTCATAGAATAAATGAAGCCACAGAGTAAGGCTGTCTGCTTCTTGATCTACTGTTTGTCCTAGAAGTCATTAAATTTTGGGCAGTAATCTGAGCAAGAATTCAGATGCCATAGGAGAAATGGAGGGGGCTGATGCCCCTTTGATTCATTGCTTGCTGTGAGGAGTTGTCTGCTGCAGCATGGCTGGGGGGTTTATAACCTATTTTTCTGAGAGGGATAGAAGCCACTTGTATAACAAGACAGTTGTCTAACATTCAGAAAAGATGGAAAAAATGTAGTAGGCTCTATTCAAAATTAATTACAAAGGGATAAATTCCATTTGTTTGTGATTTCCTTGAGAATTGAGGGCTCCCGCTTTCTGAGGAAGCTTTCCAATCATGACATATCCACAAAAGGGTAAGTTCTGTCAGCTCCATCAGTAGTGGTTAACAGTTCAATGAGTGGACTCTATGATCTTGGAGATCTTTTCCAACCTTAAAGATTCTATGATTCTATAAATTTTAAGAGAAAATAATGCCTCAATTGTTTCTACCCATCTCTTTCTCTCTTGGCCCTTTTTTTTCTGTCTGGCATTTTCTGTATCTCAACCTTTTGTTTGATTGATCCCCATACTTTCACCATGTATAAAGAGAATATTTTTTATACAGCAAATGGCAGCTCAGTGTTTCCCACTGATACTACCACCATGTCCTTTACACACATATGATGGTCCCTGTGAGTTTCAGTTGGTAGCCAAAGCTGTGGCACAGCTCCCTGACACATGACATGCCTCCCTTTTTCTCTATTGTCTGCTCTTGACAGCTTGTCAATGGCTCACCCTGTCAAGGGAGACATCACTTCAAAGCACTTTGTTTGCTTGGAGGGAAAATAATGTTGATATGATAAGAAGTAAAGCAATAGGCACAGAAGCTGCCAAGAAATCTCCACGTGCTCATACCCACATGCACTTTGTTGTCGTTCAGGCTCTATTTTCCTGGAGGATGTCAAGGGTTTTTTAACAGAAATAAAAAAAATATTGCTCCAGGCAAAGAATAGGCACAGCAATAATGAGAACTGGCAAGTGGTGATGGCGAAAGGCAACACACTGCACGTCTTTATGAGAACATTTCTTTACCTCATCTTTCAAACTGGGAGAGTGTAAGCTGAAGGGCAAAGCAGAAGCATATATGTTTGGAAGAAAACATTTTCCAAGAGCCAGAGCAGAGTATGCAGATTCAGAATTTCTTAGAGAGAAGGAAGAGTCATATACAAACTCCAGTGTAGATTTGATGTGTGGGTTTTAGGCCTGACATTTATCTTTTCTATTCTGTTGGTTTTTCAAAGCGACATATGCAAACACAGAAGGTTTTTAAACAGAGGACACACACACATACACAAGAACAGGACACCATTTATCGAAATTCTAAATATCACAAGCTTTAAGGGAGCCTCGTGATTTGGGGGAACACAAATCCTGTGGTTTAACTTCTTGTGGTGCATTGAGAAGAGTGTCCTTACTCCTTGCAATCTACTCTAAATTTGTTTTCAATAAAAAAATGGGAGAAATGTGACTGACCTGACCTGTTGGAAGTTTGCAGTGGAACATGGATTAATGGAATCAATACTTTTGTGAATGTATCTGTTTTTTTCTGCCAAGAAGCTACCACAGATTATTGATCTGACTGCCCTTTCCCTAAATGGGTACAGAATGGATTTTACTTCCAATCCTCCAGCTGAGAGCTGGAGAGGAGAAATATAACCCAATATGTAAACTCGGTAAGATATAGAAAGATATTTCAATGTTCTGTCAGTACAAATGTTTTTTTGGTGATAAGGGAGTTCAGGAAAATGTGCAAAATGGAAGATAAAGCCTATGAACATTGTTGCATATTAAATTGACATAATATCCACTTGAAAACTCAGTAAGCGCCATACTCTCTGTTTTTTGATCTAGAAGCTATAAAAACTAGTCAAGACAACTTGTTGAGTATGTATACTAAATATGTCGACATTCTCATCTCAGATAAATAGGAGTCGAGAGCACAGACACAGAAAACATTAGTTTTCAGATGTGTTATTTTATCGCACTGATGTCTGTTTTCCCCCTGCTCCACTGAGGGAAGCTATGCAAAAAACATCCTCTTATGAACATTTTGTACAAAGCTGTACAGCTTCAGAAACAGTGTAATTTGTTTGGTGAGCACAAATACCTGTAGATGGAAACAGAAGCCTTGGTTACTTGGGATACAGAGAAGACTGAGATGTTCAATGACTTTTTTGCCTCAGTGTTCACTGGCAAGTGCTCCAGCCACACTGCCCAAGTTGCAGAAGGCAAAGGCAGGGACTCAGAAAATGAAGAACCAACTGCTGTAGAAGATCAGCACAAATATGTCCAAAGGGCTGGAGCTCCTCTCCAACAGCCACACAGGCTGAGAGAGTTGTTTTGCCAAGAGAAGAGAAAGGGCCAGGCAGAGCTTAGAGCAACCTTCCAGCTCCTGAAGGAAACCTACAGGAAAGCTGGTGAAGGACTTTCCACAAGTCCATGTAGCATAGGAAAAGGGATGATGGCTTTAAACTGAAATAGGGTTTATTTAGATTTATCTTTGGAAGCAATTCTTTACTGTGAGGGTGGTGAGGCACAGAAGCAGGCTGCCCAGAGAAATTCCTTCACTGGAAGGGTTCAAGGCCGGGTTGGATGGGACTTGGAGCAACCTGGTCTAACCAGGTGTCCCTGCCCATGCCAGGAGAGATTGAATTAGATGATCCTTAAGTTCCCTTCCAATCCAAACCATTCTATGATTCAATAGGGAAAAGGACCCTTTCTTCTCCCTATGCCCTCAGCTGAATCCTGGCATTGGGGAGAGGGCAATCTGGTGGTGGGAACAGCCAGATGCAGTGCACATAAGGCATGTGTGACAAGATCTCTCCTGTGAAACCTGAACACTGGTATGAATGCCAGCAAGATCATAAAGGATGGTGGACTGTTTTGATACTACTACTATGTCATTTCTGCATCAAAACACATGGGTATTGTCATGTTGTCATTTCTTTTCCTCCTGATTTATCTCACATGTTGCTGCTTTGAAGATGCTGATGGTTAATTACTGAGGGGTTTATGTAGGAGGAAGGCATCTGTGGAAAACAATAGGTTGCTCATTGTTTCCTACAAGGATTTCATGTAGTGCTGAACAGGGCAAAAAATGTACTCCCTCAGGCTCTAGAGCTTCAGACAAATCAGTAAGGGGAACAAAACCGCCTACTTTTTCCTCTTGGTGGGTCAGAGGCAGATAGGGAAATGTTGCTAGGGAAGCTAACAGGCCTCTCCATCAAAATCTACCCTCCATGAATAAAATGTTATTTTGAAATCAAAAAGAAATGCCAGATTTTAATCATTGTCTTCTAGGCCCATTGAACAGTATTTTCTCCAAGAATAGATCTCATTGCATTCTTTGTGATTTATGGATATCTTAATCTCTTGGTTTATGATCGATCATAGAACCAAGGATTCATTTAGGTCAGAAAAGCTCTCTAAGATTATCAAATCCAATTAACCTAGCACTGCTGAGACCACCAGTAAACCACATCCCCAAGTGCCACATCTAAACATCTTTTAAACACTTTCTTTATATTGTACCTTTTATTTATATAGTAGATTTTTAAAAGGGACAGTAACTACACCACTGTCCTGGGTGGCCTGTTTCAGTGCTTGACTGTGGGTGTGATATTTCTGGGTCTGGGAGATTTTAGCCTGTTAGCAGCTGCTAACTTTTTCCCAAAGAAAAATTTCTCAGACCCAGAAATATCAGACCCACACTTGACAACCCTTTCTTTAGGTGAAGAAATTTTTCCTAATATCCAATATAAACCTCCTCCTCAAGACCACTTCCCCTTGTCATGCTGGTTTTTACTTGAGAGAAGAGACCAACCCCAACTACAACAAAGGCTAAAACCCTCTTTCAGGGAATTGAACAGTGAAAGGCTTCCTTCAAACCTCCTTTCAAGCTGAACAATCTGATCTTCCTCAGCTGCTCATCAGGCTGGTGGTCCAGACCCTTCTTCTGTTCCACTGTTCTTCTCTGGATCTATTCCAGCATCTCAATGTCTTTCTTGGAGTGAAGGGCCCAAAACTGACCATAGGATTCCAGGTGCAGCCTCACCAGGGCATAGCACAGACAATCACTGCCCTGGTCCTGCTAGCCACACTGTTTCTGTTACAAGCCAGGGTGTCTTGGCTTCCTGAGCATGAATTGGTTCATGTTCAGCCACTGTTTATCAGCATCCCCAGATCCTTTTCCACTGGGCAGTTTCCTAGCCACTTCATTTCCAGCTTGTAGCACTGCACAGGGTTGTTGTAACCCAAGTGTAGGACTTGGCACTTGGCTTTGTTGAACCTCACACAATTGGCCTCTGTCCATTGATCCAGCCTGTCCAGATCCTTTTACAGACCCTTTCTACTCTCCAGCAGATCACCACACTTTCTCAGCTTGGTGTCATCTGCAAACTCACTGGAGATGCATTCAATCCCCTTGTTGATTGACGAATATATTAAACAGGACTCACCCCAACATTGTGCCCTGGGGAACCCCGCTAGTGACTGGCTGGCAACTGGATGTGGCAGCACTCCCCACCTCTACCTGGGCCCAGGCATCCAGCCAGTTTTTCATCCAGCCAACTGTGTACCCATCCAAGCCATAAACAGCAAATTTCTTCAGGAGAATGCTGTGGGAAATGGTGTCAAAGACTTTACTGAAGTCCAGGTAGACAACATCCCTAGGCAGGTCCCTTTGCCATAGAAGTTCAGGCTGATGAAGCAGGACCTGCCTTTCTTAAGCCCTTAAGCTGGCTGGGCCTGGTCCCCTGGTTATCCTGCATGTGCTGTGTGATGGAACTCAAGATGATCTTCTCCATGACCTTTCCCAGCACTGAGGTCAGGCTGACAGGTCTGTAGTTCTCCAGCTCCTCCTTCTGGTCCCTCTTGTAGATGGACATCACATATACCAATTCCAGTCTCATATATCAATTCCAGTCACCTGAGACCTCCCTGGTTCACCAGGAGTGCTGGTAAGTGATTGAAAGTGGCTTGGTGAGTACCTGCACCAGTTCCCTCAGTACCCTCAGGTGGATTCCATCCAGCCCCATGGACTTTAGTGTGTCCAAGTGGCGTGGCAGGTCACTCACCATTTTCCCTTAGATTATGAGGGCTTCACTTTTCTCCCTGTCCCTGTTTTACAGCTAAGGGGGCTGGGTACCCAAAGAACAACTGGTCTTCCTATTAAAGGCTGAGACAAAGAAGGCATTAAACACCTCATCCTTTTCCTCATCCTTTGTCACTATGCTTCCCAACACATCCAATAAAGAATGGAGAAGCTCTTTAGCTCTCCTTTTGCTGGTGATATATGTATAGAAAAATATTTTATACTCTTTTACAGCAGTAGCCAGATTAAATTCTAATTGGGCTTTAAGACTTCTAAATTTCTCCCTGTCTAGCCTCACAAGGTCTTTGTAGTCCTCCTGAGTTGCCTGCCCCTTCTTCCAAAGACCATTAATTCTTCTATTTTCCCTGAGTTCCAGCCAAAGTTCTCTGTTTAGACAGGTTGATCTTCTTCCCAACAAGCTCATCTTTAAGGTATATCTCTTGATAAAAAAATCATCTGAATTTAAAAGTTCATGTGTGTTTAGTAAGAGGAGATTGAAAATGCAGTGTGAAAATGTGCTAGTTAATGCCCTTCAACAACAGCATATTTAGATGAAGTGCACGAATTACAGTCCCCATTTCTCACAGCTCCTGATAAACAAATCAGATTTTCTTCATCATAGAATCATGGAACCATTTAGGTTGGGGAAAATATCTTTAAGATCACTGAGTCCAACCATTAACCCAGCACTGCCAAGTCAGGTAAATCCAACTTTTACTTCCTCTGCAATATCCAGGAACAGAAGATAAAAGAGAGGTTGCTGCCTGCTAGGCCACTGATAAATGGGAGTCCCTGGAAATCATAACAATAAAGCTTTTTGTTGCACACAACCCATCCCTTCCCTTGCCAGCAGCCCTTGATGCTGTAAGTAGTTCATGCTGCTTTGAACCTCAGTGGTTGGAGGTTCATGTGGCCCTAAAAGCAAAGGGCAACCTTGTGCCCCAGCTCACATTTTGTGTAACCCTCTGTACTCAGAGGGAATGCCCAGGGCAGGAGCCAGCAGCAAACAGCAGCAGGGTGCAAACAGAAAATAAATTTAAGCATTGGATGGACTGGTATTTAATGCACTTTAAAGCATCTCATTTTCCTCCTATCAACCACAGATCAATTAAAGCAGCAGCAACACAGAGGTTCACTGGTGCTCAGTAACTCACTGAGGTACAAGACAGATGCCTCACCTGAGCCTGTGCATTAAGACTCTGTGATCAGTTTTTATTTATCTCAGGAAGACTGAGAAAGTGCAACTGTTGTAGTTTAACTCCACTCAGCAACCAAGTTTCACA
The DNA here is from genome assembly GCA_013397095.1 of Sterrhoptilus dennistouni. NCBI lineage: Eukaryota > Metazoa > Chordata > Aves > Passeriformes > Zosteropidae > Sterrhoptilus > Sterrhoptilus dennistouni. Next base: position 109,563 of record VWZU01005565.1, on the reverse strand, counting down.
CAGCCCCTTTCTCTCTCTCCCACCAGAGGACTGGGGAGAGAATTGAAAGGTGAAAGACAGAGAACCCATGAGTTGAGATAAAGACAGTTAAATAGGGAAAGAACAAGCTGTGGACTCAAGGAAGGCAAAACAAGGAATTAAGTCCCTTCTTCCCATGGCCAGGCTGGTGTTCAGTCATTTCCAAGAGAGTAGAGCCCATGACATGTAATGGTGAGCTGAGAAGACAAGCACCATCACTCCAAATGTTCCCTTGTTTCCTCCTTCTTCCCCCCTACTTTATGTAATGAGCACAATGTCATATGGTCTGGAAAATCCTTCGGGTCAGTTTGGGTCACCTGTCCTGGCTCTCTCCTCAAAACTTCCCCTACAGCCCCAGCCGCCTCCCCAGCGTGGCAGTACAAAAAGCTGAAAAGCTCTTGGAACCAGTGACAAAGTATTTTCTGTACACCTCTGAGACTAGACTAAATGTCTTAAGTGAAGACTTTTTTTTTCCTTATTTATAACTGGGATTTCACCTGTTGCCACTTTTGGCACTTGCCTCTTGATTCTTTCTTCATGCACTCAGGGTGCATGGCACCATCTTCTCTGAGAACCTTAAGCTGTGGGAAGCTGCACTTACCTTCCCATCAGTTTTCTGCTTTCCAGGATGCCTAACCTCAACAGACAGAGCAGACAAACAAAGACTCCTTGTGTCCAATTTATCTGACATATACAAATATCTGTAGTGCAAGTGTCTAAATGTTTTTATGGATGAAAACTGGAGCCTGGGCTGATACATTTCTACATAGCTATCTACACCAGACTTGTCTAAAATTATGTGAAATGAGTCCCATCCATTGTAGAGAGCAAATGGTCTGGATAGAATACAGAAGAAATGAAAAAAAAATTAGGTGTCAGTCTCATTTCAAAATATGTGAGGTGGGATTTGTCCCATCTTGCTTCAAAAGGCTTCAATACATATGTTTAAATTAGAGCTGGCTTTCTGGACTCCTTTACACTCAGTGGACACAAATAGACACTTCTAAAGTGTAATTTGTTGTGTCTATTTCAGCTGTCGAGAGAAGATGAGAACAGTGACTCTCCATTAGTCGACAACAAAGGGAATCCGGACAACTATCACAGGCATGTCTGTGGACAATCTATGTAGCTAAAATTAAGACAAATTAATCCCAATGCTGCATTCATCTGTGTCACATCATTCCCAGCATTCAGAGTTTTATTGGTATTAATTCCAGGTTTTTGAATAAACATAGTCCTAAATTTCCAGCATTGAGGTATCCCATGGTATATATGTCTCTGATTCAAACCTCAGTGAGAACACTGACAGCCTCTGGAAGGGCACAGGTGGGGTTTGGTTTCTAAAGGTTGCTGAAGTAATTGAATGGTTTGCATCCAAGTGCATCCCTCTACAAGGTGCAATTCATTACAGCCATATTAACATTCTGCAAAGACTCAGATAAAGTGACCTGGAGGGTTTTTGTCTTCAGGGCTTATTACAATATGAATAAGCAAGTGTATCACTTGGACAATTCCACAAGTAGGCCTCTTCATTCAACATGCTGATAATGATGTATTAGCCTTCATCTGTGCCTGCAATGGGTGATGCCACTGGCAACACAGGCTAACAAAAAAAACCCCAAGCAGACACGCACCAAATCTTTGGAGCAGAGTAGATTTAATTCAGACTACTGGGAAGTAAAGAAAAGAAAAAAGGCAGGGAATAGACTGTAAACAGAAAGGCAGAGAATATTCCCTGAGACTGTAAACAGAAAAATAGAGGAAATTCAGGGATCTGTTTCCCTGTGTAAGCTATTTGCATCCTTGGTTTCCTCTGCAGGCAGTCATTTCATTCTTACTGCCACAGGCATAGACCAAATTTTCCATATGAAGTGGATATGGTAATGCAGTTAAATGATTCACAGACAAGAGTGAGCTAAATTTTAGACATCTCAGAGCATGGGCAGGACTTTAGGACAGATCTAGCACAGCAATACAGACATGCCTGCAGATTCCAGGAAACAAAAGACACACCTTAAGCAGCTCAAAGGCTGGCAATTTTGTGTGGGCAATATGTCAGCTTCTACCTTAATTTCCCCAAATGGGAGTTTTAGGAATACTTGTGGATTTTCAGTCTGATTCTGGAACATTTGTGTCTCTCAAGTATGTTTTTTAGAGTACCTGTTCTTCGTCACTCCCTGCTCTGAAATTATCCAAAGTCTCTTGCCTTCTGGCACATGTGCCTATAAACTGAGGTCACAACTAGGGCAGGGATTGTAACCAGCTTATAAAAAATGGGATCCATTGAGAAGAAGGGGATGATGCAATGAGTTGAGTGCTTGGAAGATGTGTTTCCTTCTTCGTATATGTGTAGTTCCTCTAAAGGAAACATTTGGCCTTTCTGTGCCTCAGTCCATCACGTTTAACTAATGTTAATAAGCTATCCTATGCCAATCAGACACGGGGCACAAATTCATGTTCTGTGTTTTGTGATTGCAATTGACAGCAACATACAAATACCTCCTCTAGATGGTATCACTTTGCATGTGGGAAGGACATGTAGCATGGGCAAACTGAACATGGAGAAACAGAGGCAGGGCATCAGATTTATTTTACTTACAAATGTGAATTAGTCAGAAAGAGTCTGTTCACCTGCTTTGGAACAAACAACATTTTAAGGCAAAAATAAGGTCTCTGAACAGTCTTATGGTTAAGGCATTAGATGAGTATTTATAGTAACTAAAGACTGAGATATAACTGATGAAGCTTCAGATACACTGAGGTCAAACCCAAAAGACTCTTTTTTTTATTTCTGGAGTAAAACATCAGTTATGCTATTAAAATACACCAAATTTTCTCTTTTTCCTCACACCTTCCCTCCCTATCCTCTACTCACTTTTCTCCCTTTTCCTTTTCCCTTTCTCTCCTGCCACTTGTCTCCTGTTACTCTCAGTTCAGCTTTTGATACAGAAAACTATGTTATCCATTAGCAAAAGAATAATTGGTGATACTGAAATTAAAAAATGTCTCCTGACTTGGGGGCAATATAAACTAAAGATGCCAAGGACCTAGAAATGCTTTCTTTTTCCCCACAAAACCAGCTTTATATGTGAGTTTTAAATGGTCAAAATAGTCCTTAATACCTTCGGTTAGAGCACCAACTACCATGAGCTGTATATAGAGTAAACCTGTAACACTGGCATAAGGAATTTTTTCTCTCTATGAAATTCTGCTCTGTCTGCCTGTGGTCCTCTGTCTCATTCATGCACATATTCCAGTGGACAGTTTTTCTGGGTGGATATATTTAATGGCAACTCTTTGACTCACGCAAACCACTAATTTCTTACAGTATTTCTTGTCCAGCAGCACAAGCAGTATTCTAAAAGGGAGAGATGAGAGACAGAACTGGAGCTCATTTATTAACTGGTCCCTATACTCTTCCTAAAACAGTTAACAGGACTTATGGTAACCTACTTATTAGCATTTAGTAAAGAAACTCACACTAAGGAGACAAGCCCTGCTATGGCCTAAACTGGTTATTTAGAGACTGAGATAATCTTTCATTGCTTGACATTCATGCCTGTGTTTTATTGAGATAAAGCATTCTGAGGTACTTGGGGCTTGTATAGAAAATTTATTTGTGATGTCTGAGGATTTTCACTTCTGGAATACCAAGAAAAAATTCTGATCTTATTGGCTTGAGTGTAAACACAGACTAACTTCAGTGACATCAGCAATGTAAAAGCCATATGCTGCTCCTCCTGGAGCTGGCCTCAAATGAACTGGGAACTGATGGGCACCATGAGCCTTATGGGTACAAAGGAGACAGAGTCTGTTTGCTAAATCTTTACTGGTTGGACTTTCTCTTGGTAAGACTTTATTGTACCATGTTGTGGAGCCATTGGGAGAAAAAAACTAGGGGCAACTCTGCCTAAAAATTGATTGCTCCACAATGGAGAGACAACAGCATGCTTCAGACATCTTACAAAATATAAGGCTAAATGAGAAGGTATAAAACCAACTGGATAATGCGCCATCTTTTTATCCTGTTTGATCCTTAATATTAGGCCTAGGCCTGTAATGACAAGTGGCTTCACTTCCATTAGACTTGTTTCAGTCACAGACATTAACGTGCAATACTAAAGAGTGAAATATTTTTGCAGGGAATTTTTGGATAACATTGCATTCCTACATTTCCTCAGAACTTTGAAATTCATGGGGGAAATGGAGCTAGAAGAAAAGGACTGTAATTTTAAGATAATAAAATTATTTTTTCATTTATTATGTTCTAAATCTTTTACTGTATTAACTGCAGTACATTTTGGGTAAAGACTAATCTTGAGGTACATATTCAGTCACATTTATTTCTGTTCATCAAGAAAGAAAGAAGGAAAATTAATAGTTATGTCGGGTGCTAGTTTGCTTGTACTGGTGTAGATCCACTATCATGCTGTTGAAGAGCATGTTGTGCAGCCTTGCAAAGGCAGTGATTTCCAAAAGCCCTAATCACCCTTAAACACCCTCACAGCTCTTTTCTTCACTCAGATATGGCAGCCTTATAATTCAATACATTTCTCCAGCCAGCGTGTCTACAAATTACTATGATAATGTACCAGATATGCTGCCGTCACACTTCATCACTTCTTATTATGTACAGCATCAGGTACTGAGTTGATGGGTTATAATCAAATCTCTTGTACACAGCTTGTTTTTCACCAGATACAAAAAAAAATTTGCAAATTTTACACCTGAGCCACATGTTTATGGGTGCAATCTGTGTCCTTATTTTTCTCTAACTGATCTTCTTTAAGTTAATTATTGACTACTTCTACTAACCCTTATTAAACCAAGAGCTGTGGGTGTCCTGAAGACTGACTGATTTAAATGAGGCAAGAACAAAAGATGAGTATGACTCATAGATCATCAGTGCTAATCCTTCACGCTTGCAGTCTTTAGTCTGATGAGTCCTTCAAACTCCAAGTCCTTCTCACCCCTTCTGCCTTCACACACATCTGATCACAAATGATACAAAACACTGTATTCCAAAACCAGGAAAAAAAAGCCCAAGAAATCTATGGTGTTTCTGATTCAAAGACAATAGAGGATGTAACCATTTGAAATAATTGCAGAATAAAAATCCTTCCTCAGAAAGCTCCTAAACATATCTAAGGAAATATTTCAGTCTTTGTTCACTAAGCATCCACTGTGCAATGAGAGGCAAATTACTAAGAGACCTATGCTATATCTCTTTTGCTGTTATCAACATCTTGGTTGATGTAGGTGATTTGTAGGGTGAACTGAGATCCCCATATAAATAAATGCAAGAAAAGCACTAGACACTCTGTTAGTGGGAAAATCCAGTGAGTAACGAGGTTACTGTGAGCCAATCTCACTGACCAGGATCATGAGACACTTCCCATTTGCACTAAAAGCTGTAGGACTCTTCACTCAGTGTCTTGTCTTCAGCTTTGCCACTCACGTTCTTTCTAAAGGAAGAATGGAAAAATTAATGGTAGTCATGTTATTCAAAAGACAGAAAAGATATTCTTGGCCTTGGGAGACAAACAGCAGTAATTTGGATTTACCATATAAATCACAGTTATGCATCCTTTCATATCCTCCTGCCTGCATTTTGGGGAATATCAACACATTAAAAATCCATAACTTCCTCTCAGAGACTTCAATTTTTCATTCTGGGTTCACCTTTCTCCTATAATTTTTCCCCATAATTTTAATTAGCTTTATGTTGGAATAATGCAGCATTCAGACCTTATCTGTCTTATTTGGGAAGCTATTTTAATAGTTGTGATGCCAATTTTTGGTGTAAACATATCTGTGATATGTTTGTCTATATGATTTTTCTGCCAGAATAATCATCTAACATAAATATTTCTACTTTATTGTTACTGTTAAATGTTTTCCTCCCTTGCCAAAATGTACTTACTTACATGAAGTAATTAATTTCCCTCTCACAAAATTAAATAAGCCAAGCTCTGCTGATTAATCTTTTAAAGTGTATTTTGTATTTCCCCAATTATTCAAAGAGACTTTTATAGACTCTGCTTGATATGTGATTTACATACATGGTTCTACATCAGGCCATCTTAAAGTTTATGCAAAATCTTAAAATCTTACTTCTTGTTGCCAAACAACCCTCTAATTTGATACATCCAATAGCTGTATTATATCTTTGCATGACCTCACGACTCTAATAATCCATACTTGTCTCAAGAGCAACAGGAATCCTAAAGATATTTAATTTCTTTTGTTGCTACCCAACCACTACAGAACAAATTATTCAATGAATCTTTAAATTAAAGACCTTGCACTGTACCTACTTTGTATTTTTCTGGTCAGAAAAAAATCTTTCCTTGTATGATGATCTATCCCTTGCCAATAGCCTCCAATTATGTATAGATTTCATGGCTAATTCCCATGCCAAGGAGTAAGAAGAGCATGCTCTGTTGTGTACACTCAGTAGCTCTAAGGCCAGCCATGGAGGAATAGAACTAATAGCAGCTCTCCACCCACATCTTATTCACACATCCTTCAATTATTCAGAGTATTTGTTCAGTCTGAATTATTTTCAAATTACATTGCATGTGTGTCCTGAATCTTAACAATTAAACCAAAACAGAGTTCTTCCAATTGTATTTCCATGTTATCAGCTTTACTTTACAGTGGCTCTTCAGTATGTAAGGCAAAAGAGAATACATTAACTCATATCTTTATTTCTGGATGGCACCCAGCATTCAGGAATGAAAGTGTTCATATAATCAGATTTTATGCTATTTCTGTGCTAAAGATGGTGGAAAGTGCCAGTCCAAAGCAAAGGTACCCACATAGAAATACTGGCTTTTTCTATTTCCCTGTGCTGTTACATTGCAAGTATTGCAAAGGAAAGTCTTGCAAATTTAAGGTTGCCTTTAACTATGGGATATTTTTTTAGTAGCTGCTTGAAGATCCACAAAGAGAAAAAATGTTGCTACATCAAAGCTAAATGTGTGTGTCACTCCCCACAGGTCAGAAAAGTCCTTGTCTTTGGTTTGGATTTATTTTTATGAGCTGTAAATAACTTAATCACTGCATTTTTTAATCTGTCTTACTGATATATTAAAGAAAATTTTCCTTAATAAAATGTATTTATCAGACCAGGCCTTGTAGGAGAGAAAAATTATATAATAACTTAGAGCAAGAGATTCAAGATGCATCGTTTGATTAAATTCTCATCAAAATCCATGGGAGTTCATTAGAGTTTAAGAACCTGACTTCTTTAAATATAAAGTTCTTGTTAGCTGGCTAGCTAATCTTTTCACTTTGGGGATTCAGTTTCATGACTAGTTTAACACAGTGTATGGAAAAAGGGGTGGGTCTGCTTCTCCTCTTGTTCTCAGCTGTGTGTTCCCAGAGCTCCCCACAAGGCCATCTGATTAAAAACACTCACAAATCCTCAAAAGTGGATTTGTTTTCAGCCACACTTCCAACACCCCAATCTAACTAACAAAACACATGTCCTGACTTTAGGAAAGTGGGTGACCAAGTGCTTGGCTGAGACCCAGGGGAAAAAGGAAAACTGCTTCCATCAGCAATGGTACAAATCAGCTGCACTGAATGGGAAATTTAGCCCTCCCTTATGTCAAACTGCCATATGGTTTGGTCATTTGCAATTTATCATATTACCTTTTAATTAATGTAGGCATTTTCTATCTTGCACTGGAATCTATTTAGGTTTTTAATTTCAGGCAATGTTAAAGGCAGACATCAATTGCAGGGAACTGATGCTGCAAAAAAGGAAAAAAATCAAATGTCTCCTTTTGCATTGAAAATTGAGGATCTACTCCTAAAGCACTGGTTGGGTTGCCAGTGCTTCAGTGGCAGCTAAAGGCTGTGAGCCAAAGGGATTCTCCCTGAGGACTGAATGTAAATGCCAGAGCTGAGCTCTGGATCATCTGTTTTGGAGCATTTATATGTCAGAAGCAAGACAGAAAACAGAAATCTCTGAGAACTTGGGGAACAGGAAAATCACTCTGAACGTCTAAATATGCAGCAAGGAAATCCCATTTCTAAAATAATTTCATGGAGCAAATTGAAATTAACCCAAAAATTGTTTGAAGTCTCAAATCTTGCTGTAGAACGATCAAATCTCAACTGTTTATTTCTGATATTGAGATCATATATCCCTTTTCTTTCTTACTGGCCCACATGTCTCATCTGGTCTTCATCTGAGCTCATTTGCTGAGCCTGGATTTCCACCCTTAAATTCTGTACAAACTGCTCACAGCTACTTACTATAAACAGAACTGGTCAATAATAAGAGAACTACTGTTTCCACCCTTCTCCCTTCCCTTCTGGCTGTCCCTTCTCATGATCTGAAAAGGAGTAGCCACTGTTTAAAATTCCCTGGATCTCATTTTTGTTTGATTTGTTTTCTTTTCTTCATGGAAAGAAGTTTGTGCTGGGATGTCAAACCAAGGAGCAGCAACCCCAATCCCTCATCTGCAGTAATTAAATGGTTTATTCCATGTAAATTGATCTTCCTGATGTTCTCTTTTTGTACCACTTCAGTTCTATATCTTATTTGAATACAGCTTAGGGCAATATTTAGAAAAATCTTTATGGAGGAGTTTAATATTTAGGTGGTTTTGGGTTTTTCTGAAACCAGTATATATCTTTGCCTTTATTAGTTTGCACTGTTTGGATTTAAACTGTTTCACAGTGTTTATCAAAAGTCTACATGCTGCTTTCCTTTTCCTTTCAAAGTCTTTTATCCTCACAGTGCTGGAGCAAGCAGCATAATGACTCTTCCACAACAACATTTGAGTTGCTTGACCTTTTGAAAATAAAGACATTTTCTTCATAAATTGCCGAGATTTTACAATTCCTCTTCAGCAGAACTATTCTTACTATTTTGTCACCTCTGAAAAGGAAAACAATTTCAGCATCATCTTCTGGAACCATTCACTGGGTGTCTCAAAGGTTCAGTTTCCTTGGGACAGCCAAGGGAGGTTCCTGCAGTCATGCTAAATTACTGCCATAGTCCAAAGAGAGAAGAGAGGGGCACATTCCCAAAGAGTTATTCAGAGCTCCAGCTCTGAATACGCAGGAAGAAGCTGAACAGACTCTGTTTCCTCTCTAGGATGATAGAGACTGACATGAGCCATATAATTTAATTCCGCCCTAGTCATAATTAAAGATACATCGTAAAAACATAAATTCACTCACGAAGATCACCCAAATTAGTTTGCTTTAATGTTTTGAACTTACTTCAGCAAGATTGAGATATTCAGATCTTTTATATAGACTGGAAATTGCTGTCCTATATGCACATTAAACATAAGACGTCAATAAAGTTATCTTTACATGAATGCTGGCCAAACATTCAATGGAAAAAGGACTGAACACCATTGAACCAACAAATATGACCGTCCTTGCATATTTTTAGAGATTCCTAATAATCTCTTCACAGATGGAAAAATATAGTTTTAAAATAGCTGTGTTGCTTGGCAAGCAAGTAACATCAGTAGAGAACAGATGAGTCCACATTTTGCACCTTATAAATTTTTGCCAAATTCACTATTTAATTTAAAGTTTTTTAAAGGATGAAATGAGTATTTATTCAAACGAAATGAAGGGAGAAGCAAAGTCCTATAGAATTCAATAACAAAATTTCCTTTGAGTTACAAGAGGTCAGAATATCATTATTCAACAGATTTTGTTCCAATACCTCTCTTACTTAAGTGACACAAGGAGTGACAATTGTTCTTTGTTCCCCTTCCCTCCAAGTGCTACTGAAGTGGACCAGATGATTCAATCAGTGATCCACTATAAATTCTATCTTGGTCCTGAAACAGCTTAAAAAGGAAATTTAAAGACCAAAAATGTTTCATTGAATAATACCTAATCAATTCTAGTTCTTACTTCTGACAAGGGTTCAATTTGCCTAAAAGCATGGGGCCAGTCACACAGGATGGCTCCAAGACTAGACACACAAAGGGACTTGAGTGCCACTTACAGCAATGAAATTATCATCTGGACCCCATCTTTTCCTCTACCATCACTACAGACATGCTTTGCAATGTGAAACATGTTCCACTTATGTTGCAGTTCTAGTGTGATCAAAATTTACCTCATTTTGAGCTAAAGATTGGACCAGATGTCCTCCAGATATTTCTTCCAACCTACATTATCCTATTATTCCCCATACACCATTGATTTTTGTTGTTAATCTTTCCTTGTTGTCAAATATAAAAAATTGTTTATATATATATTTTTAGATTAATAGTAATATATTAACATGGAGCAACAGCAACTGTGTAATTTCCTTCGTACCCAATTTTTGATCCAGCAGGAAAACCCTGTACTAAACTTGAAGCCAATAAAATCACTCCAGATATTTCCAAGTCTGCTTACACTGAGTGTTCAGCAGATCATTCATAACAAATAAGTGATGTTTTAGATATTCAGAAAATGTCTCATTTTGTGATTTTATGCTTAATTTCTTTAAAGAATGAAACAAGGATTTGTATTTCTGGTCCCTTGCTATCTATCTGGATTTTTTTAGCTCTCTCTTTACAGACTGAATTATAATTTCAAAAAAGGTATAAGAAAGTGAGACTTCAGAGGCAAAGATGCTGTTCACTTTTCATCAGTTCTGCAGCATGCTCTCCAAAAAAACTCCCAGCCTGCTGACCTTCTGTAAGGAAAGTATCATAAATTGTCAAGATAGTAAAATCCCAGAGGTTTTTATGTTGATATCAGCCTCACAGACACATCACCATTCCCTTAGCTCCTGAGTCAGCCTGACACCTTTACCTTTACCTCAGCTGCTCACCTGAGAGAACAACCTTTAGCCAAGAGAAAAATATGTCAGTTGATAATTTTTATGTTTCCATTCAAACCATATAAAGTTTAAGTTCATGACAGCAGCTAAAACCAAATTCTACATGGGCTCTGAGGAGTAAAGGAGATTTTACATACTGCCATAGGTGTGCAAAGTCCTGTCAGGGGAACACAGAGAGATGACCTGGATCATTGTGGTTTTCAAAGTCCTCATGAGGGGAAGTGAAGGCTCAGGTTCTGATCTCATCTCTCTCATAACCAGTGACAGGACTGGAGGAAACAGCATGAAACTGAGTCAGGGGAGGTTTAGTTTGGAAAATGTTCCTCACCCAGAGGATGGCTGGGCACTGGACCAGGCTCCCCAGGGAAGTGCTCACAGCACTGACCCTGGCAGAGTCCACAGAGGATTTGGACAGTGCTCTCTGCCGCAGGGTGGGATTCCTGGGGTGTCTTGTGCAGGGCCAGTAGCTAGACCTGATGACCCTGATGGGTCCCTTCCCACTCAGGATGTTCTATGATTTCATGATCTCTGAAGCTATCTTGTTTGCTTTTCATGGTTCATTATTCATTAGTATTTGTACTCTGTTAATCCCTAGAAGATTTTGTTATGCACCAGAATAAACTGCACATACACATACATTTCTGCATTCAAAAATTTAAGACTCCTACTCAAGGGAAGTCAGAGCTTGAAGAGCTGGATGTTTACCAGGGAAAACCTTCCCTTTAATCCTCACAGCTGAGAGCTGTGGAATATGGGGAGAAAGTATTTATCCATTACTAGTTTCCACAGCAGCAGCCACACAGTTGTACAGTGCCACATTCAAACTCACATCCCTTTTAAGAAAAAGTCCTTCACCTGTAGTTACTTTGTAGTTATTTCTCTATATGTGTATTTGGATAGATGTATATATATGATACACACTTTGATGTACTTCAGTACCAAGTCAGAATTAGATAATCAGACTGGAATCAAGGCATAAAAATCATACTGATAGCTCTCACTCCTACTAGGACTCACACCTCTTATATTAATGGTTCACATTTAACAGTACATGGCTTAGATGATTTATATGAGTTTGTATGTTATTATGTTATCCTGGCAGGTCTACATAAATGGAAAAGAAATTTTGCTGGAATGGAAGATCAGGAAATTTCTAGAAAGTCAGAGGACCCAGCATTATGGCTATGAAATCATATTCAGTCCCTGAATACAATAAAATTCTTAAATTTATCCTATGAGTATTAATAACAATAATAATAATGCCAATCTTCAATAAGACTGAAATAATGGTAGACTAGTCTCTGATGTATAATGCTCCAGTGCCTGAGTAATTATCTTCTTAACTTTTGGGTAACCCCTCATTGCACATAACAGGAACATTGCCTTGAAAGCTTTAAGCAAGCATAACATATTACAGAAGGAAGAAATACTTCAATTTTCAAACCACTCTGCACAAGCATTTTGTGCTGTTACAGACAATAGAGCTCGCATTCACAACTCACTACCACTTCAGCTCAACCCTATAGCCAGTTCCCCAAATTAATCAGAGCTACAAAATTCAAAAGCACCACAGAATTATTAATTAGAATCACTTGTTGTCAAACAAAAGAGACCTCCTCTATGGAGGGAAAGAATGGGAAGGTAACAGGAGGAAAAACAAATCCTGATAACAGAAATGAATGTGAGATCTGTCCCACTAGGAAACATTAGCAAGAGCAGTACAACAGAATAAGCTGGATAAGGCTGATTACAAGTGTTGGTTCAAGTTTTGCTTTGATGAACTGCATCCAGAGCAGTTTCTCTGAAGTCTAATAATACTTGAAGGCAGTCTGGAGGCTCCAGGATACTACAAAGCTTTCTGTCACTCCTGGCCATCACCTCTCATGTGCCATCATAAACATTAACTTTGTGATGTCTTTTGCCTCCTGAGCTAAAGAGGAAATGAACCAATTAAAAAATCTCCAGTAGAGACAGACAAACAAACAAAGAAAAATCAACTAAGTCAAATTCTTTGAGAAAATCTAGCTTCATGTGTATGCCACACCTGTGCAAGACAGAAAAACTTCAAATAATGACAAACGTTTTTGATTTGGTCACCCTTCTTTTTCCTACTAGGTAGTGCCTGTGCCATTCTCTGTCCTAGCCCCACCTGTGCTCCGTCCTCCTCTTCAGTCACCTTTTGGATTCTCCACAATGCCTGCACTCCACAAAAAGCAGTTAGGCCTGCCTCCTCATTTCCTCTCTCTGCAAAACTCCAGTTTTGCAATAATTTAATCTCCCTCTATTCCCATTGTAACTGGCCTATTGTACAAAACTGCCAGGGAAAGAAGGGGAAAGGGGCCAAATCAGGACAGCTTTTTCTAGAAAAACACATTTATAAAAGAAACTCCTACACATTTATGAAACAAACTCAGCTCTGTCAGAGATTAAATCCACACAAACTTTTCCCCTCCCTTTCATCCTCTGAGTTAAATACCGATTGTGATGCAAAAAAGTGACTATTTTACTTCTCTGGTAGCCCTGACAGGCAGGATGCTTGACTTTAATCTGACATTCCTGTAGAGCATCACGTCTTTCTCCCAAGGAAGCATCCTGTCCTTTGGCATGTGACTCATGGCTCGTTGACACCAGCAGTGTTTTGCCCAGCTGCTCTGAGATGTTTTGCTTTGAATCCCAGTCATGCAGAAGACAAGACCTGATGAAGTCAGATCTCAGAGAGACCACAAGGACATAGCAATAATACCACTGGTCTGGCTGGTGTTCTACGTTTTTTTGACTGCAGATCACGTAACATGTCTGATTTGGCTTTAAAAGAAAAAGAACAGCTTGTCATGGCAGAAGGGTGCAACTCAGCTACCCGAGTTCTTACTCTGCTTTTTACAACCACCTCTTAGTTACCATTTGCTGATCAGTTTTGAGTACAGTAGCTATGCCAGTGGCATTCGGAATAGTTCCTGAAATATATTTGTGTTTTGAGAGTTATCTTTGTACTTTGGGTGACTTCTAATTTCATCCTGAATGTAGTAAAACCTCATCCATTACAAGGTGCACATGTTGGTGATGTATCCAAATAAGCTGGAGTGAACTGTAAGACTAGAACAGGCCCTAAGGAAGAGATTTCCCAATTTCTGCTCTATTCCAAAATAGTGCAGTTTTATTTTAAAAATACTGTCCTTTGGAAACTGGTTTTTCCTAATCTGTCATTTTAAAAGACCATTGGTTACCTGTTGACTGCTTTTTTTCCCCCTTAACCAGAGAACTGCAGTGCTATGTATCAATATCTCACTGAAACTACAAACCAAGCCTTGGTTTCTTCAGTTGGTAATGGGGAAAATCTTGATATTCCCCTCTCAGACAGGCAGAAGAAGCAAAACTTAAGCTTGAGGGAGTGTGCTCAGAAATCATGAATTAAAGCAGCAGAGTACATTGCAGAGCCCAAAACCCAGCATCAGCCCCAGCTGGTGACTCTAAATGAGCAGAAGCCAACTCAGATTTGAATGCAGCATGTCAGGCAAGTATGACCCTGAACCAAAGCCTCTGAAACTCATCAGAGCTCGTTAGCAAGGTCATAGTTTTGTGAATATCTGGCTATTCCCTTCCTGCTTTTAACATGTTCTTCTCTGGCTTGAGTGCCCCTACATCACCTTCTACAGTGTGCAATGAAGAGGGCAGCAATGCAGCAGTATCTGGACCATGGAAACTTGTTTAGCCTTTCATTTAGCACAGCCATACCATTTGCAAAGATTGCCTGTTGATTTATTGGCTGATTATGGCAATTTTGCTCCCCTTTGAATAAAAGGCTCTATGAGATTTGTCAGCCTTAGCTGAGAAAAAACCTTCAACTTGACTGCCTTCCTCTGAATCCTTGGGTTGGATATAAGGATGGCATAGCAGCCACACATAGTAAAAACCCCCAAATGGATGTCTTTGTCAAGCTGGCTGTGCCAATGTGCAAAGTAAATACAGAATGGCCTCATGAGCGTGCTCAATACTCCTTGGACAGCATCCTTGGTGTCTGTGTTGCTGTGGCTCTTGTTTGTCCGGTCTAAAGAGCTAATTGGATTAAAACTGACATGGAGTTATCTATTCTGCTACAGAATATGCTTATACCAACCCAACACAACTCTGCAAGGATTAATGTCAGTGCTTTGTGTAAAAAAAAGACAATAAATGTCCATTGTTTAGACCTTTCTCATCAATCACAAAGATGCAAAGACTCTGTGCAGTGCCGTGAGACACGAACTGAGGTTTCTCTAAGCAATTGGATAACTGCAACTAAACTCTGGAGGAAAAGCCCAGTGGATTTGAGACAGAAAATTAGCCAGAACTGTTAGCAGCTTTGATGCAGTTGCTAGAAGCTTCTTTTGGTTTTTAATATAAGTAGAAAAATCAATCAGCTCAAACACTCTTCTCTGTCTTTAAAGAATTTTAGCACATTTTCCGCTTCCCAAATTAACAGCACAGACTGAAATACTAAAAGAAGTTCTTTCATTCTATAGAGCTGGAGCCCTGGTAGTGTACTGCAATGCAGCATTTACCCAAGACCTGTCCAAAACTGAATAGCTGAAAGAGATATGCTGAGCAGGACAGTGTGTCTTCACACACACATTGGCTAACTTGTGTTGGACTGAAAACTACATGAAATTCTAGACATGAATAAATAAGCAGCATTTTTGTTGGGTTTTTTAATGTTATTGCAAAATCAGGGTTATTAATATCTTTCTTAAAGCCACAAAAAACCATAAACTTGTATGAAAATTATATATCCTAGTATTCATTCTTAATAAAAAGATTTAATGCTTTTGCTTTTTTTATAGTGAAGTTCATGTTTTTAAGGTTTTTCTTTATCATTCTACTTGTCTGATTTCTGGCATAAAAAAGACAGTCTTAGAATTCAGGTCTCTAAAATCTCAGGCTTTCAGAAAATATCAAAAGTGAATCATGAAAATAAGTGACATGTTGGAGACGTGAGGCATATGGCATTGTTGAGCAGCTTTCTGAAGTTCTAATATGTGCAATGATACATTGTTTATCTCATCATTAGTATTTTCTAAAGATTTGATAGACATTGGAAATGTAGAATACAGTAAGAGCTACTGTCACCAGCTACAATGGTGATAAATGCTATCATCTTAATCATACATGATTAGCTGATTTTAAAACCGGTCCAGAAGAACTATTTAGTAGGATTTTTATCATTCTTTAAAGCATAAAACCATTAAAAGCTTAATAGCTGCTATTTAAACAGAATGAATGCCATCAAATGGTTCTTTTGCAGCTAGATCAAACTTTGTTTTTTAGTAGATTTACATTTTGAATCATTTTTTGCCATATTGTTGGTAGCTGCAGTTTTCATGAATGCATTAAAATTAGTAATAACAAGAATCTCTTGGCTTGTAATGGCCGTGACTTAAAACCTGAATTGTTTACTGTCAAAATGAATAGAATTCAGGAATGAATTTTTACGGGAAAGGTCTGCACTTTAAAGTTCCTAATCACTCAAGCAGTATAATGAATGTTTTTACCTACATCTGATATGTGCAAATACAAACATGGTAGAAACTTAAAAGATGTGCAGATTGGCAGGGCAACATTGCCATGAAAACAAATGGTAAATCACCTTTGCAAAAATCACAGAACCTTATTCTGCTGAGGGTTAATTAAACATAAACAAGACTTTTTTTGCTCAAACATGGGAGTTGTTCACCTCCTGCTAAAATCTGCCTCCAGAGGCTCAGCACAGCAATCAGGCTTGGCCCATTTTATAAAACAGCTCCCTTTGTTCAGGAGTGCCCCTTTTGTACTAGGTTTCATTTGAGTATCTTAATAAATTCCCTTCAGATGTCCTGTGCACAAGGATATGATAAACAGGGTAGTAACCATATCTCCATCAGCTAAGGAAACACAAGTTCTCCTGGGCCGTGTGGAATTCTGGAGATTACATATCCCAGGTCATAGTCAGTTTCTGACCCAAAAGAAAAGCTATTTTGAGTGGGCTCTTGAGCAACAAGAAGCCTTTGAGCATCTCAAAAAGGAGGCAGCTCGTATGGTGGCCCTTGAGCCTGTCCAGACAGGAAAAGCTGTGCAAAATATGCTCTGCACTGTGGCCAGGGAGCATAACCTGACCAGGAGCCTCTGGCAAAAAAAATCAGGTCAGCCATTAGGGTTTTGGAGATGAGGGAATTGGGTTTCAGAAGCCCATTGCACACCTGAAAATTGTAAAAGAAATCGCCCTTCATTTTTCAAATGTAACAAGAGGCACAGAAAAATGGAAACAATGATGGTGCTTCTCACAGGACTGGCACAAAGCAGAGGCTGTTAAGACAAACTAGGAATAAGTCTCTGATTGAATCACTCATGCATTACTCCACTTCAAGCCAGTGTAACTCTGATGAGATAAAGCTTTATTCATATGTTTATATGTACATTAAAAATATATTAATATATTCAAAGATATTTATTCATATTACAGGAGCACCAAAAACCTCTTAATGAGCCTGGAGCCAGTGTAGCAGGGACTGTGATAAAATATTGAAAAAAATTATCTCTATTGCAAATAATTTACTGTGGATGAGGGAACAGATTCATTTGAGATTATAAAGACAGAAGTCATTTGAGATTATAAAGACAGCAGTGAGATTGCAAAAGATGTAAGAGATGGCTAATTATCCTAACAGTACAAGTAAGTCTTCAACTCATGGCATCTGGCTTCATTACTCTGACTTAAGGTACAACATCTCTGATCCTGAGATGGATCCTGACAGGATGTTTTTGCCACCCTCAACTATTCTGTTTTTTCTGAATTACTCTCAGTACCTCACATCACAAAGTGTTCCTGCCCCAGCACCAGCACTTCTGCAGAGAGTGATGGGATGTTCTGGGAAGTTAAGGACAGATTTCCAAGTGCTTTAACAAAGTGACCATTGTGGAAGTTTTCCATGATTTCGTGTTATCTATTTGTCTGAATTTGTCTTCTTTAATTTCCCTTTTCCATTTAGAGGGAGAATTGTCTGGGGTAGTGTGAGGCAAATGAAAGAAAAAAACCCTTAGAAAAAAGGATTTTGGAAAGAACAAAAAGCTCTGTTAATTCAAAGGCAGCAAGGTTGGAAACAGGGCAAAATCATTGCCCCACAGGATCACAGCTGCAAATACCAGTAGCTTCACTACTAAAGAAAACTGTTCAAAACTTTTTCGTATAAAACTCTTCAAAAATGTACTTTCAGCTCCACTGAATGTTTGAGGAAAGATTCTGTTTCTACAAAAGCCTTTACTTTTTGTTAAAAAAAAATGTTTGGGGAATGTGACATTTCTACTTAAAAAGGCAATTTATTCTTTGGAGGTTTTGTGTGCTTGTTTGTTTATACTGACATTTTCCTAATAAAACATAATCCTACTCTGACATCCCACAGTGCAAATTTAACATAATTTTCATGAACCATGTTTGTGCTATGAAAAATTCTCCATGTCCTTTTTCGGATACAAAACTGAAGCATACAGACTTATTAAATATTACAATAATTTTTGTTTAAGCAATATTTTTATAGATACGTAAGAGTTACAGAATGTTGAGTGATCAGCTGTTTATCCTTTCCCTGTGAAGCAGAAAAATATAAATACATGCAATATTTTAAAAAATCTTCTCCAATATTTATAATAAATTTCCAGCACAGGAGACTCAGTAGTTTACCCAAACGCCAGTTCAAAGGTCTTACAAATCTTACAAATTTTCCTGATCCCCATCTTACAAATTTATATTGAAATTTCTGCTTCAAATAATTTTGTTTGAATTAAGTCAGCATTTCTTGCAACACATATATAGGATGTGAAGGAAAGAAATGGCCATCATCATCTTAAAACTACTTAATTCCATTTCATACATCCTTATGTTTCCACTTGATCTTGTTTTTACTAAATAAGTAGACTTTTTCCAGCCTTTTGACATAAGCTGTGCTTTCTTTTTGTGTGTTTTTTTTTTTTTTTTCCCTCTCCTTTAGAGATTGTTTGATTTATTTACACCTGTCTTGTTTTCAGACTGGGGAATGGTGCACCAGCTGAGGCCTCATCACTGCTTAGTACAGCAAAATAATTACTTCCGTTGTCATGCTGTTAATACAGCCCAGAATGAGATTTGCCTTTTGTGCAACCACATTATCTTGTCAGCTCAGACTCAGTTTGTGAGCCATGGTGACCTTGGACCTCTCCTCCCATACTGCGGTTCCTCCAGTTCTTCTCCCATTTGTATTTGTGCACTTCAGGTTTCCTCCACAGGCATTACTATTCATGGCACTTGTCGTTATTGAATTTCATCCTCGTGGTTCAAACACTTGCTGCAGTTAACAGTGTGGTTATGAATTCTGATCCGTTCCTCCACAGTACACACAGCCTTCCTCACCCAAGAACTTCCCTGTACGTGTGCTCCACTCCTTCATCCATGCCACAAATATAAAAATTAACCAGGACTAGGACCAGGGCAGATCTTGGGGATGCCCTGCAAAAACAACCCTCTTTTTTGATAGAGAAAAAAATGAAAATCACCCCCTAAGTGCCAGTTTTTTAGTCAGTTGAACATTGACACACAGTGGCTGTAATTTTCAACTTTGCTGGTATAGAATGTTTAAAAGCTTAATACAGTCAGAACACTTCACATTTTCAGCTTCTCTTCAGTATGCCAAGCAAGATTTCATCAGAGAAGGAAACTAGATAAGTTTGACATGATTTTCATTTGATGCATTCACACCGGACATTTTCAAGTGCTGCATGTTGCTCTTGGTTCATATCTAATGATTGTTTAACAGTCTGTTCTTGTATCTACCATGTTGTCAAAGTTAAAATGACAGGTATATCGATTTTGTAGGTCTTCCTTCTTTATGTGTGAAAGTAGGTACAACGTTTTCAGTAAATTCACTTTATTTACCCTAATAGAGAGGTAGCCATGTTTTCAAAATAAGTAAGCACAGCAGGAAACTACACTGTAATGCAGAATTTCATCATAAATGTCACAGAAAAAAAGCCAGCATTTGAAAAAAAATATATCTTTGGATCATTTTCCAGTGTCTTTACATCACTAATACATCACTAGGAGAAATCTTGTTCACATCACCTCACCTGAGTTTATTTACATTACATTAATCCCATTCCTCCCTTTTCCCGTTTTCAAAGATCAGGGAGAATTTCCACCACTTCTCAGGCAAACCCAAAGTGTTTTATGGCCAAAGGAAGCAGAGGAGCACTGAAGACTGATCCACTTGCCTGTTCTCTTTGAACCTGATCCTCCCCTAGCCCACATCAGCATTATTCATATCCAGCTGTTTGGGGTTAGTCACTCTGATCCTCCTTGAACATAAAATGTTTATTGAAACAGGGACTTGAACACTTGCTGCTCTGTTTTTCAAATAAATTTTCCGACAATGAAAATATCTTTGGAAGGCATATTTGACCCAACACACACACAATTTAAACACCTGCATCTTAATTTGACCTTCTTTTTTAACTGATGATGGCTTTACTCATCTCTTTTTGTTTATCTGACTCATGCCTGAGAAACAGCATTTCTCTCACTGGCTAGAGAAGGGTGAGGTTTGCACATTCTGATATAGACACTAGGGAAAGATTTTGCTTAATGAGGCTAATTATAGCCTTTCTTTGTCCTCTAAACTGGAAACTCTTACCAGCTTCTTTGACAAAGTGAAATTTTTCATAACTGGTGTGTTCTCTCTGAAATGTGTATTTTTGATGTATGAGCATGTAATGAGAAAATACCAGTTGTATTTACTCCTGCACATTGCTAAAACAGAGCTTAAAATCAATTTTTAAAAATCTATATAGAAAATTGTACTGTGCACCTATGAAACATTTTTTTAATGGTTATAACCATAAGCATAAATAAAACCCACAAAGTCATTAATCTACTCAAGATTGTGATACTTCAATCTGCTGATTCTTCAATCTGCTGAAGAATGTAGTTTGATTTTTGATCTGAAGTCATAAGCATCTAAACCAATTTTCTCAGATCATCACACCTCCTAAGAACTGCTGCTGAGCTGTCAGTAGGACTGGAAAATTCCAGCTCACAATTTAATTTTCAAAATGTTACAAATCACTGACTGGAAATAAAACCAGAAAAAATAGAGAAACAGAACAAAAAATCACATTTTAACCTTAAGTGTACTGTACCTTTTATAAATTTTGTCAAAAAACATAACCATATTTACGTAATTAATTTGTCTATAAGAACAATACAGCTCATTTCCTAAATTTCAGATTAAATATTGCAGTATATTGGTTTTGTGCCAGACCATAATATTCTCCCAATGAAGAATATGTAGGAGGTGTTAGGCTTTAGCATTATTGCGTGGAACTTCCGTGATTTTTTTTTCCATAAAAATATTTGACTTAACAGTGTAGGCATTCATACAGTAAATTAAAACCTTAAAATTGCAAGGAATAATACTGCTTTAATTGCCTGACAGGATGGGGATTATTTCTTACATTCTCTCCCGCACAGATGAATATAACCTTCCTAAAGAGGAAATCTATTCACTGCTGAATAACAGGACTGCATTAATACATTGAACTCTAGGAAGCCCCTAAATAATGTAGTATAAAGGATTAGCATTTTTCACCCCTTGAAGATCAAAGCTGAGGGTATTAGTTGTATGATGTAAGATTCATAGGTTATATCTCTGTGAGTGCCAAGATGATATTGCAGGACTAAATCTTACTGGAGTATAAATCTTACAATTAAAAGAAAGGCACAGAGCAGGGAATTTTTGGTGTTTGTTCTCTCACATACTGCATTCTGCAAAACTGCTCCCAGGGGCAGCTTGACTTTTTAATCTTGTAACTGAAATGTGAAATTTGTACTTCTATCAGTAGATGTTGGTGAAGCGCTGAAGGAACTGAGCTCTGGAGGAGATCTTTGTGTCCTGGTACACAGCAATGGTCCAAGAGGTTTCAGTTTGGTATGCCCTCAATGTTTAGGCATAATTCTTTGGGCTGGTGAATGGACCAGCTGCATTTAGACCTCGAGCAACTGGATCTGAAAACTGTATATAAGATTCAGCTGCTGGAAGGAAATTCTCTGCCATGGGTGCAGATGATTGAACTGATTACAAAATATGAGCAAATAATTTTAATTATTTTGTGAATGCAGTGATTCACAAATGCAGAAGTGCTATTTCTGGATGCAAGCTGAGGTATCAGTGAATTCAGCAGTGGAGCTCATCATAGGGGCTGTGATAGTCCTGGGATTTCTGCTCCCTACTCTTAATGCATGGCTGCTGCGGGATTCACAGCAGTGCCAAAGTAGGTGACATGAGCTGTGCCAGGTAGGATGCTGTGCCAGGTGCTCTGAGTGTCAAAACCCAGCTCTAACATCACTGCTCTCAATAGCCAGAACCAAGACATATGGTATGGAAGTCTTGTCATGAGTGTAGGGATTCTTCCACCGGTAATTAATCTCTGGAAGTAGCTGATAGCCAGGCATGAAAGGCTCAGAATGGATTAAAAAAACTGAGTAAAAAATTAAGGCAGAACCCCAGGCAATTCCCACTACCTGAGGTTTTTCCAATTAGTATGGAAGGTTTCCTGACCTGGAACTTGCAGAGTCAAGGTGGAGTGCAGCCTTTTGGGGACAGCAGATTCCTCACTCAAGAGAAGTGCTCCTGTGAATACTATGGATATCCAAGCAAAGTATTCCAGGACTGAGGTATCCCTAGAGATGGTGTAATATATTCACAAGGACAGAGAAATCATTAAGGTTCAACCTGTGTACTTCCACAGAAATTTTCTGGAGGGTGGAAAGTACTTATTTGTTTCTGTATTTCTTCCCTGCCCATCAAATAGCACATAATAAACCCCATGCAAATAGAAAATCATGATTAAATTATTCTAAAAAAGCCAATACTCAGTGGACTCTCTACGTGTGACATTATTCCAGTCACTGACAATGGAAGGTAATCCCAACCTTTCGAAATCACAAAAGGCAGCTTTCTTCCACTGGTTCTTCTTCCCTCTGCTTCCTTCAATTATTATAAGCCAATAGCCATCTTAGAGAACACCTGTGCTCTGCAGGTGCCTGGAGCTTCCCTGTGGTACTTGAGGCTTTGAGGGCTGTGACATGCCTGCCAGCATGCTCTGAACAGATTGCCCCAGTGATGGACACAGGAGCACAGACTGCTGCATGGGGTGAGGTGATTCGGGGAGTAGATGGAGGAAGATGTGCTTGTCTTAGGGCCATAACAAGCTGCTGGTCTGAGAATAAAATTCTAGTGAACAACACACCAAGCTTACTAGGAAAGGTTTGTAGATTCAATATTATTCTCAGCTGATAAGGAACACTAAAATCTATAATTATGTATGGTAGATTTGCTAAGAAAACGCTATCTCTGAGGGAAAAAAAGTATTTAGAAAATTCAATAGCTTAACCATAACTAGAAAGAATCTGTGTTTCTCTCCATTACATCCACTGTTCTGCTGTTTGATCTAATTAACTCAGTGATTCCCAAAATGGGCCTCTGTGTTGTATTTGCAGATGTGTTTTTTTCATCTTAGCTTTCTAGTGAGTTTTGGGTATACCCAGTCAGAGAGTAAAAGTACGTGTCAACCCATTTCCAAGGGCTTCTTCTATGTTATGTCTCTGTTCCAAGCTTTGCTTGGGATCAGGTATCAGGTATGTGTTTGCTGTTTTGCAAGCCTTAACCCCTGAAAACTTGTGATGGAGAAAGTCATGCAGCAGAAAAGGCATCAACTTTTCAACCTGTGTTCAGGCAACTGAATCCAGCCCCTCGCCAGTGGAGCCCAGAAAGCCCAACTCATCTTCTAGAAACTGAGCCAAAATTCAGCCTCAAACATAAAGACTGCAGGGCCCATAACAACTCGGCCCTCTGGTAAATGGTTGGATGCCAAAAACTAAGTTTAGATTGAATTACTCCATTGAGTTGGTTAGGGAACAAATTTTTACATATATTTAAAACCTAAAAACTTGCATCCATTTTGATGTACGTCCTCAAAGTCACTTACTTTGGGGAGGGAAGTGGGGTGCTGGTCTTGAATAGTTTACCAAAGATCACTCAGGAGAGATTGTCCCCAACAACCCATGCTTCAGCTACCAACAAGGTTACAGAACTTTCTGAGCATATCGAAATCCACTGTGAGATAAATAGTCCTTCTACCACTCCTTGAAAAAAAACTTCCTTATATATAAAATGCATAAAAGATAAAGGGAACCCATGTGGCACTTTAGACAGCAGCAAACCACCTCCCCTCTGTTAATTTCCAAAAAAACTATTGACTTAATTTGAACAAATTCTCAGTACAAGCATTCACACATGAACCAGAGAAAAGCCAAGGAAAATGTAATTTTGCTGTATATATAAATACAGGGAAATCCAAATGCAGTCGAGCCTGGCTTCAAACTATAGGCAACTGCTTGTCTATTTTTGATTCAAGTCTTGGCTTGTTACAGGAATTTTGCATGAATGGACACTGCTCATCAGTGTCGCGAATGTGACTGAATTCAGGCCGACTGCTGCACCTGGAATTAATGTTCCAGTTCTTCACCTCCACTGAGAACTCAACCATAAATTCTCAATTAAGGTCTGGCTGAGGCTCAGTGAAGCATGAGTGGAGATTTTCTTATGTAAATAAGATAGCAGTCAACTCATTTAACAAAACTTCAACAGTAATTGAGCAGCAACCAGCTCATATTGCATCTTTCACTTCATCTTGTGCTCGATTAAATAGACAAGTGCTTGGCTGCATTCCCCTTTATTTTCTCAAGTCCTTACTTGCCCAGTATCATTTGAGTCCTGATAATTGTTTCTGATGGAAACGTGTGCTGGACTAATTGTATTTCTGTGTCTAGATCTTTATTGGACAGCTACTTGTTCTGAGGTTTTTTATTTGCACTAGGTAATGAAGGCTCAGATCCAAAAACATCATATTGCAAAAATAGATAAAGTCCTGTTTTAAGATGCTGTCCTGATATTAATGCCCAGCCACTGGTTAATTGGTTGGTTGGTTGGTTGGTTGTGGTTAATATTTGGGTATTGGGTTGGGGGTTTTTCTTGGGTGGGGGGAATTTGTTGTTTTATTTTGCTTTGGGTGGATTCTGGGTCCTTTTTAGGGGAAACAAGGGCATATATTGTGTTGTTCCTCCTGATGGCTATTCCCATTTTCTGTGGAGAACTGAGTTAGATATATAATTACAGCAAATCATCACTGAACCACTGCTGTCTGTGCATCCACAACAGAATTTATGTCAATTCCTACATCTTATCCTAGCGAATTTCATTATAAACTCTAGTAAAGTGTTCTGTAAAATCATAGAGTCACAGAATAATTTGGGTTGGAAGGGATCCTGAAGATCATCTCATTCAACCCCCCTTGCCATAGGCAGGGACACTTTCCACTAGACCAGGTTCTTCCAAGCCCCATACAACCGGGTCCTGAACAATTCCAGGGATGGATTACCTACTGCTTCTCTGGACAACCTGTGCCAGGGCCTCACCACCCTCACAGTAAAGAATTTCTTCCTAATTTCTAATCTAAATCTTATTTTAGTTTTAAAACATTGCCCTTTGTCCTGTCATTATCTGATCATGTGAAAGGTCCCTCTCCATCTCTTCAATAAATTTTCTTCAAGTATTGAAAAGCCATAAGGAAGCAATTAAATTCTGAATGTTTTTGTCTGTTTATGATCATATGTATGTTTTCACTGCATAGTATTTTGTACCTGTATAAAAAATTCTTTTCTAAAGGCATAAAAGTGACATTTGTGGTACAGAACTGTATGTAGCACATTCAAAAACTCAAATTCATTACAAAACTTTAAATATCTCCAAGGGGTGTTTGTGCATTGCTTTAGACCAGTCTGGTTTTCATGTTAATACTTTGAATCAGCTCAAGAAACTGATACCGAGGGGTAGCTGAGAGAAGGGCTAAGCAGATGAGAAAAGAACAAAGCCTTCTTAGCTGAAATAGCTAAAAAAACCCCAAACAATAGTTTGAGCTTATGCAAATGCAGTGTCGCTTTCAGTGCATTCATCCAGTTTTAAAAGTGCCTAAATGTTATAGTCTCTAAAGTAATTTGTAATGGAGAGTGTAACAGGCTTCGAGGGCTGGACTAAATTATTCAGTTCAAAAGAATGACTGTGTGAGGGAGAGAAATAATGTTACACTTTTATATACCTCAGCAAAGGCTTGATACTTGCACTGAGCATCCAGGCTTTCTAAACCACATAGGCTGGCAAACACCATTCTTAAATTTAACAAATATAGCTGACCACCACTCTGGAGGAATTTAAGGACCTGCTTACGTTATTTCTTTAGATACTCATACTGTAATCACACACAACTCTAGCAATATGTAAAAAATTCAGGAAGTAAAAGAGTATTTATTAAATTAAGGTCTCTATGGAGAATTAATTACATCCTTCAAAGATTTCCTTACCAGAGAGAGTTCTCAGGAGTTTTGGAAGGGTTTTCTGTTTGGTTTTTTTTTTCACCAAATCAATATCAGTAACGAGTAACTCCTCCTGGTGAGGCTGACCTCTAATCCATTGCTATCTATCATGATTTTTAAACCCAGCAATGCTAGATGAGGCATGTGAATTAAAATGCATCTTTTCTCTCACTACAGATGGATAATGAATTTAAATCATATTACATCAAGAACAAAAACATAATCTATAATTAGGTTTGGATGGCACCTCCTCTTATAAGAATATTTCCCATGTTTTCACTTACTAATTGAAATGTTTTTAAATTTGACTGTTCAAGGTGACATTTTCTATGCTGGTATCTGCTTCTGGCTGCTTTTTGTAATTATAACCAAGTTTATTCAGCTGTTTACAAGAATGTAACTGGAGGGGGGGAAAGTTAGTTTTATCCACATTAAAATTCTGCTAACCTTTGAGAAGGTCCAGTGTCCTTACACTCTAAAACAGGAATTAGAGACTTGGCAAGGAGGTACACTGTTATATCAGCCTTTTTACTGTCCTCACGTTCACCTTGCTAAGGAATAATATTAGTCAGCAAATCCCTGTTGATAGTTCACATCCAGCTCCTCTCTATTCTGTCTATTCAGAGGAAGGGCTGGAAAGAAGAAGACTTTTATTCTATGCCATTTTTCAGTGCTTGAATTTTGTCTCTCTCCACCCACCAATATGGTTCCCCACATATATCAGGATCAATGATGTGAATGCAAAGAGGGAGGAGAGCTGGAGTATGATAATATAAGGCAGAAAACTGAGCAGAGAAGAGCAGTTTCAGGGTCTGTATGAGAAAAAACTGCTGTCACAAAAAAACCTGGTGGAATTATAGCCTAGAGGTGACTGAGAAGAAGTATTGGGGTGCAACATAGGGATGAGCTGGACTGGGAAACAATGAGGGGGAAAGACCAGGACAATGTGAGTAAGCATGAAAACAGGAGCAGGGGGACAATGAGGAAGTATTCTGAGTGACTGGGGCCTTCCTGCCAAAAATAAGTCTAAAGGAGATGGGATGTGGAACCCTGGAGTACAGACAAGAAACTGGGAATGAGTACCAAGGGGACACATAAAAAAGCTCAGATGCAGCAGCAGAGTGGAAAAGATTGGGTGCATGAAGATAGAGGCAGGGTAAGGATAGTGAGAGCAGAAAGGGAGAGAGACAATGAGTATTTGGTCAGGAAATCCATCAGAGGAAATGAGAAAGCATCTTAAGAAGAGATACCTGACTTAGAGGAAAGTTGCAGTGGTTCCAGTCACAGCAATGTGGTTGGTGAGAGACAACAATTCACTCTGAGGGCACAGAGAATTCATGACTGGGAAAGAACTGTAGAACTGCCCATTCCTTCTTCTGGTACCATTCAGCTTCTTCTGGTTCCTTGGTGCCATCAGCTTCAGTGTGGGACAAGATAATGCACTACGGAAGAATCAACGTTGGCCCTTTTGGGATGGACTTGAAGCAATTCAGTTTCACCAAACTGTGGAGTAACTGTTGGTGGTAGTGAGAGCGTAAGTAAATCTTTACACACAGACAGAAACACTACAGAAGATATTATTTATATTTCAAAAGCTAGACCCCAAAATTAGGATTTTTCATAAATAAGACCCTCTTTTACAATCCTCCTGCTTTTAAAGCACGTTTTATACATGGAAAAAATACTCAATGTTATCGTAACTGTAGGCTAAAGAGAAGCCCTTAAATTTCATTAATAATTGATCTCTGTTTGAAATATTGCCATGCATATTTGTGTACTTCCAGGACTGCATCTTTCTTGTAGCTAAAACTTTTTCCAAACTGGGTCATAGCCAAAGCAAATATTTGATTAGGAGCCTTTATTAAACATATTAAATTTTGCCAGATAGGTAATAACAAATTTTTACAGCCTGGAAAAATAATTACATTTTAAATTTGTGGGTTTTTTGTTTGTTTATATATTTTATTATGTCAGGGAGAGAAAATCTATATAAATAGTATGTTGAACCTGATGAACTTTTCCCACATTATTGTACAGAAATATATTCTGTTGCCAGTATCCTTAAAGGGGATGGACATGGGTCTGCAATAATAAGATGTATATAAACAGATTCCTATGCTACTGTGAGTTCTAGAAGTTGTTCTTTGCTCCTATGGTTACCCTAGGGAGCATAATATGGGAGAGCAAAAGAGCTGAAGCATAGCAAGACCTCATAGCTTTCTGGGTATTTGTGCTTCAGGAACTGTAGGAGAGGCAGAATAAATAATAAGAAGCCTTTAGGCATGCCAACTTCTATAAGTATGTCAGCATGTGCTAGGGCAGGCTATGTGTCTGTGCTGTCAGATATTTCATTCTCAGCTGACCCATGGGGAGATCATTCTGTTCCTAAATTCTACCTCCTGGAAAATCTTTCCTTAAAAGGAAAAATCAAGCAGTGGAATCGCTGCAGAGTTCCCAGTGCCCTCAGTCATGCCAATAACCTTAAAAACAAAACAAAACTTCAAAGCAATTTCTCCCTTTATCTTCCTCAAGCCTTCCTCTTTACTTCCTTACTGCAATCCATGTGGTATCTTTAATGGACAAGGAACTGGACATCAGGTCTCTTCTTGCAAGTGTTTTTACCCTTAGGCGTTGGATTATGCTTGAGTTTCCACCCCCTCTTAGATGAGCTCTCCAATGATGCCACTCTTCTCACACAAAGGAATGAAAAGAGTCTTCCATCCAGACTGGTCCCAGAGTCAGCCCAATCTTTTTAAAGATGTGGCTCTGTGGCTGTGTTTAGTTTGCATGGGCAGGTTTCGGTAGCTGAGGAGAGGCTACAGAGATGGTTTCTGTGAGAAGCTGCTGGAAGCTTCCCCCATGTCTGACAGAGCCAGTGCCAGCCAGCTCCAGGAGAGAACCAGTGCTGCCAAGGCCAAGCACATCAGAGATGGCAGCAGCACCTCTGGGATCACTTATTTAAGGAGAAAACAGTTACTATGCAAATGTAATTGCAGCCAGACAAGAGAGGACTGAGAATATGTGAGAGGAATAGCTTTGCACACACCAAGGTCAGCAGAGAAGGAGGGGGAGGAGGTGGTCCAGGTGCTGCAGCCCATGGTGAAGACCATGGCAAAGCAGGCTGGTCCTGATAGACTGCACCCTGTGGTAAGGAACCTAGGCTGGAACAGTTCAGGAATAACTGTAGCCAATGGGAAGGACTCACACTGTTCATGTAGAACTGTCTCCCAGGGGAGGGATGTCCCCTTTTTGGAACAGGGCAAGGACTCTTGAGCAGCAGCAAAAACTGTGTGATGAACTGACCATAGCCTTAATTCCTCATCTCCATGTGCCACTGGAGGGGGGAGGTAGAGCCCAGAAATGAGGGAGGTGTAGGGTAAGTGTGTATTTAAGATTGATTTTGCTTCTCATTATCTTACTGTGATTTTGGCTGGCAATAACTTCAATTAATATCTCCAAGTCAAGTCTGTTTTGCCCATTGATGGTAATTAGTGAATGATCTCTTCCTGTCCTTATCCCAAG
>VWZU01005565.1:61675-79698 GCA_013397095.1 Sterrhoptilus dennistouni | reverse complement strand
TTTTTTTTTTTTTTTTTTCTCTCTCCTCTGTCCAATTGTGATGGGGAATTACAGAGCAGCTTTGGTGGGTACCAGGCATCCAGTCAGGGTCACCACAGAGATGAGATGGGTGTTCATGGGCAGTGTTATACAAGTGTTTGAGCACTGAAGCACTAAAATCACTAGTTTGGAGAATAAGAGATGTAGGGGAAACCTCATTGCCCTCTAATCTTCCTGAGGAGGGGAAGTGGGGAGGGAGATGCTGATCTCTTCTTTGCGGTATCCAGTGATAGGATATGAAAATTGTTCAAAGCTGTGTCAGGGGAAGTTTAAACTTGACATTAGGAAACATTTCCTTATAGAGAGGTTGATCAAAAACTGGAACAGGTTTCCTAGAGAAGTGTTTTATGTACCACGCCTGTTTAAGGAGCATTTGGACAGCGCACTTAAAAATGTGCTTTAACTTTTGGACAACCCCAAAGTGATCAAGCAGTTGGACTAGATGATTGTTCCCAGCCACTTCCAGTTGGAACTATTCCACTCCATTCCATTTTGCCCTAAACAGTCACGGTCACACCAACTGCCTTTTTTTTTTTTTTTTTTTTTTTTTTTTTTTTTTTTTTTTTTTTTTTTTTTTTTTTTCCCAGTGTTTATCTCTGCAGCCTATATTGTGTATATTTAGAGAAAGGCTTTTCATTAGGTAAGTGGCAGGACAGTTAGAGCCAGCCCAACACCTGGCAGGATTTATTGTGAACTGGGTGTTTAGCTGCTCCAGACTGTCAATATATCCACAGATTATCAGGGCACTCAGAGGCTCTCAGTATTTTGTGTTTTTCTGTTTATAGAACACAGATTAGAAATTATGCAGATATTTGGAATTTAGCTGCCTAATGGTGCACTTATATCCTTGCATTCTTTTCATTATTTAACCAAGCTACCTCGCTGAAAACTGTAAAATCTCTGGCAGAGTGATTTTACTTTAGCAGTGTATTCTGGCTAAGCCTACACTCATATTTCTGATTAGCACATACATCATCTATTACTATTTCCAAGAGCAGGAATTACATCTTCCTTTCAGTGTCATGCCATGACAGCTGCCCCTAAGCCATCCCTGATGTATGGCAGGAAATGTACTCTTGGAACACACCCAGATTCTTCACACCATGTAAAGACAACCCATCGGTCTGTGAGTTCAGTTCTCTTTACAGGAGGGTTTCCACAAGTGCATTTTTGGATACTGGTTCAAATCTTTGGGATTCCTGGAAAAAGAGAAGATAAACCCACTGGGAAGTGAAACTGTACTGGACAGTGAGCAGTGTGTTTTGTACCCAGATGTTCAGCTGATCCTTCTGGATCCCGTTGTGCTTGCATGACTGGGTGTGGCTGTATGGCTGCTCTTAAGGGCTGATGATGCCAGCATGAGAAATGCCCAGGAAACAGTTCAGATCCTTGCTTAAAATCTGTTTGCTTACTTGTTTGGTTGGTGCTAAATAATAGACACCCCTAAACAAACAAACAAACAGACAAACTCCAAATAAAATTAAAAATTCAGCAAGCAAAACATCAATGCTATCACTCTGACAAGCTATGCTGCTTTTGGGACTTATGCCAGTGGACCGTGGACAGGATGCTGATGCACTTGCCAAAAGAAGTCCAAGTTACAAACAAAAGGCATAAACCTCTGACTTAGATAAAATTAGTTTGATTTTTTTTTTTTTTTTCCTTATGAATGCATATGCGATGGGTTAAGCACCATTTTTAAAAGGACAGGGAGGTGGGGAGTTGCAGCAGACTAGCCTAGACTGCAAATCCTGAGCTTAAGATAAAACCAGCTGAGACTAAACTGAGACACATGGATAAAAAGAACACGGTATTATTAATGCTTATCACTCTTTAGGTCCATAGACTTCAATGACAGTTTCAAAAGGATGAACTGATAAAGGATTTCCTGGTAGTTTGACACAGTGTGTGATGGTTCCGGTAAGCCACTTGCTGAACAAAGAGCACCAGGGAACTTCTGAAGCCTGAATGGATGACTGACAGTGCTGAGCCAGAGAGGGAAGCACATTATCCAGGCTTTTTTCATTTTTTTTTCAACTAACTGCACCAATGCTTAAGCTGCCATCTAAATGATTGCCTTGTTAGTCAGAGCATGAAGCAGAGTCTTAAATGTTTGCAAAGTTTGTGATGCTTTCTTCTGAGGTCTCAGGATGCCCCAAAACCAGTTTTCAGAACTATTGGAATTTGAGCAAAGACAGCTCTACTATTTGAGCTGGATTCAATACATCTGGAGATCTGGAGATTCTCTATCCCATTGCTTATGCCCACCATCCACCAAAAAGTGTGATGGGGTTCAGCATCCAAAAAATAAACCACATACCAGCTACAAATCATGCAAATATGATTTTCCTTCTTGCACTGAATCAAGCAGAAATCTGTGACACTTGAAGTCCAAAGTGTGATGCAGCAGATCAGGCCTTTCTCTGGCTTTGCCAAGTCTCACATAAACTATATATCCATTTTCTCTGGCAGTCTCCCTTGAGCTCATGTCTTCCTTTCCCTGCAGCTGGAATCTCCCCACAGAAATCAACATCACAGCATTAAGAAGTGCTTATCCAGTAATGATCTGGGAGACAAAAAGATAACTTGACATGAAAAATTTTCAACTGCCTCAGGGGAGCTGAAGGAGGATAGGAATGTTCCCTCCACAGGAGGCTTGGACATCCTGGCAGAAGACAGAGACAGACAGGGATGATAATTAAAATACTTTCTCTGCAGAGTCACTGAATCATGACAATTCATAACTAGAGACACCGTAGGAGGGACAAGAAGATTTATTGGATCAAGGAGCTTCTTATAAAGGAGGAACAAATTAAGAATATTTAGCATGAAAATTAACCGTGCAAGCTAGGCTTAATACTGACCCAGATAAAGATAGAAAGCTACTCCCTGACTAAAATAAAATAATTATCAGCAGAGGAAGACTCCTTATTTCTAGCCATCTAGATTTAGTTAAGGAGTAATGACATTTGGAGAGAAATAAGAAGGGGCAGAACCAGGGCTGAATCAGACACAAATGCATTAAACAGGGAGAGAAATGTAGGTCATACAGTATTACCAGAGACAGACAGAAAAACAACATGGACAGACCAACAAAAGCCCTTTAAAGTGCAGTGAGCATCACGTGAGACTGATGTACTGGCTTGGACTCAAAGCCACAGTGATGCAGTTAGACAACTTTCAGACTTTTGTGTTTGCCAGCTCAACAGCAGCAAAAAAAGGATTCATGAGCTGATAAAACACTTTCATGAAGATGTGTCCTTTTCTTCTTCTGCAGGGAGTGTTTTGGAGCCTGGCTCTCACCAGAGCTGTTGGGTCACAACTCATTTCAGTGCAATCACAAGTGTTGCAGTGAGGAACGCAGAATGTGAGAAACCAACCCTGAGAGACAATTGCTGATTTCCCTCAGTAAAGCCTCTCACACTACCACAGCTGTATGATTGCAAAACTTGCCAAAACAGATCATTCCCACAGCCCTGGCGTGTTGAGCATACAGGAGAGCCTCTCAAGTGTCTTTGGGAGGTTGTTAGGACCTTCTACATTCCCTTGCTGCCATAACCAGTGTTCTGTCCTTGACAGACCCCCTGGCACCTGTCTTGTCATTGTACTGTAGGCATGGATGTTATCATGGCACTACACTGAAATAAACCCATATGTGCTTATTTAATGGTGATTCTCATCAGCAGTCTGTACTGCCTTTTTTGGACAAATTATCTCAGAAAAAATGCTTCTGCCCAAGAACCATAGCAAATGTATCCTTTGAAGCTGACAGAAGATAATCACATCCAATAAGGGGTGAATTTGAAAACAGCACAGATAGGAATCAACTTATTCTTTAATGCTTTAAGCAAATTTCATTCATTACAATCAATTCTGTCTCTAATATCTAGACTTTTGAACAAGCTAAATCCTGTCTTTACTGTGTCTTCAAAGGTATTAGATGAGCTGTCTGGCAGTCATGTCCACTATCTCTTTTCCCTAAGACTTTTAGTCCCACCTGTCAAAATAAATTCAAGTAATCACTACTTCATATCAGTGGTCAAAGGATCAAATATTTTAAGTCTTTGACTACCTAAGTTTTGCTTGGTGTGCAAATTCTCAACACATCCTTCCTGGTTTTTCTATCATAAGTTGATCAAGCAGCTTCAGCTGGCTCAGATGTCAGTCATGTGGAGTTCGCCGTGAGCTGAAGCACCTCCCACCACACTTTAAGAAAACAAGGTAAATGCTCAGTTTTCTCAGCATCTTCTGAGCTCTCCACTACCACCAGCTAAGCTACCTATTTTAAAACTAGTTTAAGTAAAAGCTACATGGTTCTGCAGTGATGAAATGCCCTCTGTCATTTCTTATTAAAAAATGCATGACCCCTTTCTTCATTGCACAGAGCTTTAGCATATACTAGATGTTATTTCCACTCTAATAACACCCATAGGGTTGAACATATTTATATGTACATATACATGTTTCCAGCAGCTCTGAATTTTCTTGTAGCCTTTCCTCCTTAAGCAAGTCTCTGGTAATTCAGCTGTGAAATTAAAGAAATGGGGGACACTGTGGTGAGGTCTACTTTCTTATTCTCCTTGTAAAGGAATCTTAATAATGTTCAGTTTATGGCTGTCTATATTAAAGAGGAAATGCAAAATGCTACAGCTTCAGATAAAGAGACAAACTTCTGTAGCTAGTGGCTGGAACAGTTAATTTTCTCTCTTGAATTAATCCAGAGAAATACCTGCAGCATGTCAGTGAAATGTTCTAACTCTTTTTAGTAAATAGCAGGAACCTGATAGTGCTGCCCCTATTTGTGGTGGCTCTTCCTCCCTTGATTTTGATACTAAAGCATTGTGGAGTATCCTAAAAAATATTCCCAGATTCATCCCACCTAGTTTTAAGTAATCTGAATTAGGAACCTATTTGCTTTAGATACTCTGTATGATAGTCAAGGTGAAAAGCCTAGCCACCCTACAGAATAGTTCACCCCTCCAAAAAACCTGCACAAAGGCTGGAACTATCCTACCCTGTCTAGGTTTCTAATGGAAATGTATCATCAGCTATAAACCTAAAAGGAAAAAAAATCATGTCTGACCATTTCCGTTTACATGAATTGTAAATATTGGCTGGCCATCATTTGCTGGGCTTCACTTATGTGATCACAGTTCGATTGATCTTGATGCTCAAAAGTACATGGTATATTCATAGTTTGGAAAATACAGATCCCTTTCTAGCTAAAACAACATGAGTGAACAAAAAGAAATGTAGGGAATGTTATAGCACAAACTTGAGGGGTTTATATTAGCTGTTAACCTGCTCCTGAGCTGTCCAAATAGAGGCAGTTTTATGCAAAGGCTATAGAGAGTGCAGGTTAAATAGGACTGGTGGGACAGCTTCTACCAGGCTCCTGCTGTTTCACTCTTAGCCTATATTCCTCTCACTACTTTTTTTTCTTGCAGCTAAGTACTTGCAAACACTAAGTGACCCAAGTTCTACCTTTAAGCAATGGAAAGAGAGAAACACTCACTCAGCTATGGATTGTCTGATCTTTCCTGGATACTTCTTTGCAGAAAGGAGATAAATATCCCTCTGTGGAGATAAACCTCTTCTTCTTCAGACTTTGGACTACAGACCTAACTTTGAGGTAAAACAGAAATTTTTATCACTCTGGGAGTGCTTCTTCTAACCTAAGGGCAAGATGTAGCTTATAGATGAAGACACTGAAATTTTGATGTCCATTATACAGCCATCCCTCCCACAGCTCCTCTGCTGTACCTGCCAGCTCTTTGCAAGCTTTCAGTGTACATATGCAGCTGCTGTAGCTGCTATTGAATGCACAAACTTAAGCAACTCACCTACACCCTTGTAATAATTTTGGCTGGGGTAGAACTAATTTTCTACACAGCATAGGGCTATGTTTTGGATGCGTGTTGAAAACAGTGTTGATAATATAGAGATGTTTTTGTTAGTGCTGAGCAGGACATACATAGAGCCAAGGCCTTTCCTGCTTTTCATATTACCATGCTGGTCAAGGGGATGAGGGTGCATGGGAAGTTGGGAGGAGACACAGCTGGGACAGGTGACCCAAACTGACCAAAAGAATTTTCCAGATCATGTATCACAGTTAATATACAAAGCAGAGGGAAGAAGGAAGAAATGAGGGAAGTTTGGAGTTATGGTGTTTGTCTTCCCAAATCACATGGAGATGGCTGGACACCTATCTGCCCATAGTAACTGATGAATGAATTCTTTATTTTGCTCTGGTTTTGTGGGCAGCTTTTCCTTCCTGTATTAAGAGATCTTTATCTCAACCCATGATTTTTCTCTCTTTTCCCCTTCTGATTCTCTCCCTGATGCTACTGGTGGGAGAGGGAGGGAGTGGTTTTGTGGTGCTGAGTTGTTGGTTGGGCTTAGACCATAACAACTTTTAATAACCCAAGCGCCAAATGCAATTCATAATGCTTCAAAATAAGCATCTGAAATGATTCAGGTGAGTTACTCATCTGAAATGCCTACTATTTGCCAGTGACTCTAAAGTATAACTCGCTCATACTTAGATATTTAACTCCTTATACCAAATTAAGTGAGGCAAATCCCACTTTCCGGTCTTGAGCCTGTGTTATTCCATCTATAAAACACTGCTTTTATTGCTCACTTGTGTAACTTCTCAGCAAAAAAGAGTAAAGTTGTGCTTTGCTTTTATACATCTGACTTAACAGCTACTCTTTATATGCTGCCTTGCCACCATTCCTGATTGAACTTATCTAATGCAGACAGAACTTGAGAGTCTGTCAGTCATGTGGTACCTTTCACTGGCATTGAGAAGGAAAAGTACTTTAAAAATTGTTCAATACCAATTAGTCACTAAGGAGACAGCAAGCAAAGTGGTGACACTATTGAACTTATACAGAAAACACTGAAGGTTAGAAAGAGTATGCTTGTTCAACTAGTTCACCAGTTAAGTGAAATTAGAGGACCATCTTGCTCATGTGGAGTCTACAGCAGTTTGGGGCAAGTCTCATTCCCTTACACTCTGTACAGCAATGCATCTTGAAACTAATGAAGTGCTATGTCTTTATGAGACTTGTCATGGACAATAAGGCTAATTGCAAAAGGGAGTATTAATGTAATGACTTTACCTTCATGTCAATAAACTATGAAGGAGAATAGGAAAACTTAATGGGATTGCTTTGTTCAGCGAACTTTCTTACCTTAATATCTAATAAAATTCTGAGTGTTTCTGCTTAATACACTGGATTTAGAAGACTTTTTTAATATTAAAAATCTTTGCATTTTTTTTCCATCAAAACTTCAAGGAAGTTCTCCCTGCTAATCATCAATTTAATTCTTTCATCAGATGAGAATAAAGAACAAATATATTTTTATGTTGGTCCAGTGAAATACATTGCTGGAGTTAAAATATATAGTTTATTCAAATAAGTCTGAATTATCTACTGTATCCTACCAAATTAGCAACCAAAATGATTTGGTTTGTGATACATGAGAGATGCACTGGACTGTTGTACATGGAACTGGTTATGAATTATTAATGAAGGTTTCAGCTCTCGATTCCTTATTACTCTCTAGGGAAAATGCAAGGGAATTTTTCTGAAGTCCTTCTATACTATACAGTCTATCCAGCTGGCACTGATATTCACCAGCTGATATTCACCAGTGGTAAACCAGTTTTATACCAGCTGACATTATTATAGCCTTTATCAAGAGGGCAGGTTTTTGCTATTTCTGTCAGTTATTTAAAGAAATGAAAACTTAGTAACTTTTGTTATTACTGTAGAGACACGGAACTGGTCCTACTTATTCAACCTCTTGGGAGAGAATTAGATAATGAAGCAGCATCTACACCAAAAACCTTAAAAATCAAATCTGAAAATAAGGGTATCATTATATTAATATGGAAACTGCAAGTAAAGTACTCAGGAGAAACAAAACATAAAACTATCAGCAAAATTTTAGTTGCTCAAACAGTATAAGCTGTAGAAAAGAGTGACTGTGGTTTGAAGGACAACTTTATAGATTTTCATAAGGTTTGCTGTCCCCAAGACATGGCAGAAATGGAAGAATAAAACAAATAAAGAAAAAAAATTTAAAAGCCAGTCATGAT
Source organism: Sterrhoptilus dennistouni (assembly GCA_013397095.1). Taxonomy (NCBI): domain Eukaryota; kingdom Metazoa; phylum Chordata; class Aves; order Passeriformes; family Zosteropidae; genus Sterrhoptilus; species Sterrhoptilus dennistouni. The sequence goes on along the minus strand of VWZU01005565.1, from coordinate 71,549 downwards.
TATTAAAATAATGGAAAAAGCTATCTGTACGAAGCAGTGTCATTTTTGGCTGTTCGCATTTCAACAGATAACAAATGAAAGATGTGATGGATAGTAAAAAGAGGAATGTAGATGTGTCATACAGTTTTAAGGCAAGTTTTATATTGAGAAGAAAGTGGTTTATTAGTCAAGTAATTAATCTGTGCAAGTCATTGTCACAAGGTAAAATGGAGCTAAGACTTACAGAAGGATTTGAAAAAGCTCAGGTATTTCTGTGAATAATAAAACTTTCATCTTTTCATCAGAGACACTGTATAATATACAAAACCTCTCATATCACTGATGCTGTCCATGCTAGGCACATCAGATTAGATTAGATTAGATTTTTCAGCTTGATATGGAAGTTTCACTGGGCCTTTATGCCATCTGACTCATTGCAGCCTGACCTTGGTACAGCAGAAGGTCATGGAGCCCATCATCATATGGGACGACCAGCAAAGACTTATGAAAGGCAGGTGATGCTTGACTAGCCTGATCTCCTTCAATAACAGGGTGACCTGCTGGAGGATGAGGGAAGACAGTGGATGCTGTTTACCTAGCCCTAGTAAAGCCTTACACTTTATTTCTCACAGCATTCTCCTGGAGAAACTGGCTCCCCATGGTGTGATGAGTGCACTGTTTGCTGGGTAAAAAATCCAGTGCTGGGGCCAGGCTTGTTTAATATCTTCATCAGTGAATCTGGCTGAGGGGATCAAGTGTTGCCTGAGTGAGTTTGTACATGAAAAGTTAGATAGGAGTTTTGATCTGCTGGAGGGTAAGGCTGGATCTGGAAAGGCTGACTTAAAGGACATGGGCCAATTTTATGAGGTCCAATAAAGCAAAAAACCACAACCAATTCCATGCAGAGCTACAGACTGGGGACACATTGGCTGGAAAACCTCCTGGTAGAAAAGAACCCTGAGGGTGTTCATTGACAGTGACTGAACATAAGACAGCAATATGGTCAATTTACCTCAATTCAGGCCAAGAAGGTTTAGCTGGATTCTAGGAAACTTTTCTTCACTGCAAGGGTTGTCAAGCACTGGAACAGACTGCCCAGAGCAGTGGTGGAGCCACCATCCCTGAAGTGAATTAAAAGACATGCAGTTGTGGCACTTGAGGATGTAGTTTAATGGTGGTCTTAGCAGTGCTGGGTTAATGGTTTGACTCTATCATCTTATTCATCATTGCAACCATGAATTAACCTGAGTTAATATACTCCTGCCATGCTCTGTTTTATAATTGGGATCATTCTGACAGCATCTAGCCTATTGTTTTTCAATTCACTGGGTTTTAAGTTGCCAAGAGTTTTCAGCTTTTCTATAAATCAGTGTTCAGCTGTAGCTAAAGACATAAATATCTATAAACTTCTGACTAATATCATATTAGGATTTACAAGATGTGACATACGTCTTGTACGTCTTCTTCCCCCTCTATAGCATTTTTGCTCCCTGATATTTCTTCCTCCTATCTATTGATTATCTTAAAAATGCATTATGGAAAACTGAAAATTCTTTGCCTGTGGTCCTAAAGCTCTGTGTTAGAGAAGCATGGTCACCAGTGCTTTAGTGAGAGGGACTGCTGGAGGTGACCTGGAAACCCTGACAACTCTTGAGTGAGAATAACCCAAGACTGTTCTCTTCCAGCTTCTCAAACGATATTTAGCCTCAAAACACTTAGGACCCTCTGTGCCATTGCTTTTTACCTTGAGTAACAGTCGTGAGTAATTTCCCTGCTCTTTCAGGGGTTAAAAAAGATCCCTTTTCTCTACAAAAAATTCAGGTCAGGTTTGGGGTTTTTTTTTCCTTCTTGGTCTATGCAGATGAAGGTCATAGATGTGAAACTATTTTCTCTGTCTGCTATTCTTTTCCCCATATTTCCTATATCTGTGCTATATTTAATGGAGTGTTTCAAGTCTAGAAAGATATGAAATCACAGTTTCAAACTGCACATGACAAATTTGGATTGAAATAACCTAAGCTTTCTCAAGTCTATAAGCAAACTGGGTGCTACAATGGAAAGTTTTGAATAAGCTTAATAAAAGCTGATGCCTGCAGCCCTGCCTAGAATAAGCACATAGAGAAGTTGCATTGAAAAAAACAGCATGTTAATAACCATGAAATTCTCTTTAGCCTTTAAAAGAACAAATCTCCATCGCTTAGTAGGAAACCCACTGTTGGAAAAAATTCCCATAACTTTCTCCTTAGGAGGGTGACATGTAGGAAGATACGGATGGAGGGAACAATAATGAGGGGACTACAGAATGAGGGTCTGAACACAGATCTGCAGGGGAACACAAGCAAACTGTGAGGTTATTCAAGTTTTCAAAGGTCAATTAGCAGTTGATGGGGAGATAAATTTAAACAGACATAAATCTATTTCTTTGGTTTATAAAAGATTACACATATGAAATTCTTAAAATTACAGGGGAATAGACAGTGAATAAGAGCAAAGTTTCTTTCTAACCTCATGAAAAGCACTGGTTTCTCTATTCATGATCTTCTGGTGCTTTTATCTAATACAGTTTAGAGTAGCTACATAATTGTTGTTCTTCTTTTTGACTAGAAAGGATTCTTTTTATAAGAGTGTAGAAAACCACTTTCATTCTTTTACTAAGCTTTTAATTTTTTTCTGTTTTTCTTTCACTATTTTAACTGTAAATTTTTCCTTGTCACTATCAATTATTACTTCAAGCAACGTTTTTGAGGGTTTTTTTTTACCAGCCTTTTGAAGCAGCAAGGTTAAACATCAATGTTGGCATAGCATATACAACTATGTCATGCTCACTGCTTTACAGGGAACTACCAAGAGCCAATCATGAACTCAGCTCACATGTATTCAATACAAAAGATCTTTCCTTTATGTGATCTTTGCCCATTTTGTGGTAGAAAATTAAACGGCTTTGATAGAATTTTTCTTCAGAGATAAGTACAAATATAGATGACATATTGTGTATGTATCTCCCAAACTGGTTTCTTGCAGTTTAGACACGGTAGTGCAAACAAATTTAGCTTTGTGTCTTTGAAACATGCTTCCTCCTGTGTTTGTTAGAAAACAGAACTGTCCATATTCAAGATCATGTAGCATTGAGTTTTTAAGGATTCAGAAAAAAAAATAAATAGATATGGCATCTTCCTCTTTTGTAACAACAATTTTATCCTTCTCAAATAGAAACTCCCATCTAATTCTAACTTTTCAGTTGGAAGGTCCACTATCTTGTTGTGTGACTGTTGTAACAAATCTCAACAGTAACAATTTTCAGTTCTTCTTCCTTTGCTGCATTACTCTTTGCACAGGTCACTTTTCTTCTCTTTTATTTCATTGTTTTCACCTTGTCAAATACATCTGTGGTATCACAAATTTGAGCTGGAGCAACATTTAGCTTCTGCCAGTTTGGTTGTTGGTTCAGTGTATTCCTGGCTGCCCAAGAAAACTGGACCCAAATTTCCAGCTCAGATCTCCCCCAATTCTGAATGGAGAGAAGGATTGTGTTATGAGGCTTACTCCTGCCCATACTGATTTTTAAAAAAAATTGTGGGGTTTCTCCTACAACCTGTCATTGTGTTTCATGGTCATTTGTGAGCAATAGAAGTATCTTTTTCTATAAACCTACAACCCAACTATTTCTTCACTCTCCTGTATTAGGAGACCCAACTGGTTTTGCCTAACAGTATCTGTATCCCAGTCATGAAGTATCAGCATTTTTGCCAGTTCTCACTCCCAGTTCCATAGCGTCACATGGATCCCTGCCCTCCAGCTCTTCAGGCACTCTCCAGTCGATGCCACCTGCAAAATTGCAAAGATCATAATAGCTTATTAATGACAATACTGAATAGTAACAGCCTCAAAACTGGTTCTTAAGGGACAACATTAAACTCATCCTTCAGTTTCAACACTACATCATTACACATCATTTTCAAAGCATGTTTCCCTATGCTATGCACTAAATTACTTTCTTACATTTTTCCTTCCTCTATTTTTATGAATTACTGTGGGACACTATCAAATACTCTGCTCTTGAAGCTGAGGTATTTAATGTAGGACATTCTCCACACATCCTCTTACTCTAAAGATTAAATTAGGTTTAATTGGGTATTATTTTTACATATTCAGTTTATGGCTGTTATTTTGTTGATGACTTTCAGGTGAATGAGACTATTTGTTTAACTTTTCCTTCCAGGACATGATTTCCACAAACTTCAAACTTAACAGGTTGTAAAGCTCCTTGCAAAGATTTGCAAGTTGTGCCATGATTACTCACATCTCCCTCATTACTCTGTTTCCCTTTATAATTACTGTTTGTCTGGCTACTTCACCATTACCATACTTTTTTCTTTTCTCTCATAGAGAGCAGAATGCACAAAGGAAGAACAAAGAACACGTCATCAATATGACTGAACACTACTCTGGATGGGTCTACAGAGAACTTCTCCTAGACTACTGTGAGAGGAAAGAGGGGCTTTTAATGAATTGATTCCTCTTCAGCTAAAAAGAAACTCTGGGACTTCCAGTAGCCTACCTGAGATCATCTAGGCCTGGGAGCATTTACCTCTGGCACAGGTTTTTCCATGAGGTCAGCATTGGAGGAAGCTAAGAGATGATTCTTCAAACTCTAAGACTAGATTTATCTTAATGGTAATATTACCATCCAAGACAATATTATCTTTCTCTTTTTATTTAATTCCCCTCTCTCCAATCCATTCCCTGCATAGAGGAACCTTGGAGTTCTCTCAGGGACTAAGGGCTCCACAAGGTCCTGATGAGTCTAGGGCTGGCATGATGGCAGGTCACCTGTTGCTGTAGGACACAAAAGAAAGATGAGAGACTCCAAATATTTCAGAAGGCAAAGAGCATAGAAAAAAGGTTTTTTATTGTCTAATTCTTACTACCTTTTAGAAGTTGTATACAGACTTAACATGATTGGTGAATAGGAATGACACCTCTCTAATCCCATTGTTTAGACTAGAGAAACAGCAAAACACCACCTGGAGAAAGATTGTTTTGAGAAAGTATGCCAAGTTGCCAAGATCGTTTTGAGAAGAAAATTTCTTAAAAATTTTTTCCTTGGGAAAAGGTTAGCAGCTGCTAGCAGGCTGGAATCTCTCAGACCCAGAAATATCATGCCGACAGTCACCAGCAGGACTGGCAGCCACGCAGCATAGCAAAGACCCAGGGCTGGCTACAGGTGGGTCATGATGCCCACACTACTACTAATCAGCTTCACTCTGAAAGCAGGGGCAAGGTCTTCAGAAAGCAGGGGCAAGGCCAGGGCAGGGGAAAAAGCCCTGCCCTGCTTACAGGGTGGGCTGGGGGCTGAGAGAGCTCCATTTTCCCCATCACATGTGGAGGGAGGAGCCCTCACCCTCCTTACAGGGTTGCCCTGTAAGGAAGCCAAAGGAGCACAATGGCAAAAGGCCAAGCACAGCAAAGACCCAGTCCTGCAGACAGGGAGGTTGCCCACCTCAAAGGCAGCCCCGCCACCACTGAGAAGGTGCCCTAGGTAAGCAGGAATGCCCTTTGCTCAGAGTGCCTGTTGTGCCCCCTCTTCACCTCCAACCACTCCCCTTCTTGCTCGCTCTTGCCCGCTCTCCCAACAGCTTCTTCCAATGGACAACAACACACTCAGGCCAGAAAAGCTCCAGCTCCCATGCACTGGAACTGTGGCCCAATAAACCCACAAGGACAGTTTCTACCCATCCAGTCCCAAATTTTAACAATGTGTCTTCTAAGATATTCCTTCTTAGAATATGTTTGTGAAGATATCTTCCTATGTGGGGACACTCCATTACTTCTCAAAGATATGCAAAAGATACTTGTCATCATAATTATGGCTAAGTGATGCTAACTTTTATTTAATAATTGTTTTCTGCTTGCTTTAATACAACTGCTTTATTATGGGTTTGGAACAGTGCATTATACTACCCTAGTTTTTATACCTCCTATATGGTGCAGCAAACAAGTATGTTTAAGATATTTTTATTTAATCATTACTATAATGACCTCACAGTTCCTCAGCAACACTCAGGGCACCTTACAAATGACCCTCATGTCCCCTCAGCAAGACGCAGGGCACCCACCATTCCTTCAATCACCATCATGCCCTCTCAGCAGCACACCTTGGGGCATTTGGCACCCCTTGAGTGAGCCTCATGTCCCCTCAGAGGAGCACAAGCAGCATCCACCTCCCCTCAGCGACCCCCATGTCCACTTGACAACAGGGAATCGACCATTCCTTCAGTGCCCTATTATGGCCTCAGCATCACTTGGGGCACCCATCCATCCCTCAGTGTTCATTCTGGTGCCTACAGATTACCTCAGATTTTCCTTCCAAAATGCTTAATTACATAGAGATTACCTCAGCATTTCCCCTCACAAACGCAAACACTGTGCAGTCCTGTGATGGCACAGGCCCATCATTTTTTTTCCCATGAATTCCCTGTTCTTGATTTTTCAATTGTCCACAACCATTTCTCGGCAGTGTGACATTTCTTATCATTCTTTCACTCCCACCCCACAGGTTTCCAATCCCTGTTTTACATACCCATTTCAGATGTGCATCAGTTTTACTTTTCTTCCTGCCATCTGTCTTCCCCATTATCCTGCCCTATTTTCTCCCCTTAACATTCAAATAACCTTCTTCCAGCTTGCTGTCATTTCCTATGAACATCCCCAATCACATCCAAACATCCTTTATTTTCACCCTCATGGAAATAAAGCCCTTTACCCTTCTGGATGCTTTCTGGACAAACTCAGTTTGGGAACAGGCTGTTAGCAGGGGCACTTTGACTCTCAGTCTGGGTGAGTGCCTGCAGGGATCATAGGTAACCCCAGAACCATAACCATAGTGTTCTGCCATTCCCAGGGCTGGAGATCTCAGTTGACATCTTTAGGACATTTAATGACTAAATAGGGATCCATTACTAATATGTTGGGGTTTTTTTAAGGCTGTAAATGTAAATATTTTTTTGTACAGATTTGGTACATGAAGAGAAATTGTCGATCTGAAACAAAGGCTACTATTCTCTTCTCCCTGATAATTTTTAGCCCTCACTCCAGACTTTAGGAAATTTAGAGACAGGTTTATCATAGTGCTTTGAAGGCTTTTTTGTACCTTGAGAGCAGTGTTTAACAGCATCACCTCTAGGATGGCTCTCTGCCCAGGGAAATTGCCAGGGAGCCGAGCCCCATGGAGACAAAGGCACACGACAAACCCTCACACAGCTTCAGAGCTGCTGGGTGAGGAGAATCTGATCTATTGACTTGTTCCCAAAATAGCACCCGGTGGGAGGTGACTGACTAGCTAATACCTGTGGTGTTTCCATTACCGATTGAGATGAAGTCTGTTGCCAGGAATCCTGGGGTGGTTTCCTTGACAACCAGAAGAAATGCACAACTGAGATGCACATGACTTTTCAGGTGCTTTTTTAACTCCTCTGAAACAATGAGCTGCCCTACCAGAGCTCAGATAAATAAAACAGAGGTGTTCAGCCAAATGGTGAACAGCATTTGTGTTCAAGGGCAGATTTGAGCTGAGCCTGAAATCTACCATGAAACAAACGCTCAAGAGAGCAACCAGCCTGGAAGTATTTCTCCTATTCAATAGGGCAGAGATCCTGCAAGATTATCTACTTTGTTATTTTACAGCCTTTAGATGAGAAATTTCAAGAGTTGGAAGGTATTACCATGAGATAGATAGATATATCAAACATTGAATTAATTTGAATGTCCCTATTAAATCCTAAGACTTAAAATTTCAATGTTGATTGCAGACAATGCATTGTTCATCAGAAGCACTAGGGGATTTATTGAAATCAGAACATATTTTGAAATTATTTTAACAAGACTGTAAATTTTAACCCAAAGCCTACAACATTAATAGGACTAACAGTATCTTATTACTCATTGTATGTAGACAAGGCCACAAATTTTCTATGGAGAGTAAATTCACTGAAAAAAATCATATTTTTGTGAATTCAGGTTGTACTGAGAAGCAGTTTAAGCCCAGATATGGCAAATATTTTTCAACTAAGGATTCCATTATGAAATATTGAAATGTATTCTGTAAGAATTTCAAAAGGAAATGTTCTTTTAGGTTTCATAGTTTTGACATTTTGTCTCACAAATTACCTAGTCTTTAAGGGAAATAAAATAAAATAAAGTAAAATAAAATAAATAAAATAAAATAAAATAAAATAAAATAAAATAAAATAAAATAAAATAAAGTGAACACCAAAAAATATCATGTACAATAAACTGAAAAGCAGTTTTAAGATCAAAAATATATTAAGGTTTTTTTGCTTTTATTTTTAGTCCTTTTAGATGAAGAACCAAAATATTATTATTCCAGCTGAACACAAGGCTTTATTTTTTAGTTTAGTAAATAGTCAGAAATATCCATTTCCCTGCTTTGTGCTTGGGAGGAATAAACACATGTGAGGAAAGCAAGGAGAAATTGAAGGGGATGGCGTGGATCAAATAAGCAAAGTAGAAAGAGTAAAGAAGGGACTTATCAAAGGTGACAAGCCAGATGACAAATGTAAATGTTTTTGAACTCTATCTGCTGACATCAGGAGGCTGAATCCACTCACTTTCCTGTTAGTGTTGATGGATGACAATCACTGGAGAAGCATTGAGGTCCAGAACTAATTTTTTTTGAGTTAAGAATCCAGAGTATAGTATCCCAGATAAAATGTTGGGTGGCAGATCATAAGAAATTTCAGAAAACTTCCCTAAATTTTACTTGTGGCTGAGAGAGTGAGCTGCTGGAAGAGGAAGGTAATAAAGTGTTACTGTGGCAAAAAATAACTATAGAATACAAAGAGTGTTGCATAAGGAAATAAATCATCCCCGTCTGTCATCTGTGGGAGTCAGGCAAAAAATATCTGAAGCAGAGTGAGAGTGGAAGCAAAGCAGGCAATATAGAACAATGTGCACTATTAAAATAATCAGGAAAAGCGGGGTTGACCTGGACATTTTAAATGAGGACAGTGCATGCATCTGAATGAATCATTAGTAGAGATTTAGGCACTTTTTAAAAACAGATTACATTCATAATAACTAGACTTGAGTAGAGAATTTCAAAACCATATTAGTGGTAAAGGTTGATGCTTGGGGCCACATTAGCTCAGCATCAAGCTCTGATCTGTCATAGATCAATGAAATGTAGCAAGCCTGAATTGCTGATTCAATTTAGTATTCATTTACTTTCAGAGCAGAACATAAATAGTAAGGAAGAAAATGTGAAACATGATCTCTGAGACCAAGATAATTTTCTATGGGGAACTTAGCATGCATGCACACATTCATCTTGTGAATATTTGGGGACCCAAGTACTGAAGGAGCCCAAACAGTTTTGAAGCTAAATCTGCCCCAGTGCCCCAAAGGCTTTTTACCCCTAAAGTTGAAAGAAACTTTGTCTTTCTTTGCAGCAGATGTTGAACACATCCAGACTGAGTGTATATGCAAGAACAAATCTCTGCCAAGTGGCAGGGAAAGCCCACAGCAAATATGTGGTGATTGTAATATCTGATTTAAAATCATAGAGTCACAGAATACCTCAAATTGGAAGGGACTCTTAAGGATCATTGACTACAGCTCCCTGCTCCTTGCAAAACTTTTTAAAAATAAGCCATACAGTGAGAGCATTGTCCAGGCCCTCCTTGAACTCTGACTGGCTTATGTGTGACCACTTCCCTGGGTAACCTCTTCCAGGGAACAACCACCTCTCTGCGCAAAAGGTTCTCCCCATGTCCCGTCTTAACTTCCCCTGATGGATCTTGATTCCATTCCATCGTGTCCTGACACTGGCCAGCAGAAGGAGGAGATCAGCACCCTCCCCTCCACTGCTCCCCTCTTC
>VWZU01005565.1:17773-61522 GCA_013397095.1 Sterrhoptilus dennistouni | reverse complement strand
TCTCCTCTCCTCTCCTCTCCTCTCCTCCTCCAAGCTGAACAAAGCAAAGGACCTCAGATACTCCTTACAAGTCTTACCCTCCAGGCTTTCCACCATGCTGATTCCCTCCTTTAGATGCTTTCCAATAGCTTTATACCCTTACACTGAGGCACCCAAACCTGCACACAGCACTCACGTCGCAGTCTGATTAACACAGAATAGAGGGGGACAGTCATCTCCCTCAACCAGTCAGTGATGCATGCTGTGCTGAATGAACCCCAGGATAGGGTTGTCCCTTTTTATTAGCCATTTATTAGTCAATTTGTCATCCACCCAAATCTTCAGCTTTCTTTCCATGGTGCCGTTTTCAGACTCTCGTACCCCAATTTGTACATATAACCAGGATTGTCCCATCCCAGGTGGACAACCCAACACTTGCTCTCATTAGATTTCAAGCAGGACTTTATTGCCCAGCTCTGTAGCCTATCCAGATCTCTTGACTGAATGGGATAAGATCCAGTCTGTGTAACATTGTGAGAGAAGAAACGGGAATACATAGTTTCTTTTTCCAAATGGCTTCCATACTTAATAAGGCAAGCTGACATGTCTTCAATAAATTCAAGAAATATTGATTAATATTTCATTTATATTCAGCTAAAGTTATTTAATATGTTAAATCAGATACTGAATTTAAATTCAGGACACATAAGTGTGGTCCCCCAGCTCACCACAGAATCATTGAATGCCTGTTGTAAAGGGATCCTTTCTGTAATGCACATGCTACAACCCCACAGCTTTTGCCATGGCAACATAGATCTGCTGAGGATGGTCAGATGCTGGCAGTGGGGCAAAACAACAGCTCCCACCAGCATTAAAACTTCTCCAGATGTTTAAAATCTTTTCCCAAAAAAAGTGTTTTAAATGGCACCCTGGTCTCACAAAAGTCATTCTGGGATATTTCTACCTGAGCCAGCCCCTGCAGTCACCAGTCTTTGAAGGCAGAATTATACTGAACTCTTCCTACTGCTCTATTGTCAACTCTCTGTTGATATTTTGTTACTGGACAAAATATCACCTCTTTATCCCATTTCTTTTACCATGTATGACCCTGCGATGCCTGAATGCTCCTATTTCAAATACCCCTGTACATTTTTAAAGATTTTCTTTTCCAAAATAGTAGTGCTATCTGTTCATACAAATAACAACTGACAAGAAAATGTCATCAATCATTAACATATCCTCTGAAGTTTAGGTTTGCTTTCAAACTCTTTCTACTCCACTTCTTATTTTGGTGTGGCAATAAACAGCTTTAGATTAGAGTTGCATAGCTGATAGAGTGTATTTATACTTAGCAACTGTCTATAGAAATAAAGATTAGCATCAAGGCTATATTGGTTTTCCTGTCAGGATGCTGATCTTTTGAAGCTATATTGTAGCCAGCAAATTCATATTTACCTTCAGATTTAACACTGCCAATGTAGATAAGAATACACTAACAGTTGGGGTAGGAATAAAAGATTAGTTTCTTTCATGACCAATTTTGCAGTAATCCTATCCCTGTCAAAACAATTTGAGAGGGGAGTCCTACAGTGAAAAGATACAGCTACTGAGATACCCTCAGAAAAAAGAATTTATTCTGCTATTTTTTCATTCAGTCTTGCTATCTTTAAATGGAAAGTTTAAATTTACTATTATGCAAAAAGTTTTATCTGTGTCCATTCATGCATGCATTTTTGCTTGATTGTGGGTACAGGTGCACATGTGTGAATAGATGTGTACATATATATATGTATATGTATGCGTGTATTCCCACAGGATTATATATAATTTTACTAAAAAGTATTTTAGTACTAATTAAATAATAAATTTTATCGTCTTCATATCTCCGTTTGTCCTGATATCTCTTTGTAACTTCAGTCTGTAAAGGCTTTAGGATTTACCAGCATTCTCTTATTTTTATGCATTATGCCTGTTGAGGATGTGACCTAAATTGCTGAATCCCATGGGAGAGGAGTTGGACAAAGGTTGTCCCTCTCTGCAGTGTTTGGAGAGGAACATTCTGCTATGTTTACAGAGAAAAGAGTAGGACAGTCTTGATGTTGAAAAATATTCTTGGCAGAGATTCAGTATTAAAGCTGCATAGTAATTGCTATGATTACGGTAGTCAACTATTGATTACAGTATTTACTATGCATGGTAGCAAAATAAAAAGATATGCATAACTGGCAATATGTGCTCTTCTATAATGACAATCATAACAACCAGTATAAAAAATTACACTGTTGAAACAGCACAGTTCTAAGGGTATGTACTGAACTCTTTTTTTGCTGCTAATTCCTTCCCTGGCTGGGTGGGCAGTGGCTTCCAAAGGTCACTCTTTTCTCTGAGCTGGGTAAAAAAGGAAATTTTTTGTGTATTTTTCAAAAGCAGCAATTAATAGCATAAATTCTAATTGTGCTGAGGCTTTTTCATGAAAAGTGTCACATTCAATGTACACTTCTTGGAATAATATTTGGTTATTTCGTATTGAAGCTGGTAAAATATTGTGATGGGTTCTCAAAACACGAAACTGTCGGGGACTGGGTCTGTGTATTCAGTCATTGGAGCTGTCTCTTCTGCTAGACATAGATATTCTGCTTTGCATCTGTCATATGCTTTCCAGAATTTTTTTTTTGTATTTATGTGGATTATCTTTGTTGTTAAGATCAAGTTGATTTGGTGTTGTCCTGTTCTGGGACAATACATTTATTATATATGAATCTAAATATATGTATTACAAATGGAGCTGCATTTTAATATTGAAGATTCTTCTAATTTTCTTCATAGAGAACCATCTTCCACAACATTCTTAGACTGGTTCCAAGACTGATTTTGCGTAAACTCCTCAAGGCTCTCAAATGCACCCCAGGATGACACCAGCTCAGAGCAGATTTCTAGTGCATTATGGTGAGTAATATCTGAACATCTTTACTGAACTGACCAGCTGCACTGAAAAGACTTGACTTGGTTATTGCTGTGGCAGTCCTGAAACTGCAGCTCCTACCTGTTCCTTTCCTAAAACTTCAATGGGAAATATCCACAAGTCCTTTGCATAGTTGTATGTTCAAAGCCACCATGATCTTGAGCAGAAAATTGTACAGCCACACTCTTGTCCAGAGCATGGAAGAGGACAGTGATATGCACTAGTGAGGGTTATATTTGATCCACAGTGCATAAATCTGTGTAGTTATGTGATAGTTTACACATCTATTAAAGCCAGTTAGCTCCAGAGGAGCACATTGCTAATGCACCTGAGATGCTTTTATATACATACAAGTGACAACTCTGCTGTAAAAAAAAAAAATTAAAATTATGCAATAAACTTTAAAATCCATGTGCAACTGGGGTGTGGACACCAGTGGTTCTAAACCAGAGGTGCCAGGTGAATTTCAGGGATTCATAAAATATTGTGTTGCAGAAGAACTCCACCTTTTCAATAGAGCTAGTTAGTAGAGAGTTAAATAGAGCTTCCTATAAATATACAATTTTGAAGGCTGAAACAAAGACCTGTAAGGTGAGCAACTATGAAAGTCAGTGATAAGCTTGAGAAACTGAAATCACAGTCTGTTGATGGAGGTTTTTTCTGAGAGCTAGAAGTGATCAGAATTAAACTCAGTGATCATTTCTGTCAAAAGGTTTGCGTGTCAGTATTCAGGAACTGCTGATTAATGGCATCAAAACTGTGGATTTCTCACATTTCTGAATTGTTTGTATTGAAAATAGAGGAAAACTGAATCAGGAAACTAAATAATTCATTTTCATATTTTCAAAATGGCAATTTTTATTCAAATGTGTATTTTAAAATGTTTGTTTGCCTTTTTTTAAAGGCCATTACTTCATCATAGATCAAAATAATCTTTGTTTTTGATGAAACTAAATTTTTAGTTTCACCAGTGAGAATTAAAATTAAAATTAGTGGTTTTTTCTTTCAAAACCTCTCTTAATTTTGTCCATATCAGATTCTAGATGAGCTGTCCTGCAGTTCACAGAATTTAAATAACAAAATTAATCTACTTAAGATGACACTCTGCTCTCTAGATAATAAAGAGCATTTTAACCATTAGTAATTTTTTTCATTAGTGTTAGGAATATTTGATGTGATAATCTACCATTGAAACTTTCTCTATTGAGAAAATAATCAATAAAATCCTTTCATGTGTTTCATTTCAAAGGAAAACTGTTAATTTAGAAACACCTGGTAATGATAAAAAGAGAGAGATTTTTGACCTTGATAAGGTCAAAATTGAAAAAACTCCGTTATTTATGTGAATATGTGATGAAGGCAGAGAATTGAAGAGATTTGTGTTTCACTCCAGCAGACACCACAGATGCACACAATTATGGGCAAATGTCTGTGCTTTATAGCAGGTTCATTCAATGTCAGCTCTCATAATTCCCATGCGATTGGCAAGATAGGAGCCTTTGGACACACAGAAGCTTTCTGATCATGTAGGTATCTTGAGATCCTTAAAAATAAGACAAAAAAGAATAATTTAGTATGGAACAAAAACTTCCAGATCAAGTCCAACTGTATTACTAAAAATGTCCCCAAGTGCCACATCTATGCATCTTTCAAACACCTCCAGGGAAGAGGATTCTGTCACTTCCCTGGGCATCCTGTTCTACTTCCTGATGATCCTTGTAGTGAAGAAATTTTTTTCCTAATTTCCAAACTAAACTTCCCCTGCTGCAACTTGAGGCCATATCCCCTTGTCCTTTCGCTTGTTAGTTATGAGAAGAGACCTATCCCCAAATCGCAACAACCTTTTTTCAGGAAGAGGTATCCCAGGATGACTGTTGTAGCATTTATCTGCAATTTAAAATACTCTTTTGGGAAAGATTTCACTTGGAAAAGTTCAAATCTTTCTCTATGAGGGTGTTTTGTCCCACTATCAGCATCTGATCATGCTCAGCAGCTTCACGTGCCTATGGAAAAAACTGCAGTGTTGTGCTACATGTGTTAGAGGAAGAATTCCTTAACATGACCACACTTACGCTGTACTGGGTTTAAATTCAGCATCTGATATAATATAAATATAAAATAACTGTAGCTGTAAATGGAATATTATTCAGTCTTTCTTATTTTTATGAAAGACACGTTGAATTATATTTGTAATGAATCAGAACTGTTTAAATGTATGAACAAGATCATGAACTGTATCTTGGAGTTATTTACGACTTACTTTTGACTGTAGGGAGGGATTAAATATTCAGTTATTCAGTTAACTGAACAAATGTGTCTAGTGACATGGTAGGGATTCTGGAGAATCCAAGACATTTGTGTAGGACCAGTATGGAACACAGAACCTTCAGGAGATTTTGCCTTTTTGGACTGGCAGCTAGAGACAGCATGGATTTGTGAGGGCATTTCAACTGAAACTGCATGCCTGTTTTTAGATATATGAGTGAAGCCCTAGATGACTAGCTCAGAAGAGAGAACCTATGCATCTTTGGTTTTCATCTGTACAATTGGGAAAATTTTTGGTTTCCTTGCAAGAGTGTTGTGAAGACAGTTACTAAAGTGGATTTCTCCCCTTGTGCTTCCTTTATTTCTCTCAAAGTTGGCAGAGTTTTCCTCACAGAAATTTCTACTATTTATGAGTTGCTACTCAGTAGCCCAGCCACAGAGTTGATCAACCACAGGAAAAAGAGATTTGTCTGCATAGTCTATGTAATTTCTAGATTTGCCTTAAGTTGCAGTAAAGTTCTGAAAGGGCACTATTATGGAAAGTTCAATATCAACACTAACATTCAGAGCTCTTGGGTTTATGAGTCAGATAAGCTACTTGAAAAGCACTCTGATTCTTTTCAGTAAGTACTTGAGAACTGATTCAAAACGAAAGCTTCTAAAATTACCTCTATTCCTGATTTTCCAAATTAAAAACTTTATGTGAAAAACAGTCACAGCTTTTCTGAAGGAAATCTCTTTAGAAGGAGAGATTGTTCCCCCTTTTCCTTGATAATTAGAGTAAATTACTTGGAAGTAGAGTATTCAGCATTTTTACATCCTCTCTCCAATGAGCTTCAGAACTTGAACACTTTAAATCCTCACTATAACACACCCCTTGATGCTGTTTTAACCAAAACAGTTTATGCACTCTGTTTTTAAAACTAAACACTTATGTTCTGGTCTATTCTTGGGCTTAAATAGCAGAAAATTGATTGCACAGAAGACAACTTTTAAAAAAGACAGAAAAAAACAGGCATAGTATTTTCTAGTATCTGTGCACGATGTGTCTCACGTTCACATGTGGATAAACACACTGTGAATTACATGGAAAAAATGTATGTCTGGTGAAACTTGCCTTTCATTACATATGCTTATGTGTATCATGTGAAAGCAGGATTCATCATCTCATGACTAGGATCCAAATTCAGTTGGGAATATATAAATGTCTACATGTGGTCTGGGTGTATCAATTCCAGCTACTGCCAGAGCTGCTCAAGAGCTCAATGTAATTGCCAGAAGTTCAACATTTGGTGTTAGTGTCGTTTGAAGTGTTCTACAGTATCCAAGGACTGGGAGATCATGAGAAAAATCAGGTGTGAAGAGACCTCAGGAGGTCTCTGTTCCAACTTTCTGTTTATCTATGAGGTCGTAGAGTCATCTGTGGAGCCCTTTTAGGTTTCTCTGGGTTATTTGACTCACCAAATTTTGAAAAACTCCACAAATAGAGACTACACCACCTGCCAGCAACTTGTCTCACTGTTGGCTGTCCTGATTAGAGAAAAAAACTTTTCTTCATGCACCATCTGAACCTTGCTCTCATTCAGTTGGCACATGCAACACAGGAAATATAGAAAGAACATGTTCTCAAGGAGACCTGATAACAGGTCATCCAAAACGTTCTGCAGGCTCCATGGACTGGTTACAGCTTGTCCATCTATGACAGAAGCTCAGACACTTACCACACACCTGAAAATGTAGGGGTGGAATTGCATGACCCAAAATTAATTGCCCCAAATAGCTACTTTTCAAAATGGAAAAGTTCTTGTATTCTATAAGTCTGGTGGTGCATTTGCCTGTCTCTTGTACAAGCCTGAATAATCTGGGATATCTCAAAGAGCAATAAATGTCTAAGTATAGGCAACTGAAATCAGAGGATGTAGAATACAGAATACCCAAAGAGATTCATTTGGTATCATATTAGTTGAAGGGAGTTCTGTATTATTCCATTTTTGACAGCCTGTCACACATTAGTCTCACAGACTTCCCATATGCAGACATCAGACTGTGAAGTAATTTTTCCAAGAATTCTCAAGAATAAGAGAAAATTTAGGAGCTTTAACCCCAAACTTATTTACTAGGGTCCTTTAGTCACAGAGGAGAGGAACATTAGCATGCAGCTGAGAATGACCATTCAAAACAACTGAAATAATTGCAAAGCTTTCATTAGGGTATGCTACATGATCTTAAATTATTAGATTGTAGTTTTTTTATCATACAGCTGGATAATGTATGAAAATGTTACAAGAGGGTATCCAGGGAAGAGAATTGAACTTTTTTTTTTTTTTTTTTTTGCAAGTCACAAATATCTTTTCTGTTCACTTCTAGAGATGAGGCACTATAAATGCCAATTTATTTTTCACTGTGAGGTTAGTCTTTGGAGTAATGGAAAATAATTTTCCTTTTCTTTAATGAATAAATCATTGTGGGAGGCTCTGCATGATAGTTTGATCCTGCATAGCTATTTCTTCTGATTATTAGCAGGATTTTACATTTAAATTCCTGAAACATTATTAACTCATAATCATTTGCTTTCAGACCTTTCTGATAACTTTGCTCTTTCATTAATTCCTTTTCACAGAGGTAATAGGGAATTACTTTGTTTAATGATTCTCTAAAGATCCAAGAAAGCTAAATATCATAAAAAGGCAATTTTATTTCACAAATAATATTGCATTCACCAATATAATTAAATTGTAATGTTTTCTTCAGCAGGCCATGTCCCTAGCAATGGGGTATGCAACACCCTAATCCAGAGGCAATTTTGGTAAAATGAGCTTTGTCCTTTCCCAGAGCTAAGTATCAATCTGTGGAAAATCATCAAATAGATTGTTTACTCTGAGAGAATATTTAATATCACAAGACAAGGAGAGAAGAACTCCTTTGGAGCAAAATTCCCCACGAGTTCTTCTCCCATGGGCAGTTAAGCTATTGAATACTTTGAAGATATCCTTAAAGACAGAAAGCTCACGGCCTGGCCACTCTGGGGTGAGAGTCTCCAACCCAGCCCTTCTGTGGCTGAGCCTTCAGGCTGTTCCTGGCCCCTGAGTCCTGCAGTGGGCTCTGTGTGTGCCCAAGTCTGGCAATAGTGGCAGAGAAGTGACTCCTGCAATAGAATATGTGACTTGCCAAAGCAGGGCAGTAGAGCATGGTTTAGCAGGAGAGGTTTAACACACACTGCAGTAGCTCTCTCTTTCTCCAGTGCTCCCTTGCAGCCTCTGCACAGGTGGAATTTATCCTTAGGAATGAGATTCTCTGTATGCCCTTCTCTGCCCTTGAAGCTTTTACAGACACACCCCAAGGAATTTCTCCCATCCTAGTCCACTCACCAAGAGCTCCTTTGTTTTGATACTCAGGGTTTTGCAATAGTTGATATCTTCCTTTGATTGCAGGTGAAGCCTCAGGAAAGGAAATTTTTCTCAAATTGTCTTCCTCCTAATCAAAAGATTCATTGTCCTCTGTCAAAGAGTTCAAGTTTTGTCATTGTTTTGCCTTTCCTACTCTGTCCTTTTACAAAATTTTTCTTGATTGAAGTAGTTGAAAATCCTTCCAAACAAAACCAAGAAAAACCCTGGGCTGGCATAGTAAAAGCCTGTGAGTTTACTTAGTGTTATATTTTTCCTTAAAATTAACAGAGATCCCCCTGGACTTCTGCATCTGTGTCAAAGTCCAGGTAAAGAAATGCATTTTAAATCTGTGATAAGAAATACACAACCATTCAAATGGAGGAACAAATGAACTTGATTTTGTTTTGTGTATATTCCCTGCTCTATGGATCCACAGGCAGAATCACTCGCAGTTTAGAATATCTGTGGTTGATAACTGCTGCCTGCAAATTCATGAGCAATCTGAGAAAGATGAGGATATACTGCTGTAGCACTCCAGCCTATACTAACAGCGTAGCACTTCTTCCAGTGGAGGAAAATATTACCCAAATCACAGCTAAGCCAAACAGCTTGAACTGGCAAATAATAAGTATTTTATAGGAACCTCAGGGTATGGCATACATGCAGTGTCATAAAAAGTCCAAGGATGTTCTGCCTGCATACAGTGCATTTCTATTCCCTGCAGCTTTTATAGTGAAGTTTCCAAGCTGTGCATAAGCAGTAGTATAATAGGATCCCTATTTATTTCTCCTCCAGGAATGCTGTGCATATTTACTCGCTCATATTCCTTCTATTTCTCCTAGTAGCTCTGCTAGAAAACAAGAATTCTCTAATAATTTGCCTTTTCCATCTGTTTATTTTAGCAAGCAGGTTTGATATTTTTTCTTTTCTCAACTGGTAATTTTCCTTTATTTTGTTCTGTCATTTTGGTTCCCTTCTTCATGACAGGAGTATAATAGATTCGGACTCTGAAAAAAGGGGTCAGGGATGTCTTCTGTATGTCCTTCATCAGTAAAATGTCTCAGTCTAGGAATAAGGATGGCCTTATAGATGTTCATTCAGAAAATTGGATCCAATATTTGGTCCTGCTAAATGCTTATTGGTGTTCAGAGCCAAATTTGGAAATGTGAAGCAACTGCAGATAGAACCAAACCCTCCAAATTCCTCAGAAAGGCTGTCAGTTCACATTATGCTGTCCAAGGCCAGGCTCTGAATGCTGTATTAACCTGATAAAGTTGCTGCTTATTTTGATCCATAAGAGGAACTAAATTCTATGGTCATTCTCATGTGTTTTCAAGGTTTCCCAGAGGACCATGTCTTATTTTTTTTTATAGGCTCTAGAATCCTGTCAGCCAAAAAGGGTGTCTTCTTTCACTCTCAACTCTTTCAGTTATTTACCCTGTAAAGTTTTCTGTTTCTGACTATCTCAGTAAGCAGCTTCAAAGTCTGTAAACAGAGATGTGAATAAAATAATCAAATTGTCAAATGCTGGAGGCATTGAAAATTTGTGAGTTTCAGTTTTTCTCTCTGCATTTCTCTGAAGTCTCTATGGAGCTAAACCCCCAGACTTTAATCTTGTCTGTAGTCTTGTCATCCACCAGCTCTGGATGAGGCACATATTTATTTGAGCCTCCTTCCGCATATTAATTCTCTGTCAGTTAGAAGGGTATGGCCAGTGACAGGATAAGGACAAGAAAAGAATATGAGTAGAAGTGGAACTAGGTGAAATAATGAGGCACTATTTAATTCTTCAATATCATCTTTCAAGAGTAAACAACAATTTTTCTTATATTCCAAGATGGAAATGAAGCCACACCATGGCCTCTGGGTAGTCTTTTTATTTGCAATAGTCAATATAAGTTCAACCAACCAGCAGTACATCCAAATTGAGCTTTTGCTTGAGATTTCATCTGAGCAAAAACCATCTTGAAAAATTTCAGTATAAACAACCAGGCAAAACTTTCTTCCCTTTCCAAACAACTTGGAAGTGAAGCTTCTGACAAGTCACTCTTTTCACTCTTCTTTCCATTACTTTCTAAACCAAGCATTTCACAAAGGAGAAAGGTTTGCCACAAAAATAAGGGTGTAATATGTTCTGTCCCTGTTTAAATACAACTATGACAGCAATATTGTGTTTTATATTGATTTCCGAGTTGTTAGTAAATGCTCCTGAATAAAAAAAAAACAACTTACATTTTGGAAAAAAAATACTTCTCATGGTTCAGTGAACCATTTCTTAAAAAAGAAATCAAAGGAAAAGAAAGTAAATATAGTAAATGTGACTGTGCAATTTCCTGGATTTTTGGGAAGAGGGATTAATAGGAACCTGAGAGACCTATAAGTGATATTTCTGGATGCTGTTGTACACCTTTGACAAAAAGGACCTCATCCCTGCTCACAGAGCCTTCTGCAGTTGGCCTATGAGAATTTGGTGAAAAATAGACTCTCTTCTTACTTGCTAGGCCAATGCATGAAACCCCTGGGGAGTTTGAGAGAAAAGAGAAAGTAATGTTTCTTTTGCAATCTCTTCTAAGTTCTTGGGAAGTGTTTCTGTAGGCTTCTTCACAGCAGAGATTTTTGGATGCTGGAATCCGTCTCTTTTCCATGAGCCCTATGCCATAGTCTAAGCTGCAGAGGAGGGGAAGAATTTCAGACACTCCACTATATTAAGCAGCTTTACAGTCAGTTCCCAGGGCTATCTGCTGCACTGCATGGATTACCCTGCAGTGGCTAACACTTTCTAGGCACTGGGACCTTTCCTAAATTCCATGTAAATCCACCTAACTTGCGTTTCTTCTTGGCCAGATGCGCACTGCCAAGGCATGTAGCTAGTAGGGATCATGAAGATGTTGCTGGAAATTAGACCAGAAAAACTTGAGCTAAGGTGCCTATCATGGCTCCAGCTTCCATTTTGGCAACCAGACATAGAAAAATTAATGTCTAGGCACTTCAGTCATTTATTAAAGCAAACATAAGATCTCTGTGGTGAAAGTTGCTAGAAAATTGTAGTCCAAAGTGTAAGATATCTTTCAAAGATGTAGATTTTTTTTTTCCCCATCAGTAATAATTCATCCAGATGAAGATCTCTTTTAAATCCTCTGCAGCTATTTCATGGCTTCTCAGCTACAAAAACAAGCAGCATATCAAAACCAGCACTATTTTGAAAATTGACAGTTAGAAAAACTGATGAAAGATAATGTAGTAGCAGCAATGAATCAGATTAATTTGGACAACATGGGGAACATTCCACCTACGCAGGGAGCAGTGCCTGATATCAGAGGGCTCTTTCATCTGTGATAACAAGACCCAGTGGCTGAGAGCCAAACCTTCCAACTGGAAATGAGATGCAATTTTTTTATCAGGAACATACTTAACCATTTGAACCATTTACTAATAGACATAACAAATATGCCTTCCTCCACAGCCCTTAGAACACAGGTGATCCTCATCCAGAATGAGACTCAATGAGTTTGCAATGAGCTGAAAGTTATCTGGGTGATTAAAACACATCCTGGGTAAAATCTAGCCCTGAGTTATGGAGGTGATCAAATTGATAATGGCCTTAAAAATTTAAGTTCTCTACAAGTGAGGAAGCAGCTAAAGTATATTTGTGCTTTGGGAAGCCAGACTTTAGTCTGACTATTTTTGGTGAATTTTAAGAGCCTGAATATTGTAGAAAACCTACACTGTTCTGGAGTTAAGTGATTTTTCATAAAAACAGAATTGTTAAACATTTGAATTTTAATGTTTTGAATGGACCATATATCTTCTCAGGAAACACTATTTCTAAAGTATATCTTTGTGTTAGACAGAACTTTGTGTTTTTTCTGTGCAAAAAATTTCTTCCTCTATTCTCGAGTTTTGTTTATAAACAACAAATCCTGAAGCTTTGGGCACTTGCCCAGGTATTCGCAATTGATAATATTTTAAAACATTCTTTCCCTATGAAAAGAAATCAGCCACTTCTTTGAGATGAACCACAAGAACTAAATCAAACTATATTTCTGTGGTGGTGGTGTATAAATTACTGTATCTCAAACAAATAACTGCACCAAGTTCCATAACCTAGATTTTTAAAAGGCACTAAAAGACCTGGATTTAGCAATTAATAATAAACTAAAAACTTTTTTTACTTGAATTAATATTAAGACATAACTTGTCTTCTGTTACATGACCATTTTATACTGATCATATCTTCTTAGGGGTCTTTCAAGGATGTCCTCAGATCATTTGCATTCAAATTTGTCCAACAGACCATGCAGAAGTGACTCTTTTATGGCTGTTATTTGCTGTTGGAAAAAACTTGCTAACTGGAAAACTGTGGCCCATTATGTTCTCCCTAAACACATAGATCAGGTAGAGTCACCTCATACTTTACCACAGACCCTACCACAGATATAAATATCAAAACTACTTCAATATCCAGGCACTGTATAATTTAATCACACGCAAAGGATTTCCATAATTGTATCCACAAACATTACTGCAAGATCAGCTTTCTGCTTCACAAGTTTCAATTAGGATGTGCAACACACCGATGCACTAAAAAAAAAAAAAAAAAAAAATTAAAAAAAAAAAAAAGAATACTTCTATTCATCTCATCTTCAAGAGGTTTTTATACAAATATTAAGCAACTGAGCACCACTTCTCACTTTCTAAGTAGTTGCTTTTATAATGTTCCTCTCTCCTGCACTTCATGTCATCCTTGTAATTTCTTGCATTTTCCTAAAGGCACAAGGAGAAGAGAATTTTACTGCAATTTGCTAATGAAATATGGAAATATGGAGCCATTCATTGCTAAGCTGCACATAAAATATCTGGCCTAGGTTGTTCACAGAGCAAAGATGTATCTCCTGTCTGCTGGCTGTTCAGAAAGCTGTATGAAAACCACACATAGTTTCAGTCTGCTTCCTACTGAGTTCAGGGGGGAATTAACTGACTGAGAGACACAGGCAAATTAAAGACATTCGCAGAAATGAACAGCCAAACATCTGAAAATCAAATTGCTTTCTGAATAGTGACATTGGGTCAAGGTGCTAAAATTTTGATAGTCTGAAATATGTGGATTAAAAATCTCAATTGTCATGATATCTTGGTAAGTCTTGGAGAAATGGAAATAGAAAGGACTACTTAATTCTTCATGTTTGAGAGACAAAAAAAATTACAGAGTATTTTAAAATACTTAAAACATGTTTAAAGCTGTATTTCTAAATATCAAGTATTTCTTTGAGACTTAATCAATTCGAACTCCAAATAAATGAGAAGTGATTATTAGTTCATTCTGGTTTATATGTGATAATTTTGTCAATTATGGACTTGAATAGAAATTAAAAAAAATAAAACAAGAGAATTAACAAGTTCCAGTATTAGTTCACTGGAAGAAAACATGATTTGTGGAAGGTACATGAAAGACAAGAAGGTGATTTTTAATTGCTACCTCTGATTTTACTAAGATGAGTTATGTTTAATCCAAGTTCCTTCTCTAATGGAATGTCTGAGTCTATGAATGAAAGGTGGTTTATAAATGCTGTTCACCAGAAATCAGCAGGGCTTTAAACATTATCCAAGAAGTGCCCAGTAACCAAACTGAGAAAATGCAGCCTGGACCACAAAGTTCATGGAAAGAAAACTGGACTTCTGGACCCAACAGTACATTGAAACACAGGACAATTTGGGTGTGAAAGAACCTTAAAGATCATCTGGTCCCAACACCCAGCCATAGGCAGGGATGGCAGCCACTGTTCCTCAGAGCCCCATCCCAGCTCAATCCTAGAGATCTCCTGTAGGGGCTGTGGGGGGCCCTGTGCCAGCTCAGCTGGGCAAGGATCTCAACAACCTCATCTAACTTTGCATTTAGCTCTGCTTTGAGCATTGCACTACAAATCCACCAGAGATCCTTCCTAACCTGAGTGCTTCAGGGAAGGCAAATACTGAAAATTCACAACCAGCAGCTGGTTAACTGACACTCTCTGCTCTTCTTGTTTGATTCTTTCTACAGACATTTTCATGGCTAACTTCTATGCGTCCTTCAAATTATCATTTTCCTGCTGTTGCTTTGTTACAGCATAAACAGTTTTCTTAGATGCCTAAACCAGATTTCTTTGAATGATGAATTATACACCTTGAAAGACAGGTCTTAGACTGTTGTCATGTTACACAGCTGTCTGGATATCACCAGGGAAGGAGCTCCATTCTTAATGGGGCTGTAACTTTTCCAGCCATCATTATTAGGCAACTTTTTTCCAACAGGTGATTCCCCATCCATTTTCACTATATAAAACCTGGTCAATAAAAGTTACATGGGGATATATGACTTGGCCTTTCCAGCAGGAATCCATCAAAAGATTTTTCTAACTTTTAGATAGGCAATGCTCACAAATGGGAAATGAGGGCAATATGATCCAGCTGTAAGAAAAGTTAACAAGGGTTTGAGTCAAAAGTCCATGGAGACTGTTGGTAACTGGAAGAGGTATTATATCATGGCTGTACTCAGGAAAAAGATGATTTTTGTCATAATCCACATTTGTGGATTACATTCTCTGAGAGTTGTTTTATAATGAAGCTGGACCTTTCTCTGAGTGTTCACACTGTTGAGTAACAATCCTTCCAGCTCAGTGGGCAACTGCATTGAAGACCATGATTGTGAAGAGGCTTTTGCAGCAGACAGTAGGACTGGGATGATGAGGTGGTTAAATGTCACACTGTGTCTTCCACAAGCATGAAAGTACCAGGAACAGAATATTGTCTGACTTCTCATGATTTTAAACTTAACTCTCAGGATACCATAAAACCACACCTTTATATTCAGACTTAATACTTGCTCTGATGAAACATCTTAATATTTCATTTGTTATTTTAAAAAGCAGTGTCAGTGATTTTATAAACAATAAACAATATATTTGCTCATATGAAAATGTACAGATTTTCCTCTCTGCTTTCCTACAGAACACTTGAATAAGGTAAGCTATAGGATAAATGATGGAGGCCAACTATCTCGTAAGTTTTGTCCTGGTGATTTGAAAGCAAAACCTTCTGTTTTGTGACATTGCTGTTATGTCCCTCCTTTTTTCTCTTTTATTTTAATTTTTACTGATATATTCTGATTTTCAATCCCTTTTTCTGGGGAATGTCAGCCCAAAAAATCATCCACACCGCTCTGAAACAAGAATAATATGAGTATCTGCAGTATTAAACTTCTTTGCATATGTTCATAAAACCAGAAAGAGGACAAAAAGAAAGTACTTTTTCTTTGTTCTTTATTAACCAAATATTTTGGTTTAATAACCAATCTCAAACAAATATTTACCTTTTTAAAAAAAAATTAAGGTAATTTTTTAAAAGTGCAATAATTTT
Organism: Sterrhoptilus dennistouni; assembly: GCA_013397095.1. Classification (NCBI taxonomy): domain Eukaryota; kingdom Metazoa; phylum Chordata; class Aves; order Passeriformes; family Zosteropidae; genus Sterrhoptilus; species Sterrhoptilus dennistouni. The sequence goes on along the minus strand of VWZU01005565.1, from coordinate 45,538 downwards.
AAACAGTATTAGAAATAAAAAGCCCCAATTCATCATCTGTGACATAATGATAAATTCTTTGCATTCATTGCCCAGTGTTTAAAATAGGAGATGTTAGACAGAGCTGGTGGCAGTTTAAGCACAGATACATTCTAGCAGTGCAATTACTAAGAAAAATAAATAAATCAGAATAGTTTGCTAACATGGAACCATTAGATAACATATTTTCTCTTTCATGTATGAGCATATGGTGAAGGTTTCATCTTGTCTTGGCATAAGGACATTTCTGTAGAAGAAAAATGGGATTGACATTTTATTTTTACACCAAGTGAAATTTCCTTGTAAGATAATTATTTATGAAATATGATATGTAAGCTGATGCATGATCTCTGGAAGAGGTTACTAAAAAAAGGAATAAAATTGATGTTTTTAGCTGTAGTACATAAAACATACACTCAGGAGTGCTATAAAGAAAATTTTCTGGTTATCAGTATAGGTGCTGATGTTGTGATAGCTGCTTTGCTGGGTGATATTGCTGGGATTTAACTTAGTACATCTAGAGAGAAAATACCAGTTGTTATAGCTATAAAGCCCCATTACCAACAGCTCTCCTCCTGACGGAATTAGTAGAGAGGGAGGAATTTGTAATACACACTTTCTATAAATGTAACTTCTATTATCTCTATGATATTATTCTTGTTGATGTGGAAATCACATTAATGTTGATGACAGGCCACTGGGAATTATTGCCCTGCTAGTCAGACTTAAATCTTGTCACAATCCTAAAACTGTTCAAACTGGGTTGAAAGCTGGCACAGCCAAGATCTGATCCAACAATGATGGATTGTCACCAGTGGCTTTCCCTTCCCATAACCATCTCTTTCCATGGTAGGCAGCAATATATCTCCATCTAGTCCAACCTTTTTCCCATCTCAGACATTGATGATTCACCACATTATTCCTTTATGGAGGCAACATTCTGTGACCAAAATATACCCTCTGGTATGAATAAATGAAAAAAGAAGAATCTAGCACAATTTTATTAATTTCTCAAGTACATTTGCATTTAATTATTAAATAATCACTGTATTAAAACTGTCTTTCTCAACTGAATGACATTTAGTGTCCAGACATCCATGTGGGCTTTCCCTGCTAGACAAAATGGCTGAAAAACCTACTAGGATTCACTGAAATGCATATTCCCCGTGTCTTGAATAACTAGATTAGATTTATTTTCCAATTTTCTAATATTCCTTTGGAATTGTTGGCTCTGGAACTGTCAACATGATAATAATCATCTCATCAGTAGTATATAAGATGTTTCTTATTTTAACTGCTGCCACATACAAGGCTTAGAATGAGTGTTTTTGATGCAGAAAACCACTGCAGAATCCACTGATTCTTTCTGTATTACTATCCCTACGTATTTAAAATATTTTCTGTAGTTCTGATTCCTCTGCTGTAGGAATGACCTGAATTCCCTACACTTACATGGATAAAATTTTTCATTTAACTGAACTGAAAAAGCCTCTTGATTGAATATATCAGCTCACCAGATAGTCTTGGTCATAGTATCTGTCTGCTCTACTTCATCATTTTTTCATCATTCTTCTGCTCCTTGTACCAATCACATACTTTATTGACAGAGTTGATATATTTACTACCAAATCATGGGCAAAAATCTTGAGCAGTATCAGGTAGATTTTCCATGGTGATTTTTCCAACTAGGAATATCTCTAATGAAAATTCTCCATGAATAAAAAGTTCTTACTATTTGTCAGTTATACCATTCATCAGCTCATCTTTTGTAATTCACAGTGCAATATTTTTAATTAGAATGTCACAAGGTTGTAAATCTAAAAGTTTAAGTAATTAGTGTGATAATTAAAAATTACTTGAATAATTCAGGTACTTTTGGCATCCAAAAACTGTAATTTCCTCAAAAAGAATTTTTTTTTTTTAGCAACCATAAAGTAAACTGGCATTATTTAAATTTGAAGCTTTTCATATTCAGTAATCAAATCACATTATTTTCCTTTGGTCTAGAAAAGTGCAAATAATTTTCATTAAATATCCCTCTCAAATGCTTCTTGCAGGTTGTAACTCTTCTGAGTTCTCCTCATGATTTGTCAAACTGTTCATCATCAGTTTGGGCTGTGATGTGCAAGTCATCTAGGTCCCACAAATTCCTCATTGCTTATCCTTGGTAGGTGAACTGAAAGGTACTTCATCTTTATGTTTTGCAAGTACATTATTCTTTCTTGTTTACAATTATGGAACAGAAATATTTATTGACTGCTTCTGTTTTCTATTCATGGTTGTTAATTGTATCATCTCCCTCTACAAATTACCCTGCATCATCTCTCATGACACATCTAATCTACTTCAGAAATGTTACTGTGAAGGAAGGCAAAATGTTGCCTCTTGCTCTTGAGTCTTCCAGCTGGAGAAATTCTATCAAGCTTAGTGCAGTGTCTCAGAAACAAAAACAACAAAGCACATCCAACAAACCAAACGAGGACCTGCCTGCTTTGATGTTGCTAACTCTGTGTGTTAATACATCTGATCATCTTTGCTCTCTTGCTGTGCTTTTCTTTGCAGAATATTTTTTTCCTCAGAGATTCAGCCATAGAAGTGACACCATGAAAGCTTTCTTGGGATACACTGTGCCTTTGTATTAAGACCTCTCAGTAGCTTTTGTCATATTTCAGGATTCTCTACTCCCAAAAGCAAAGTTATCTTTAAAGGTTTCTTGCAAAGAAGTTACCGAGGAAACAGCTAATAAAACTCTTTGTCCAGATAAGCTGAAAATTCATAGATATTTTCTTCTTCCATTTGTTTTTTTGCAATAAATGTAACTTGTGTATAAAATCTATTTTGTCTTAAACACTATTAAACCTTTATAAAGATAGTTTTATCTAAACTGTAGCAGAATAGAGCAGTACTGATAAGACTGTTAGTTCCTGTGTATCCATATATTAAAAAATATTGCTGAAGTCATGTAGATACAGAACTGGAGAGATCAAGTAATTTGCCTGAAGTCACATGTGAAAGCACATTTAAAAGGCAGGACATGAACTACAGGATTTCTCTCCCACAGCCCAGAATGTTTCCCACAGGGTCCTCGGGGCTTTTTTTGTTGTTTGATTGTTTGTTCTTTGGTTGTTGTTGTTGTCATTGGAGGTCGTTTGTTTGTTTTTGTTACAGATGTTGAGATTCTTTAAAAACACTCATCCTTATAGACAGAAAATGTCATTCTTCATGAAAGAAGTGGAAAGAAAAGAAGAGGGGGGAGATCACAGGGGGAAATTCATCTGCTGATTTTTTTAACCCAGCTGTAAACCAAGAACAAAATCACACAGAAAAAAAAAATCACTTACCATTAGGGAAAAAAATACCATTTTAAAATCCAAATTTAAGTTGGAAGGATCAGACTGAAGCACATCTCTCCTCAAAGGTTCAACAGCTGTAATATTTACCTGGAGACCATTGGTTTTCTTCTGAGAGTGAACTGAGGACCAGCAGCTGTAGAACTTGATTTTCTCCCTCTTCTCCTCTTTAATGTAATTATTTATTTTAAAAGAAACACAAAAAAAAAAATCTAAGTAACTGATAGCAATGTTGACAAGGGCCTTCAAATTGTTAATTTTGAAGATGTTTTTTCATGAAGCAAAAGGAGTGTGAAAGAGAGAGGGAATATTTTACACTGGGGGGAAAATACAATGTTGATTCAATTTATTTCCATACGGAGGCGATGTTGGAAGGCTTCACTAAGTTGCCTGGCACTAGCTGGCAGAAAAAAATAAATGAAAACGCAGCTTTAAGAACAGAGCTTTATTTACTGATGCCCATAAATGGAGCAGAGATGGAAGGTGTTCAAGATTGCTGACTGGCTGATTGTCACAACTGATTGTTTTTCACATCCAAGTGTTCCACACATTGATACACAGACCCTGCCAAGACACTGGCTGCATCTCTTGAGGAGTTAAAACTCTATAGAGGCACAAAGCACACATTGCTAACACAATGCATAGTCATGAGTTTAGGTGCATCATTTATATTAAATTGTTTTTCATACCCAATGTGTTGTGTTTCTAAGCAGGTTGGCTACCTGACAAATTAAAGTTCACTCTCTAATCTATGATGACAGTGCTGAATGACTTCTTTAATAAGTTTTGCCCAGAAACATCATTCCTGCTTTGATAGGCATTGATGGAACTTGATCTCAAGATCTAAACAAATGCTAAAGGAAAGGCTTAGAAACCAACTGGTGGTAAAGGCACAGTTTGGCAATATCAGTAGAGCAAACACTGTCTGCTGCTTTCAGTGGCTGCAAGTACAACTTAAATGTTTTCAGTAAACTACTGACAGTTTCAGGTATGAATTCAAAAGCATAGAGTCAATTTCTTGCTATATTTCTATGCTAGTTATGTCACCTGAAGTAATAATTAATCCATCAAAATTCATTATTTTCCCCCTAAATCTCTGTTAGTTAATTATGGTTTACAATATAGTACACACTCATCTATAACAATAACCCTTTATGTACAAACAACACAAAGATAACAATGTGAATCTGCTCTTGGGTAAGAGGAAAGCCCATATTATCAGATCTCTTGAGAGCTTTACCATCAGTTCAATATGGGAATGTTCAAATCAAAATATCTTGCTGTGATTTAATGTTATGAGATTAGGTGCTCCTTAGTTTATGAAGATTTCTTGGTTTATATTTGATTACTCTGAAACTGAAACATATGAGTTAGTGGATGACTTCTAAGTGTCTAAACAATAAAGCCTTGAACAATTATGAATCTTAATAGCAGGATTTTAGTACCCACCGTAAACAGTGAACCTATAAAAACTGAGGAGGTTTTTATTTGCTCTCTTCTACTCATTATGCTTCTCTCACTGTCAGGTTTGAATTTCTCATCATACAAATGGAAAACAAGTTTTCCCTCACAGCCACTCACTCAGAACCACTTTGGTATCTGACAGTGGGCCTTTCTTTCTGACACAACACCAGTGACAACAGAGGTTGTGTTAGCCAAACTGTGATCTAATCTCCTTTTCAATTCTACCATTGTCCTCAAAATGTGATCTCAGTGACACCAGGATAAATAAATGGCTGTCAGATTTTTTTCCTGAGTGAGAGAGCAAGACCTGAAAATTCTGATGTTGCAGAATTGGAGTTCAGGGTTTATTTTACCCAGCTGACCTTCATTAATCTGGCTGTAGTTCTTCATTCACTGTTTCCACATTCAAAATGAAGGGAATTTCATAATTATTATTATTAATAATAGTAATATTATTGTTATTTCTTCCACATTTTATCTTTTTGAGAATTCTTGAACACATGCGTTTAAAGCACTTTATCTCCCACCCTCCTCTCTCCCTCTTCTAACCTTCAGCAACCAGGACGTACAGCCATTCCCCTCTGTCCTTCCTATATCTTGCTAAATATAGAAACATACTGTTACACAATAAAGAATGTCCCCCTAAAAATAGATACTGTGAGGGTATCTGGTAAGAACACGTTAAAATTGCTGCTGGGCAATGCGCAGCAATCACTGTTATCACAATTACCATTGCTGCCTATTGTGAATCTCTTCTTTCACTATGAATCACCTCCACAGCTTTTCTATTTCCCTCCTCTTAAAAGTCCCTCTGGTGTGTTGATATCTTTCTAGGAATTAAATGCTTAGAGCAGACCAGAAACCATTTCAAATGCATCATTTCAGGAGGGAGTGAAGCATGAAAATGAAGAGCATGTAGAACTATAACTAAGAGAAAATATATGACTTTGGGCACTGTTGGTGTGCTGCTGGGGGGAAATAGATCACAGTGGACACCCACACACCATATGCTGTCTACCATCATTCACAAGGTCCTCCAGACACCTCCCACTATCCAAGGTATCTGTCTCAGGTTCCTTTCCACTCTTGGTGCAATAATGCTGCCACTTTGTGGTTTAAACTTTTTCTCAGACACTCCTCCAACCTGCTGTGATTTGTTCCTTGCTTGTCTTTGCTTCTTCACTTTATGCAATCCCCTCAACTGTCGTGTTCTTAAAATAAATCCAAGACAGAAACACTGTCACATGCACAACAGAAAAACATCTTCCAGATTCTGGAGGTTCAAAGAAGAGTTTTAACATTCACAGAAATTCAGCAAATATCCATTGGGAAGATAAGCTTTGGGCACTTCAAACCTACAAGTTCCAGCACTGTTGCTGCATTACCTAGAAATGTGAAGATTTTCTCCTCATTTAATGGGTAGCAAAACAACACCAGCCTTACCTAGGTCAGGGACATACACAAAAAAAATCATAGTATCATCAGAAATCAGGCTGCTCCACTGAAGAAGAGGTATAAAAGTTCTCTGCATGTAATCATGAATAGTTTTGCCTCCAGGATTGGTATCTCAAAATAATTCTAAATAGGCAACATAAAAACATTAGAGAATATAAACTAAATTTTGTGTGTTTTTCTTGCTCAGGGGAAGTATCACTGTTAATAATCATTTGAAATCTGATTGATATGAAAGTGGTTTAAAATAAAAGTCATTAATACCCTCAATGCTTAGGCCAGGCTAAGCAATCCTCAGGGTAAGCAGAAATGTCTACAACTGCCTCCTTTAAAATGTCTTTAAAAACCACAGCAGTTCTTTGGCCAGGCAAATTTTGATCTCATTAGTGACTGAGACAAATATCATCTGGAAACTAGAGCTAGAAACTAGAAGTAATGCAACAGAAAGTCAATTCCATGACCCTGAGATTAACTCGGTGAGAGCAGGATGATAACAACATCAATCATGGATTCAGTCCCCATATGGGCAGTTCACTTAAGAGTTGGGCTTGATGGTCATCATGGATCCCTTCCAAGCAGTATTCTGTGATTATGTTTAATCATGTAATTATTATTCATTCATCAAATCAATACTGGACAGACCATTGAGGGAAATATGAGTCAAAGTCTCATATTTGATAACTTCGCAACTGAAGAGACCACAACAAAGACTTTGACAGCTTAGGACCCAGCCAAGACTATTTTAATTGATTATCTAATGCTCTGATACTACCATGCACATTCCAGATACCCACCCAAGCAGGATGTGATGAATTCCAGCTGGATGCAGTACCTGCAGTACGTGCTGGTTTGTGTCAGCTGTCTTTCCATTCATATTCATCAGCTGTCCCCTTAACAAAGACTCTCACCAAAGGTACAGACTCTCACAGGCATCGACATGAAAGAGCCTTGGAAGCAGTAAAGTTGATCTGAGTCATTATGAAACATCATAAGGAAGCCTGGATTCCCCATTTCTAGGTGTGAGGAAGTACAGGAGATGGCATTTGGATTTTAACCTTCAGTTTCGTAAGTTTCAATGGCCTAAAATGAGATGCAAGCCTCATGATTCTCAAATCAATTCAGAAAATGGGATTTGAGCATGTCTGAAGTTTTTTTTCTCACCATTTTCATCCCAACAAATTTGATTTAGAGCTTGAAAAATACCGTATGCACCTTAATTTGCATGTGTCATTCTACTTTGCATTGCTGAGTAGTGACTGCCACTTTCTACTGAAAACTTTTGCATTTTATTTTTTGATTTCTCAGGTTGCTTGCAAGAACAAAGACTATCTTTTAAAAGTCCAGTAAAGATTAATGTAATATCCACTACTTCGTAGCAAATTTATTAGTCAACTGTTGTTATTATATTTCCTCTCTAAGGATTTCTAAGTATTGGGTACATTTTGACACAAACTTGGGATCTGTTGCTAACATCAAACAATTATGAATAAATACAAACATAATTAAAAATATACATAAAATCATAATGATAAAGGTAGGAAACATAATAAAATAAATAATAAAAATTTTACAGATAATTTTTTTTATTATTTTAATAATCAAATTAAATAAAAATGTTTGTGTCATTCCAATTCAACACTTATTCCTCTCATTCCAGGCTGCCAAGAAGCTTATTCTGAATGTCATCCTGTTGATTAATTCTTCGGGAAAATGGTTCAGCTGATAGGAAACCAATGATGGCATCAAAGGGAGCTTGTCCCATGAACAGAAAATTTGATCAGATGTGCTCTGGGTCTTAAGACCTTGGCAACAGATGGATTATGACTGAAATCTGGTATCTAAGTCAGGATTTTGAATGCAGCTTCAGATTTTGCATGCTTCGGTTTTGATGTTTAATATGAGCTGCCTGGAAGTGGATTTATTTATTGGAATACAGAATTTTCTGAATATCAGGATCTTTTAGAAGGCAAAACTGTCTGCCAAACTTCTAATTGCCAAAGTTCTGAAAACTGTCTGTCTTCCATTACCACAGTTAGTATATCTTACTGCTTTTAAATCAGTCATTTTTGCACAGATCTTCTAGAAAAACATTCAGATGGAAACTTCCCCTACGTCTTCAGAAGCTGGGACGACACATGGAGGTGGGAATTTATGACATTTTGGCATTTAAAGAAAACACATCGTTTTCCTCTCCTACTCAGATGCTTGAGCACAATAAAACACACCAAAGGTTAAATGTGTCTCCAGAGAAAGGAGGAGAAGGAAAAGGCTCAAAAGCCAGAGAGAGAAGAGGAAAAAGAAAACGCATTTCTCATCTTAATGACATGAAAATGAATCACACGTTTTCACATCCAGCAGTCCCTTTCTGATTCTTGGCTGCAGTTTTCTGGTAACACTTCCATCAGTCACATTCATTTGAAGCATGTGGCTACACGTATCAGAGATACGAAGACACAGTTTCTGCATTTGCAATTTCCCATCTTCAAAGTGCTTTTCATTTTTATGATAAATCTGGAGAAAACCCTGTGATGCGTGAAAGATATTTCTCCCTTCTCTTTTCCTTTTTTTTTTCATCATTGTTATTTTCTTTAGTTTCTCCCTTAGCCAGGATGCTAATATTTATTTGCTTCAAGGACACCTTTCAAGCCCAATGAAGCCAACTCCAGTATCACTTTCAGTTAAGCCTTAATTAAATGCAAATATCAACCATTATACTTCAGCAAAAGGGGAAAACTCATGTAAGCATTGAAACACAAAACTTCAGTTCTTCACTCTTAAACTTGAATAGACCTGAACAATATATAATAGGACTCAAGAACTAAATTAGCATAATACTGAGTCACCCTATTGACCTCCATTGGTTTCAAATACAATTCACTTTCGAGTACCCATTAGTCTAAAAAGATAATTGCAGGGAGAAGAAAAAAAAGCATATGAAAAAATATTGTTTATATGCAAGAAACCCCTGAGGCAGCCTAAAAGAAACCCAAAAAGTAGAAGAGAAGGATTGTTTAATGTCAGACACATGCAAAAACCTAAACAGACAGTGTGTGGGAAAATCAATGTTGGGTGCGCACATTCATTTTTATATATATAAATAAAAATGGAAATATAAAAACTCTTATAAAGTATTATGGAAAAGCAGAAATGTCAGTTTAGATATTTTAAAGTTCTTCATCTTATTTCCCACATACATAAAGTGCCAGTACATATGCTTGAAACACTGTTGTGGCAGACTGGCAAATAATTGACCATGTAATGACTGCATACCTGGACCTCATCCAGAATCTCAATAAAAAAGCCCTTGAAATGAAGACTTATTCAGGTCAGTGGTGCTTCACAGCAGTATGTGAAGGCATTTCATCTGTGAAATAGTACTTTCAAGTGACAAAATACAGAGTGATCTGAGTAAACTGGAGGTTTGGTTTGAAATCAGCAAATGAAATTTAATAAAAGCATGAAGGATGCTCCATTTGAAAGAAGGAAATCCAGCACTGAGTTAAAAGCTTCAGCTACAAACCAGTATAATATCTGAAAGAATACAGCAAATCACATACATATTAAGGTGCAAAATTTTGTATGATTTCTAAAAATGTATATTGTTATGTGATGTGTTGTTAGAGATTTGACTATAAAATAAACATGGGGGCATTTAATCTGTAAAAGTGTGACAAAGATAGAGATAATCTAGAGAAAGTCCAAAGGGGACTGGAAAACAATAAGAGGTTTAGGAACACATGCTAAAAAAATTGGATTTGTTTAATCTAGAAAAGATTAAACAAAGATATGATTCTAATCTTCCAGTAGTTATTTTTTGGTTTTATTGTAGCACCACAGAAGAACAATCAATTGTTCAGACAGTTCAATAGTGATCAAAAAAGAAGTAATTGTCTTAATTTGCAGAAACAAAGATTCAGGTTAGATACTAGGGAAAGCTTCCTAACTAAGTATAAGGAAGAACTACAAGGCTAGATGGGCTGCAGAATTGCTTTTCTCTGAGACTGTAAATCAAATATCTGTTAGAGGTGGCCTCATTACATATTACTTGCTTTTTCAGTGCAGGGTGTGGGATGAGGAGGCTAATAAAAATCCTTCCAGCTTTATTTTTGAAGATTTATGATACATGAGATCATGGGCTCTGATATATACACCCTTTTTCTAAAGACATGTATGAAAATTTTTCACCCTTAACTTTTTTTTTTCATTAAACAAGCATCTAATGCTTGTAGATGAAGCAAAAATCTTACTTACTTCTTATGGTCTAAGAAGCATTATTCAAATTCAGCTGGATTTGGCTTCCTTTCTTTTGGAGGTCAATTGTGCAAAGTTGGCTAGCTCCCAGTAACACCAATGCCAAACTCTGCTTGGTTTTGATATCTACATTAGGTAGATATCAAAATTAGCATGAACAAAGATTTTTCAAATTCCCTCAGAGACCAAACAGCCTGAGAGAAGTCAGATACCACTGTAAATCACCAGGAAGCTACACACTGAGGCAATATTTTTTTCCTACCCATTAAGTTCCTTCTGCAAAGGAATCCTACCTTGTGTCATCCCACAGCGATGCCTGAATATGTGGGAAGATATTGCAGGATATTGCAATTCACAGAGATGAGAGAAGCAAGTGATTTCTGCCACACTGGTTGAGAATCAGGTTACTGCTGCAATGATCTTGTTTTGTTTGAGTAAAAGATGGAGGCTGAAGAGGAGAATGGGATGCTACATCCCAAATCAGGCCCTTGTCTCCAGCCCCTTTGCTCCATGTGTGCATCCCAGGCAGAGAATACATGAGCATCTCAGGAGCCAAATATTATAACCTTAAAACAGCAAGACAAAGACAAAGATGGGAAAATACATAGCACAAATTTAGGGTGGGGGGTGTTTGGTATCTTAAGCAGATTGACATCCTCAAATTTCAGTCTCTGAGGCAGTCCTGCTTTGGGTACAGTTCCTATGAAAATGCCTCAGGCTGGCAAGAATATTGAAGAATCTGATTTAAAAAAAAAAAAAAAGTTGCCATCTATGCAATTTTAAAATACTGTCTGCCTGTTATATATCTCTTCTGACAGCTCTTCACTAATTTTTTGCTGTTACAGCCCAATATTTTACTGTGATGTGCCTAGGTCTGTGGCACAGGTGGGAACTGAAAGTGAGGTGCCCTGAAATGGAATGGGTCCTGCTCATGATAACCTCCCCAAAAGCTGCTGTTGGCTTTTCCTGACTGCCTTGGAGCTCCCTGAGCCTTGGCAGCCAGGCCTGACCTCCAGAAGCAACAAGGGTGCTCTGAGCAATTTTAATGTGGCTCTAAAAGGAGACAAATCAGGCATCAGGTATTGGAGACCAGTGATGGACTGATCTGCCATTCCCATCTTCCAACATTTTGATGACTGTTTCCCTGATGTGACCAAAACCCACTGGTGTGTCTTCCAGCACCTCACCAGTGCTATGGATCTCATTATATGGAATTGCCCCTGGGGCAGCTGGGAGAGCACAGACAGGCCATTATGTCAGTCATTGCTCACAGTCCCTGCCCTTGTGGGTGGCACTCAGTTCATACCTCCTTGCCAGGATTAGGAACCCAGGCAGAATCACCCTTTGTTTTTTTAGTTCATAGTCACTATTTCAGGATCTAGCAGTAACCAGCTGCTCTGCAGGACCTGTGAAATTCATGACCCACATCCTCAAAACTTCTCAGAGCCCCATCCCATAGCTATTAAGGAAGATTTCTGATCCAGGAGTTCCATACGTTGTGCTACACACCCAGCATGAGCACAATCAGTTTACAGTGTGCAATCACTGAGGTGAGTTCTGGGAAGTGCTGATGTGCAGAGAAATATCCATTCTTTTTTAACAACCACCTTGAATGCTGACAGCAACAATCAGCAGCGTTATTCATGTGCTGCCTCTTCTGAAGAATATATACAAATGGATCCAAAATAGAAAGAACACTCAGACTCCTCTATGGACAAGGTTTGTTAAATATGATGAGGGCATAAAGAGAGATGCATCTGTCCCTTCACCTCTCTCTACTCTGAGTTTTGTGCTCTGAGAAGAGAAATTATGTCATCTATTAATAAAGATAATTCCGTCATTAAGGAATTGCCTTAAGGTACTGGGTCAGGTTCTGCAGTATTACATCTCTGGGGAAAAATACCAGTGTAAATGGATGTGGAAGAGGTGTTATATTTCACAGGAAGAGAAGAAAAAAAATTAAACCTGAGCAGAATATATGTGTTTTTCTTCTGGCTTTAGCTTCTAGAGTAGCATGAGTGAATTTTAGGCACTTTCAATTGATGGATCCAAACATACTGCAAGATTATTGGAATTACAGAAGCCTGAAGTGAGCTATGGATCAGGGTCAATTTGGTAGCCAATACACCGAAACTGGAACAATTTATCTTGGCTCTCATTAGAGGAAAGTGTGAACTCAGAGATCCATAGAAGTGATGGTTCTTTCATGCTGTGTTAATTGCAAAACACCTAATAGTTCACCACTGGAAATGCATAACACATTGTGGGAGTGAATGTTTCTACAGAGGGGTTTTGCTTTACCATTCACAGTAAAAAATTAAGTCAGACTTAAGGAGAAACAAAACCCCTCAGTGTCCATGTATTTGTATGTTTCAGAATTTCTCTTTATGTTTTCATAAATACAACTATTATTCAAGACAATACCACTGCATTTTTAATAGAAAAAAATGTCATATTTTATGGCAGTAGCAGGGAAAAGAAATAAATTTATTTGTGTTTTGTATCTGATGTCTTCACAACAGTTTTGGGCCCTGTCCTAGGCTATTCTCCATGTCAAAACAAATCACTACCTTCCATTCTCCCCTGGCATGACCATTTCACTCTCTGATGTGTGGGACTGAGCATACTTGGCCTTTCATAGTCAAAACTTTTCCACCAAGCCTGTCAAGATTTTTTCAGTAATCAATAGAGATGGACAACCCTCTTGAAGGCAACTCATACATTTGTAAGACACATAACCAGAAAACAGAATATTAATTTATCTTTGGAGGTATTTCTCCCACTCTGTACTCAACATAGAGAGCCAAGAGGATGGCTTCAGTTTAGTCCCCTGAATTTCAAGGAGATGAAGTTGGATTAGGTGAATCCCACATTTAATCTTTGTCAGATTTTTTCATTTCCGGCAGATAGTTCCATTATCTGACAAATAATGGAGGTTGAATCTAGAGATGAAAGTTTTCTTTCAGTGGGACTTGTAGGAGTGAGCTTTTGACAATTATTTTTAGCCAGAACTATTTTTCTCGTTTGTTTGTGTGTTCTAGAAAGAAAAAAATAGGTCCCACAATAGAAGATCTACACTATTTCCATGGATCTCTTTTTAGCTCATTTCAGGCTTTCTCTTTTTAGCACAATACTCTTTAGCTTATTTCCGTGAGGAAACTCTTATTAGCCAAGAGGTAATCAAAAGCTTGGAGATATGGCTTAGACAATGAACTTTATGTCATCTGACCCACAAAAACTATCTTTGACAACTATCAAATAACTCCACTGTCCCTAGTCCTCAGTTTTAAGGAGAAACTTTCTGAGGGTACTCTTAGTCATATAAGAGCCATGGTTGGTAAAGCTAAATAAGGTTTTCCTGAAACTACAATGAGCATCTGCACTCAAGTTTAATCACAGAAAACAAGATTTTTGACAAGGTTTTAACCTTGTCGCATTTCTTTTGTGTTACTTGGAAAACCAAAAAGCATTGTGGCATTTTGTTCCCTCGCTGAAGTGCGTCACTGAGGTGAAGGAAAACAGTTCCTTTCTGGTGAGGGACAGCTGGTGTGCAGGCTGGAGCTGTGAGGGTAATGGATCAGGAGCAGGAAAAACACTGGCAGTCAGCACTGACTGCAGGGCCATGGGATGCTGGAGCCACCTCTTCCCACCACCAGATCACTCTGTAGCTGGGCTGGTCCTGTATCTTTTGGGTCCTGCCAGTACTTTTGTCCAATAAATGTCTCTCAAATGCATGTGTCTGAGAAAATGAGAGCAAAATTTCATTCATTCAAATTCATAGACATTGATGTCTCAGGTAAAAAACTCAGCGTGAGAATGGGCACAGACAGCAAAACAGAGTTTCCAGAGGTGGGAAGGAGGAGGTTTAGAGCACAACATAATCTTGGGTCTATAAGACATCAGAGCTGCTTACTTTCTGTGATGCCAATGCTGCAAAGAGGGAAAGGGAAGAAATTGCAGGAGAGTTGTCTGCTTGTTTGTCCTCCTCATACTTGGAGAGGGATTTGAGAGTGCTGAAGATACAATTTCTCATTCACCTTTTGTTATTTCCAAATAATAAGTGTTGCTCTTCTGTTCCTCATTTTACTGTTGTGTTTGGAATATATTGTTCACAGGATACTTCTTGTCAGTGTGCATATGGAAGGAAAAGATAATATTGGAGCAAATAAATCTACTTTTTCTAGAATTTGTTTTCTTCCAAAAACTAGTCTGAGCCACAAAGCATTTGTTCTGGCAGGGTGCAGATGCCAGTCCTTTCATTTTCTGTGCATTTCTGTACTGAGAGAAAAAAGATTAGTGCTTGTGCTTAACCTGGTGCTGGGACTGGGGATTATGCAGATATTTTGACCCTTGTTCCTTAACAGTCTGGTTCCAAACAATGTAGAATGAGATATATTCCTTCATAATAGACTTTGCATATCTATTATGATATTGACGGTCTTCAGGTGATATACATATATATATGTGGACATGTACATTTCCACAAATGTAAAACCTGCAAAATCAGACCCAAAACCAGGTAGGTTTGATGACATTGCTCTTTCTTGGGCTGAACCACAGAGCTAAACTTGTTACTGTGTTTTCACTCACTGGGATTTGACATGAGAGAGCCACTGTTTGTAAGGGTGAGAAACAAAATGTCCTCCTCATCCAACTTTGTTTTTCTTGGGTTTCTCATTCTTTACCCTCACCCTTCCTGGCACAGGACAGCACCAGCTATCCAGTTTCTCTCCAGCTGGTGTGTTGTGTGTAGTGATTACACAGCTGTAACTAAGCTTCAGGAGTGAAATACAAGTGGGTGTCAAGAAGGTCAGAAAGAGGAGGATGGGTTTGCATGGTTGAACTTTATCCTTCTTTCTCTCAAATACTGGGATAATCTCTTCCTTATAATAGAAGAATGAGAAAGAAAACTTCTCAAAAGCATGCAAACAGCTTTTGCTTCCAGATTTCTCCTAACCTGATAGCTTTGCAGGTGCCACAGGTAGAAGTGAAACATACAGCAGTGGAGTTGCAGGATTTTTATTTCAAACCTTGTGCAGACTTGTCTCACAGGGCTCCTTCTTTCCAAGAAGAGATTCTAAATTATTCTGAGCTTACCTGTTCATGCACAAACAAATGTATGACAGAAGAAAGACTGAGGGTGGGTTTGAATGACTAATGCTTTGGGAAGTGTGAACACTGCTCTGCTTCTCACAGACACTAGAAAGCTGGCACCCTGCAGTCTTCCTAACATGACTCACAGTGGAGTGTGAAAATAAAGGTTTTATACGGGTTCACCCATTAGAATCAAGGTGTTCAAGCAGTGAATTAGCTGCTGCATACAGCACTTCCTGATGGAACTAAGCAGGCACAGGAGCTGACATCCCTCTTCTAGCAAGTACCCTGACATGCTCTTCCAGTCACTGCTGAACCACAGAGAGTAAGTGCCTGCTCTCAGTGGAGTCAGAGGCAAACCTCCCCTGGGAGTAATCCTGGACCTATTGAAATACATGAGAATAAAAAGGTGACAGCAAAATTGTACAGGGTGAAACTCTGCTGCCAACTTAAGTCTGTGTCAAAAAGCCATTTGGCTCTTTTGAGTGCGTTCAAAGACTTCTAAGTCCAACAAAAAGGTCTTTTGTTTCCACACTCAGTCTAGCATTTACTTTGCCAATCAGTACTTCAAGGCATGGACCTTTCCCAGGCAATGTCTGTGGTCAGTGGCTAATCTTCTGTTGATGAGACTGAGGTGAGCATCAAATTCAGCACCAATGCCCAAGGTGGGAAGTGAGATAACATTAACTACTGCAAAGGCAGGTTATTGGTGAGATGAGGCAACATAATTGCTGCATTGTGAATTAACCTGGCAAGTGGGAACAGGAAACTGTAATCACTAAGGAATTAGACTGGACTCAATATGCATCACTACATAGGAATTTGTAAAAAAGTTCATTACAGAAAAACCTTCAATAATTAATAAAAAATCCTGACTAAAATCTAGAAACCTGGAGGTGAAATGAAAAAAACAGTTTACTAGGTCCTCCAGAAGTCTCTCTCAGATTTGAGCTGTTTGTTAATCTCATGCTGGGTGTTTTGGTGTAATTCAGAAAGGATGAGCTTTCTTCTCTCTATTCAGTCTCCAACTGCACCCTCCTGTGACCTCCCCAGACCACTCACACCTGTTTCTGTCTCTGCAGAAGGTCTCAGCAGTAGCTATTTGTGTGATAATTCCTGCTACGATCCAACTGGATGGGGCACTGAAGCAGTGATAAACAAGATTAGCTCCACCATATGGCATCAGGCACATTACTCCTCTAAACCAAATTAAAACGCTGACTGTGAGACTCTTGTGGTCATAACTCCATCTCTGGAAAGCCTCTGTGTTTGTGGACAGCTCAGCACTATGGCAGCTGGTTGAGTTGGCTGACTCCATCATTCTCTCTATGCTGTCAGTGCAGACTGTCCTTGCAAAGCTTTCAGATATCTGTCTCCAACCTAAAAGTTTTGTTGGCAAGAAGGATGCACAAGAGTACTGAATAATTAATAAGAAAAGCATCCACAAATATGCTGGCTGGATATCAGAAATGGGTCTACCCCCAAAAATCAAAATACTTTTATAAAGTGAAAAGAAAAAAGGTTTTGTCAGAAATATTCCTGCAGTGCCTTTTGGGAAGTGACTCTCTAATTCCTCTTGGTCCATTTTTCCTCTGAAAAAAAAATCTCTTTAGAGGAAGCTCTGACTCCCATGAAGGACCATAAACCCATCCTCTTGAGGATTGTGCATAATGGGAGTTGATGGTCAGCAATGCAGTCAGCTGAAAATAGAGAAGACCTAGAGAGGAAGGGTACCTGATTTCAGATACCATAAATCACAACTGTCATAAAGAATTTTTTGCATTCAAAATATTTGGGGTGGATGGGGAATTTGTTTTCGAGGTGATATCAAAGTTACTTATCCAGAGTAGACATGCATTGTAAAAAACTTCTCTTAAAAAGTCAGCTTTGCAAGGACAAAAAAGTCGTGCTTGGGATTTTCTTGGCTGAAAGACAATGTACCATCACCAAAGGTAGTCTTAAGCTGTCCAAGTGTTTGACATGAAAAAAGCATTCTAACACCTGCTCAGAATAACATGAATCTAATACATAAGATGTTAAATTAGTCTAAAAAAATTTGTCTGCTAGAAAGCTGCTTAATTCTACTGGAGTACAGGTGGTATTCTAGTCCATGGATAGATTCACAAGCATTTGAGAACAAGTAAAGATAGGTAAGAGACTCAAAGGACTTCCACCACCATAGTAAACCTCAGCTTAAACCTCAGCTTCTTTGGCACTGACAGAGAGGGAAGCCAGAGCCACTTAACAAAGGTACTGCTCCAATATTCAACCATTCATAATTTTGAAAAGCCAGTGCATGGCCTGCTATTCACCCAGAAAATCTGTGGAGGAATCAGGAAGGAGCTAGAAGTGTGTGAGCTGCACGGGGAGAATGTTAAGGGCACAGACACCAAAAAAATCAATGTTCATACTCCCTGCTGTTTTGAGGGTGGCCCATTCTTCCTCTATCAGGTGTGCAGTGTCCCAGTGACCTGGGTATTGTGCATGCTGGGATGAAAGGTTCATAACCACTAAACATTTCTCAATAGTGCTGTTAATATGAGCAGTTGGATCATGCAGGTTTTTTTATACCAGAAGTATTAGACATATTGCAGAGCAGGAAAAGGAATAAGTTATAACTTCTCTGAAGTTTCTGAGACGTGAAATCATGCATTATGAATTCTCCATAGATACGTCGCTACTAGCCATCTTCTGTTTTATTTCTAGCTGCAACACTTAGTTTCTGTGAGAAATGAATGAATATGTTAGCCAAGAATTTCCAAAGCAATGAGTCAGTTAAGGCTGGCAAAGGAGAGAGGATGGGGAGCAACAGCTCCTTCCCCATTAGTATCACCTGGCTCAGAGTGCCTACCCCAAGCTGCATGATGGGTTAGAAATGCCAGTACACACATTGCTCTCCATCTTCCTTTCCTCCTGATCTATGGTCCAGACACATCCATCTGACAGGTTTCCTTTTTCAAGTTCCCTAGTCAATTAATTGGCACATTCCTTTAGACCTCTCAGCTCTGGCATGCAAAGATGACAGTTAATTTTAGAAACCTGAACTGCTGTTTTTCATGAGTAGAAAATTCACATTTTAAGGAAAACTGTCACAGTTGTTTTGTCTTCAAAGGAAATGCACCACCAAGGAGCTAAAGGCTACATTTTTGCAGTTTGGTGTTTGCATTGCATGGGTTAGCTGCAGAGAGTTGTAGGCTGTGACATTTGATAGGAAATTGGTAGGCATATTCAAAACAAGATGAGAGATCAGGACACTCCCTTATCAACTTGGCAGAGAGGCCTTTCCTGGTGATATGTGCAGAATTATCAGACATGTCCATATTTCTTTATCTCCTTCCTCTCTGATTTTGAGTTCCATCTCAGGGAAAATAATTAACATTTACCTACAACGTCTTTTAGCAATTTACTTCTTAGGATTAAGGGAGATTTGCTAACCCAAAACCTCTGATGTACTCAGACACCAACTGTGCATAAAAAGAGTTATTCATTCCTCAAGGATGTCAGTCTAGCACCTTTACCAATGCTAACATGCACAGAGAAGAGAAACATGGAATTACACAAGACAAAGGGCCAAATAGAAATTGCCCTCTCTTTCCCAAAATACTGTCTTTTTAAGCATTTCACCTGTTATTATTCCTAGCTTAATGAATGGGGGAAAGGAAACAGATGAGGCTTTTGAAAGCTGAAAAAAGGAGTGAAAAAATGTGGGTCACTTATTGCTTCTCTGAGTTTGTATCTAATCGTAGATACAGGAGAAGCTGAACTCCTAACCGAGCCATCCCAAAGAGAGCTGAACTAGAATAAAACTGGATGCAGCCTGATGTCTACAGCTTCCCACTGTATCTGCAGCTCTGCTTCCAAACTGGATGCTGAGTACAGCCCTGAAGGAAGCCCACAGGTATTCCTCAAATTATAAGATAGATAGAAAAGATTTATGGAGGGTTCTTCCTACAGCTTCTGCTGGGAATCATTTACTCAAGGCAACTTTTCCTCTAAATATGTTTAAATTATGTTTCATTTAAGTTAGTTCTGCAACATCAACAGAGCAATGTAGGACAGAGTTGGGGTTTATGGCTCCCATTTTAACAGCATGGCGTGGCAAGAGCTAAAAAGTGTTTGTTTCATCTCACACCTAGTCCTGTCAAAAGTTCCCTGCTGATAGGGGGAGGTGTTGCAGGGGAGGTTTGTCCCTCACTGAGAGCACCTGATCTGGAAATCAGCAGGCAGCTACAAAACACGGAATCTGCATGGGGGTTTTTTTACATTAATTTTCTCTCGGGCAAGAAATTACAATTTTAGAAGCACCCAGGTTTATACCTATGTCATAAAGCTGTGCAGCATGAAGATACCTGAGCAAGTGCTGAACAAACAAGCTGTATTGTGGAGCTCCACTGTGACTAATTAACATCTAGAAGTTGCTATATTAGTCCGGGCAAACTGCCATGCAAACCTACTATACTGCTTTCTGCATCCAAGCAAATTACATTAGAGCTACCTAAGACAGCTGGAATGCAATGCACTTTCAGAGATGGAGGAGCCTTACTCCCACAAATTATTAGAGATGCAAGGCTCCCAATAGCCTAAGTCACCCCTGAATTCTATTTTAAAGCAGGAATAAGCTTAAGAGAGCAAGGGACTTCAGGAAATTGGTCTCTACACAATCTTTATTTACTAAATTCTCACTGTATTATCCATTAGAATTCTTTTAACATCTTGTCTGATTTAGATAAATATTACTTGTGCTTACGTAGTATGAAAAAAAAAGAATCCATAAGCAATCCAGAGAAAGGTGACTCCTTCATTTTAAAGGTTACTTATATCATTAGTGACTAATTAATACTTTTTCACCTAACATTCCTTCCAGGAATGAATGTGGTTTTAGACACACTCCTGAGCCAAGGTCCTACTATACCATCCTAGTTTTCTGACATTATTTTTAAGTTATTCCTCCTAACTTGTATCTTCACAAGTAACAAAGTAATTACCTCCTGTAATGGACTGAAGAAGGTGATATTTATTGGTTTTGAAACTTCAGCAATTGCAGGTTTCATGAGCACTCCTGAAGAAATGTTTATCCTTAAAATAGCTGAGACAATGCAAGTTGTTCAATGGATCCTTGTGTGGGAGTATGTTAAGAAGAATTGTTCATTGAAGCTTACAAATATGATGAGCTGTTTTAACAAAACAGGAGAAACAAGAACTACTAATGGAGGTGAAGGGATCTGCCTGTCTCATCTCTGCCAAGATATTGTCAACCAAAATTAACAACTCCCATTTCAGATCCCACTGTTTCAATGAAAGGATTAATCCAGACCCGTGCACAGCTCTGTGTAACTGTCTTAATCTACAGGACTGATCAGAGCCTGGCAGCAATTCCCAGCATCCACTCAGGACATGAGGACTGCTGGAAAAGCAGGCAAAGGTGCTGCAGGTAACCAGCTGCTGGTTTCTGAGAAATGAAGCTGTAGCTGCTGGGAGCTGATCCAAACCCTTCACTTAATTTGATAAAAGCTTTCCAGCATTATTGCTATCACTTACAGTTTCTGTACTATAATGTTGCTTTCAAGTGCCTGACTTAAATGTCCCAGTATTTTTCAAAGAAAAGTGATGGATATATTTATTCATTTATTTGATAAATAGATATCTTGTTTGCTGGAGCTGACGTATGTTGCTCTGTATATAATAAATTACAAAAAGACAGCAGATGTCAGTGGCATCTAGGTAAGACGCATTTTTAAACATCTTTTTCATACTGAGAAGAGGAGAGGGAAAAAAAGTTTTTGAGTGTCATTCATCTTTCCTACTATAAATCTGTCTTAGAATGAGTTGAATCCTACTCCCAGCATAAACAGTCTACATATCTTGGATAGCATGGCTATTTTTCTGCTTCAGACTTTCCAGAACAGTAAGTCATTGAAACCACCACAGTGCCTTTAGAAAGAGTGTTAGGGCTGTTTTCTAAGTCATTGAGGTAGGAAACATAGTCATAGACTCAGATTTCAGCATGATAAGTGCTGTATAGGTGCTTACAAGAACAGGGCAGGAATCAGTAGATGGACAAGGGAATGCAGAGTAGCGAGGGATCCTGTTAATTAATGATGAAATTTTATCACAGCACACAAAAAGTGTACAGCCAGCATATGTGTGCCTCATCACAGAATGTTGTTTTAAGAAGGATCAAAAAATGGCATAGCAGATATTCAAGTACTGTTCCCAAAATACACCCAAGCACTCTTCCAAGCATGAAGGGGTTCAATCTACCCACCCTGCACACTCAGGTCTCTGAGAGCACCGATGTGAGAGGAGAAACCCCACTCACTTTTCCTGGAATGTATCCCATGGAAGGAGACTTCACCCAGGGTGCAGCTGCACTGTGCAAGGGGAAGGTGGCCAGGCTGCCCAGCACACCTGGGCATAGGAGCTGTGCCCAACCTCTGGATGCACACAAGAGCTGAAGGTAAGAACTCAGCCTCAAAAGGCCCAAGGACATTTTGCTTGCCCTCAGTGTTTTTGTCCCTTTAAAGCAGTATATGCAACAATAGCATCACATCAGTCTGGAAAAAAGTAGACAAGCTTCACAATGTTTCTGTGCCCCACAGCAGACCTCATTTTTCAATTAGATCAGTCTAATAAAACTCTCTAAACATTATTTCTTGGCATCCACAGTCTAGATTAGTTACAGCACCACTGGTATTACTTAACACTGGGTATTACTAAACTGCTGTTCATAAAAGATGTTTATGAGCCCTGAAACAAATCATCTGAGTGTTTTTAAGGAAATATTTTATTTTTCTATTTACTCCAAATAGCAGATTGGTACAGAAGTTGTAAGGGTTGATCGATATTATTTCGCTTCTGATAAATAAAGTATTATTTGTGCTCTAAATTACCTCATTTGTCATTTAATACTGGTATTTTCCAAACATTTTATTTTATGGGTCATGTAAGCAGTAAAAGAAACACCAATGCCTGCTTTTTTTTCCTACATTTGCTTGACTTAAAGAATAGTGGGGGACCTGTAATATTTTCAAGATGTAATACTTTCACTACTTCTATTTGTTACCATTTCTAATTAATTTCTCCCGAGGTTTGTAATTTGGTAGAATTATGGGGGTTTGGGGATTTTGTTTGCTTGAAGAAACTTGCTTGCAAGTATAATTTTTTTTTACCTAAAAACTGCAGTTGCAACTAAATCTCCAAGATGACACCAATTTATTTATCTTGGATAAAAAGAAACATTAAGAGGATGCCTAACAGCAGCAGTACACAGTTGAAGTAGAGTATCATGATAAATATCTAGCTGAGTAGCAGCAAATCTAGCTCTGTACTTCCTCTTGGCAAGCAATTTGGAGAAACTGATGTCTACCCTGGTCAAAGGTTTCAGATGGTATAAAGGGACATTTTCACAAAGTTCAGTGGAGTGGGTAAGACTGTCCAAGAAGCTGGCATTTTATTAATGGATTTTTTTTTCTATCTTTAGGTTTCAGGTCCTAAGTGGTCATTTCCTGGTGACACCTCAGTAAATGTCATACTCTGGAGTATTTGCCTGAAGAGGCACCTCAGCTGCAGTGCTCCTTCCTGGGGCACAGACTGCAACAAAGAGGGTGTTCTGGAACACCCTCTATAAGGGTTTATAGCCCTCATTTGCAGCCAAATGAAACAACACAGCCCCTTTCCTGCTGCCTGGGTATGAATAGCAGTTTACAGATTCATGGGCACCATAATCATGATGCTTAAATGTTTGTGAATAACAGCATTCCTTTCCTACCGAAAGGCAAACTGAGTGTAGAGGGAAAACAGACTCTTTTTTCTGGAATCCACACTAATCTATAATAAGATTTAATGTTTAAAACAACAGTTTTCCAGCTCTTATATAATTGGAAAAATGCATGTAATTTCTGTGAATAAGAGTTCTGCTTGTAAAAGACTGTTTTATTAAGCACCTGGTTATCACCACAATATCACTGGCATTCCACAGCTGGTCATTTGTGTTTTCATACCATTCACCAAACCTAAATGCAGTTTTTGGGCTGAATGTGAAATTACAGCCATTTTGGATATGTTTTGAATCACCCTGGATAATTGTTAGGTCAGTATGAAGGATTCTAAAGCTCAAAAACCTAAATCAAGCCAAATTTTCTTCCACTGTGACTTCTCTGTGTTCCACTGCAAAGAACTCCCCAAAGTGTGACATTGTTGGTAATATGAGAAAATAAATTGTTTCTGAATCAAAAATATTTTCAGCAATCATTGGATTAGGCACCAGTTGAAGCTCCAGCAGATAATAAAGCATGACTGTAAACGATTGCTTCAACTTTATCTTTCAAAAAATCAAAGTCAAAATGCAGTTTCTTCCAAGCAAATAAAGTATTAATAGCAAAATGTACTCCCTAATGAATAAAATCTACAGTCAGCCACAACCCCAAACACGTGCCAGACTCCATTCATGTTTTTCAAGGAAATCCATGGGTTGTTTATGAACACACTGAACCAAAATATTTAGGTTATCATTTGAAAGGGTCTCTCCGCTGAGATTAGGCCAGGAAACTTTAAAGCCTAGAGGTTGTTCTACAAATATCTGTGTATGTGTCTATAAATATTCCAGCATTTCCTGTAATTAGCGATGCTTGATACTCCCTCTTTCAGGATCTTTTATTAGTGTCTCATAACTTTGCTAAACATCTTGATTAAGGGTTTTTTCCCTGCTAGGGCTATCCAGGCACAGTCTGAACTAATTTGTTTGAATCAAAACAGCTACGCCTCTACTGAGAATACTGTTGTTCAATATGAGGGAAAAAAACCATGAAGAACATATTTCTTTAGAAAGATTAGATAGTTCTAGAATATTTTGTGGAGAGTTTTGAAATTTGTTCTGTTCTACACAGTGTATATAAGAAAATCTACAAGATGAGCAAATTAGAAGTTTCAGGGAAAAAACTCAACATTTCATGGTTGCTTAAGAGAGATTAGTCCAAGCCCAGTAAATTAAATTAACAGTAGCACTCTCTCCTGAGCATACTTCAGTCCCAGCAAGGATAATTTGTGTTTGAGTGTCCCATCCATCATTTCCCACACAGAAAACAAGTATGACCCAAACACTTCCTATCTCTTTGGCCAGTCAGTTTTATCTTTACTCTTCCTTGAGACTTGCCTCTTGTTTTACATTCTCACATATCTGAACCCAGCTGAAGGCTGTTATTGGACCATAGGCCCAGCCAGTACTGACCTATCCCCACTTCCTTGCCCATCCTGGTCTTTTGGGCCAATCTTTTTTACTGAACACCTGCTATGATTGTCTTTTTCCCTATTGCCCTAAGATCTTTCTTTTTGGTACTTTTATGTTAAATCTTACTCCATTTTATCTGCAGCCCTAAATTATCTTGTCTATACATATTCCAGATTCCAGATTCTCATGCTGCCTCCCATGTAGACCAATAAATGCACTTGTAACAATTTTCCAAACTGTCTCACTCCCTGAACCTCCATCCCTTCATGGTACTTTGTCCATCTTACACAACCTCCCAGCCCCAGCATCCACTTAGGGACAATCTGTTCCTGTCCCTCCTCCACATTCCCAGACACACCAGAATTTTTTTACCTAATATGTGCATCTGGATTTTGTTTTGTTTGTAATTTTCCTCCTTTATTCTGCCCGAGTCCAAAAAGGATTGATGATGTGGAGGCCTTCAGCTTTCTGACTAACATTTAGCAAGACTGTAGGCAACTGCTCTTATCAGCAGAGATGATGGGTAGATTTAACACCAGATGGTGTCAGCAGCCCCAGCACACTCACAGGATTGTGCGGGTGTACGTGGAAACACACATGCATGTACACATGCAAACAAATACCCTACTGTGTACATGCAAATGTTTCCTCCACACTACTTGCAGCAGAAGAAGCTTTATCTGTCTAGAAGGATGCAGCTGCCACTGGATTTGTTGATACACCAGAACTCTTTGGCATTGCTCCACTGACGCAGAGAATCACAAATGCTGGCTACACCTCTTTACAGCTGCTTTCCGTCATCTGAGATGCACCACACAGAAAGCTCATACCAGTAGATCTAGGTCTGGTCTTATCTTTATTTTCAGACACTTGCAATCCTGAGCACTCTGTCCTTTCCCTGATTGTCCTTATGTAAATTTGTCTTTAAATTTTAGATGATGAAACAGATTTGCACTGTGATTCTTCACTTTAAGAAGTGAAACTCATCCAAGAGAAGTTTCCTTGGAACATGCCCAGGTGAAATTATCCTACCCTAAAAAATATGATGAAACATTTTCAGATCAGTATTTTGTTATTAAGAAAAGGCCTCCTCTTCTGAAAACTTGTAGGAGGAATTAACAGCAAATTCAGAAGAGCTGGATATGAAAACCAAGATGCAGTACAGTAGTAATTAGGTTTGGGAACTGAATGATGGCCCTCAGGTCAATTTACACCTACCTCATTAAAAAATGTGGGATATATAATAGAAATCTAAATGGAATCTGTACAGATATTTACTTTGATACTGAGAGTTTCATGTTGAACTTAGTGTCCACCAGGACTTCCAAGTCCTTTTCTGCCAAGCTTCTTTCCACTGAAGAGGCCACCATCATACGCTGGTGCATGGGGTGCTCCTCCCCAGGTGCAGGACTTCACAGTTCCCTTTGTTGAATTTCATGAAATTCCTGTTGATCCACTTCTCCAACTTCTTGAGGTCATTCTAGATGGCAGCACAATCCTCTAGTGCTACAGTCACTCCTCCCAGTTTGGTGTCACCAGCAAACTTGCTGATGTTACACTCTGCCCCACCATCCAGGGGTTTAGCAGGACTGAACCCAGTACTGGTTGCTGAGGAACTCTGCTAGCCACTGTCTCCAGCTAGATTTGTGGATCACCACTCCCCAGACCCAGAAATTCTGCCAGTTTTCAATCCACCTCACTGTCTGCTCACCAGTCTGAAAATCAAAAGCTTCTTTGTGAGGGTCTAATGGGAGATATTGTCAAAAGTCCCACTGAAATCCCGGCAGACAATACCCTCTGCCTTCCTCTCATCCAAGAGGTCAGGCACTTCACCACAGATATGTATCAGGTTGGTCAAGCATGACTTCCACTTGGTGATGCCATGCTGACTACTCCTAATGATTTTGTCATCTTCACTCTACCTGGAAATTAATTCCAGGATTAGCTGTGGTCCTAAAATCTAAATTTAGCAAAGATCTCAGGAAGATAAAAGCTGTGTAAATTAAGTTTGAGCAAAAACATAACAGTGCACAGTTCTGTCCACATTCCCATTAATTCATAACAATTCAGAGACTTGCATGCTGTGTAATTCAAGCAGTCATCCAATTCAAATATCTACAGGAAAACGCAATTCCAAAAATTCCTGCAGGTAAAAATATGGGAATTTTTAGAACTAGTTAGCACTAAGCATAAATCACAAATGTAACTGAAGGGGGATAGGTCAACTTAGTGTTTACAAAGTCTTTTCATCCCACATTTTATATATTCCAACTCTTCTCTTTTCCATCGGAATGAATGCTGTGAAAACATAATGAAAGACATCAGGTAGCATCACAAAGGTGGCTGCAACTTAATAAGCTGCAGTCTAATTTTACCATATAACTTTGGATGTTTGAATAGGTTTTTTGTACTCATTGAGCTGCAGAAATTTTGCCCTAAACATTCTGTTGTAAGGAGGAAACCTCTAGAATTGAATATGACAGCCTTCCTAGGGCTTGTGGCTTCTAAATATCCTGCTTTGTTAAAACATCCAGGTGGGTTATGCCATTTAGTTGTGGCTTGAAGCCATGAGACAGGCTCCCACGGTCTGAGAGTCTGGAACAGTCAGCAAAAAAGGCACTTCAGGTTTCGGTGGGTTTGCAGCAACAGAGGCTTTCTGCAGTTCAGTTTAAAAGCTTAGTTCTGTTCAAGTATCTTCAGGGCGTCCAGGGTCCTTGAAAGCCTTTTCAAGAGCTGTGAGCTTCAGTAGTCTTTGTGGGCACTGAGAGAAATTTGATGTATTTGATCATTTTACAGCTCTTACTGCAGCTGTGGAACTGACAAAAATATCCAGCAGACAGGTTTCAGGCTTAGTCCCAACCTGCATCAAGCTAAGTCTTAAACAAGAAAGAAAAAAAAAAAAAAAAAAAC
>VWZU01005565.1:0-17682 GCA_013397095.1 Sterrhoptilus dennistouni | reverse complement strand
AAAAAAAAGAAGGAAAAAATTTACTTCTGAAGGAGAATTTCCCTGGCTGCAGAAATCACTGGGTTCTGGAACCTTATGGAGGTGGTCTTTAACCCTTGAAAGAGCCAATGGAGATAGGAGAGACATCTCAAAACAAACTCCATTTCTTTGTGAATAGACATGGATCCCCATCCCCAAGGCAAGCTTTGGGATAAGGCCTCTGTTGAAATCTGCTTTAGCTACCTGAGTTAAAGGCTTCTCCCAGCTTTTTAATTCCATCTCAGTCATCTCTTAGTGGTCCCATTTCCCATCTCAGAAGGAGGAGTTCAGAGATCCCTTTCCTGATGGTACTAAAAATTCCTCACGCGTGACAGCTGTAAGTTCCTCTCTCTCAGCAAATGGGAGCATTTGAGCCCAAAGAGATTTTCTACGTTATCTGAATACAACCAAGTTATTGGGAAACCAGAAGCACTCTTTTCTTATCTCTAGATATGAGTGTGTGAGAACTGCTGCTACACTGGGCTGGGTTAGAGGCCTGTGCTCTGCTTGTTACCCCAGGTGATGTTACAACCAGGAGATTCAGAGATCTTCCCAGCACTGTCAGTGCTTCACTGGTTTTTCATATACCGAATATCACAAATATATGGACTTGGCAGGCTTTTGCAGCAGGAAGTTATCAATGTCTTCAATCATCCACTGGTTTAAGAACATGAGCTCTTAAGATTGATATCTTTGTCATATGTATCAGAGCATGATCAGAGCCTAGTTT
The DNA here is from genome assembly GCA_013397095.1 of Sterrhoptilus dennistouni. Classification (NCBI taxonomy): domain Eukaryota; kingdom Metazoa; phylum Chordata; class Aves; order Passeriformes; family Zosteropidae; genus Sterrhoptilus; species Sterrhoptilus dennistouni. The sequence goes on along the minus strand of VWZU01005565.1, from coordinate 16,934 downwards.
TACATCTAGGCACATGTGACATTTTGGAAATTAACTCGTGGATGGTCTAAATCTTACTGGAAGTCTTCGGGGTTTGTTTTCCCAAATGCTTCAGTCCTATTTAAATATACTCTAGACTTCTAAATCGCGTTGGCATGTCTCAAAATGTTGCTGAGAAGATCTGTGAAATATATGATGTGTATTTAAAAATGGCAATGTGAAAGTTTGCTGAAGCTGTAAATCTGTCCAAGTTTCAGAAGCTAAGAACATTGTTATTGACTAGCTAGGCAGAATAAGATTTAAATGCCAACTTCCCTCCAAAAAAAACCCAAGACACCTTCAAATCCAGCTATTTACAATTAATGCCACATAAGTTCTGTTAAGAATAAAGCTGGAAAGAAGACAAATCCTATATATAGGTCACTGTTTGCTAGCAGCTGTTTTCAAAATGAGAATCCTGGTTTTCACATGTAGCATTAAACATGAACAAATATATTGATCACAGAACTGCAGCACAACCAAAAGAATATGCTGATTTCCCCTGTGGAGAGGAGTTAGCCAGTACTGCAGAATTCCTCCTCTTCGCCTAAAGATATGACAAATCTCTTCTTGGCAGCAATACTGTTAACCATCAAATGAATCCATTGCTCAAGGAGATTACTTGGATTCAGAGAAGTCCCAGAAGGAGTCATGCAGCTTGAAGGCAGATGCCTGCAGCTTCACAGCCCAAAGAGAAAAGCTGACATTGGTCAATCCTCACAAACAGGGTGCACAGTATTTATTTATGGAAAAGCCAGATATTTTTGTATCCCCACTCTTAAAACTAATGACAGATTCGACCCATATAGGCATGAATGTTCTAAGAAAACACTTCATGGTACATGGAGAATTGAGCACAGTTATCTTAGCAGAGATCTCAGAAGGTCATAAATACAAACCAGTGTTCATAAAACAGATCTGAAATCCTCCAAGCTGTAATAGCATTTCTTTTTCACTACCATAATAATAATTTCCTTGGCTGAGCATTTTACTTCTCTTTGTTTCGTACCCTGGGATTTTCATTTCCTAAGCCCACCCTTCTTATCCTCCTCCCCTGGTGTGTAATGCTCTGCATTCAATCTGGTTTAGTTCGTTTTAACTATGTGGGAAGTCTGTAGAGTTCCTTAATTTAATTGCTTTGCTGATGCAGCAGCCCAGGAATAATGGACCTTTACTTACTTGAACTGAGAGGTACTGTCTGGTTCCATCAGTCAGTCAGTTCTCATTCTCCTCCTTCTTGTATCAGGCACCTGTCAGCATAATCTCATTGCTCTGACTTTTTTTTTCTGCTTTACACAGATGCAAATTACTATTACTCAAGAGAGAAAAGAAAAAAAACCCAGACAACTCTAGCAAATTATTTATTTGTCCTACATGAAAGAGGTTTTCAGGGAACCAAACCATCACTGTTACAACATTTATGTGTGTCAAAATCCCAAACAAACAGCAACAAAAACTTCTCAGAACACTGAAATATTTTGTTTTGACATTTCCACAATAACACAGTACTTTCTGGGAGACAACATGTAAAGAAATAGGTGCTAATAACAATGTAAAGCAGGTTTTCCCAGTTTTGGCATACACCTCAGACACTGGAATACCCTGCAGTGTCTGGGAGGTCCATATCCAAACTGCTTCTTACCTGACTTGGAGCACAGAGAGGACTTCTCTGAATCTCTGTTTACAGCACTCAAGCCTGAAAGTCATTTGAATCTTTGCTACTTAAATAAACATATTCTCAGCTGCAAGCCAAGATAAGACCTCTTTGGCACAAAATGGTATCTCAGTTCCTTTATTGAATCTAAGATTTTTAAATACTTTTTAATCTTATTTTTTTTTAGAGAATGACTTGCCCAGCCAACTCTTTGCACTGTTCTAATTAGGACTAGCTACAGGGAAGCCAGAGGGCAGAAGGAAGCCTGTTAAGTAAATTCAGTGAAGATATCCCTGATTGACACTGACATAAGTGAGAAGAAAATCAGGCACACTGAACTTAACACTTCTGTCATTTGTAAATATATATTTAAAAAATAAACTACAAATAGGTAGATCCCCTGTTTTTGTAACTCAACAAATCACTGAGCGTTGCAAATTTGCACAACCTGTGGTTCTGTCACAGCTCTGCTCCAGGTAGGACCATGGTATTTGGGATTGCTTTTCCATGGTCTTCACTTTTGATTGATTCCTTCTCGGAGGTGATGTGTTACACACGTGCACAAAGAGCATCCTCTGACAATTGCCCTGCTTCTGGTTGAATCACCATCATGTTTCACCTCATCCTTCCATTAATCTCTAATAAATTTTAAGTCCTGATGGGTTTGAAACCCTGGATGAAATATCAAGTGTAATGATGTTTGTGTCATATTTTATATTCAATGCTTACTCTAAAAAGCATTGGGTTTATTTTCTTCTCTTTCTTACATTATTTTGAGTGTTTTCAAATACATCACTAGATGTAAGGGTATAAAATAGCACATAGAGCTTTCCTAAATTAAACTTTCACTTTAAAGTATCTGTTTCTTTGCAGAACCCATCATGTACGCTGATGATTTATAGGACATTCATGGTTTTATAAAGATTAATATGTGAACTATCTTCTTTAAAACAATGCAACAAAAAGGATTATGAATTAAATTCTCAAATAAAAGTAGTCATCCTTTGCAATTCACTTCCACTGCCCAAATTTGGTAACCACAAGACAGACTCTTCCTTGTATCCAGTCCCTGCTTAGTGGAGGAAAAGAGAGAATTCACAGCCCTCTGTCTGAATGGATTTCTCAGAATGAAATAACACCAACAGACTCTTAAACCAGCTAAAAGTATGGCAAAGATCTGCATTGTGCCCACCTCTATCTCTCCCAGGCAATTGTGAGGGCAGGAAATAACTGGTGTATCTATGCCAGCTGAAAACTGGCCAAGATGTGAGAACCCCTTGTAGGTCAGCAAGAATCCAAATCCATCTGGGCTCCTGCATTTGAGCAAGGAAACGTCTGCAGAGCTTTATGAGTCAGTGTGTTCACTTCAGCACTTGTGTTTGTTGTAACTTCTGCTCTCTGGGCAGCAACCTGCTCCACAGTCAGGAGGGGTGTCAGTCCCTTTAAAACCAAGTTTAGCAAGGGTTAGTGCTGGATTCTGCACCTGGGACAAGGAAATCCTGGTTGTAGGGACAGAATGGGGAATCAGCAGGGCAAGGGAGGGGATTGTCCCACTCTGCTTTGCACTGGGGTGGCCTCACCTCAAAGCTGTTTGCTGTTTTGGGCACCACAACGTAAAAAATACACTGAGCTATTAAAAAGTGTCCAAAGTTTTTCTTTCTTCAGGTAATTTCCTCGTAGATTCCTTGCACACTCCTCTGTTTAAAAGTTTGCAAGCTTTGGCTAGAATAACAATAATTAATCTGTATTAAAAAAGCCTGAAAACCAGATATAGTTTGCTTGTAGATCAGAAACATAACCAATACATAATTGAGTGCAGAGTTATGGTTTAATCTCAGTTACAACTAAGTACCATGCAGCCACTCACCCTGCTCTTCACTGGCTCCCCAGTGGGACGGGGAGGAAAATTAAAAAAAAGAGGTAAAATTAATGAGTTGAGATAAAAGTTATTCAAAAATTGAAATAAAGTCAAATCTAGTAGTTATAATAATGATAATGTCACTTAATGGAGAGAAGAGCAAGGGATCCAGGATACAATTTCTTACCACAAGCCAATCAATGCTCAGCCCATCCACAAGCAGCAATTGTCATTCTCTGTTTGTCAACTCCCAGCAATTTTCAACCCCCCCAGTTTCTTTACTGAGGATGCTGTTGTGTGGTATGGAACATCCCTCTGGTCAGCTCCAGTGTCCTGCCCTCTCCACGCCCCCTCAAGTGTTTCTTGTACATCTGGTCACTGGCAGAGCATGGAAAAATGAAAAGCCCTTGATTTAACACAATTCAGCAACAACTAAAACGTCAGTGTGTTATCAACATCATTTTCACATTACATCCAAAAAACTGCACTGGGCCAGCTACTAAGAAAAACAATTAACTCTTCACCAGATGAAGCCAGGACAGGTAAAGGCACTCCATCAAAAGACACAGCACTGGAAAGTGAAGCAGCTATCCCTCCCAAGAACCATGTGGATGTGCACACCATCCAAATGTCTGTTTCGAAGGTAGCAAAGTCAGATTTCAGGAAGGAAGGGGATGAATATGTTTACTTTGATCTTATCGCTATTATGGCTTGTTCTGCATCAACAATAATCCCTTATTGCCTTTTTATTCCAGATGCAATAAACTTTATTTTTACAAGAGATTAGTACCTCAACTTTGCTTCTGCATTTCATCAGCCAGAGCAGCTGTTCATTATTTTGTCTATTTGAAAGCAGCAGAGATTATCACTAAAACAGACATCAAAACTTGTGGTGGGGTGAGTAATCATTTCAGCTGTGGGGAAACAGATTCGTTTGCTCTCTTAAAATACTGTAACATGTTCAAATATTTCTTTGACAAGCCGCTGTTTTGATGGTGTTCTCTGTCACCTCAGTTTAGTGCATAGGCAGTAGTTGCTACCCTGCTGCTGATCTGGGAGATATTAGAGGCTTGCAGAAAAACCCAGGCGTTGGTCAGAGGAGGAGTCAAGACTCCTGCTTGTTGAAAACACTCTACTAGGATTCCAAAATGCAGATTTTATTCCTGTCTTCATGTGTTACTTTGCATGATTCACACAAGTCCAGCTACTTCAGACTCAATGATGTTAGAGGCCTTTTAAAACATAAATGATTATATGGTTTAAATATATTGAGGAATTAAAGGAATTTGAGTGAATCTAAAGTTTGTTCCATATGTCTCCAAAATAAGATAACAGATTTATTTAAGAGTTAGCTGCAAACTTTCACTTGAAAATCAGCATCTTTTACTTGTGTTGAAATACCACAACCTCCTATACAAGAAAGCTAATTAGATGAGCATGAGGAAAACTGGGTTTGAAATCTGTTCATCTGTTCATTTTCAGGGAAGTGTTTATATACTGAGACAGTTATTTGTCTTCCTGCCCACAATATTAAAGAACATAAATTAATAAAAATGCAATTTGTCATCAGATGTGGCCAGAGAATGAAAACAAAGCCCCACTCCATAAATTACTTCAAAAATCAAGGGTCTGGTGTGCCTTTGTTTCAGTATTAACTGAGGTCACAGATCCCCAAAGGAGAGGGGTCTCTTCATTCCCAGTTCATGAAATCTGAAGGTGCAGTTCAAAATACTTGCTTAGAGATTGTATTGATTGGAGAGAATCTTCTTGCTCTCAAATCTTATGATCATCCAATTAAGTGTAAGAGCTGTGTTCACTGTTACAACAGAAGCCCCATTGCCTGGTCATGCTGTGCTGCCTGCACATGTACATAAAAAGAGAAGGATAATTTCTATCCTGCTCATTTTCTAAAGACTAAAATCAGCTAAAAACAGCTGTTATACTGAGAAAATAAGGGCAAAGCAGGCTGATAAAGATAGACACCTTGTGAGATGTTCAATTGTGCATACATATAGGCACCTAAAGTACGTAAGCCTGAATAAAATCAAGGATGTAAAAATAATTTAAGCTAGTAAATTTGAAAATTTTGGTGGAACATACATTTAGGAGTCTAAACCTTTATGAAGATCTGATCCAAGACCAAGTTTGGGACAGAAAAAAAGATTGTGCTGCCCATATCACATCAAACATCTTACCCACAGGACTAAAAGGGTAAAGGGGTTAAAGGGTATTATAAAAGTGTCACGGACAAAAGGGAAAAATAAATTCTTTGTACGATGTAAATCCTCACTGATCACTTTCTTGAGTCCTAAAGTCTAAAAGAATCTATTCAGAAAACTTGGCAACATCTACATGAGCTTTCCTAGCTCTCAGAAGCTTGTGATCAGAACTACTGTCTGGTAGGTTTCCACCTCTCAGCTTCCTTGTCCCTGTCCCTAATCTGCCAGCAGAGGGACAGGGATAACACGTCTGAGCAACCTGCCCTTCTGGCAGCACGGTGTAATGAGGTGAAATCAGCTGAGTTTAACACACATTTCTCTGTTTTTCTTCTCCTGTTTATACAGTGAGGCAGCTGAGTTTGTAGGTGTCCCCTTCGCAGCATATGGCTGGGAAATAGGTCCCTGCTGGACTTTTGTTCCAGCATAACTGACCTTCAAAGGAGAGGTAATCTCATCATATGGAACACTACAAGTCCGATTGGAGAATGTATCACCTGGACAAAATAGCCTTGGTAGCTGCCTTTCTGTCTTTTTATTCTTTGTGCTCATAAATCAAATGCAGACTTCTACACATGTCTCTGAATAATATATTAGGACTGCTTTTAAAACACATTAAACATTTCTATTCATGAGGGGCTTGAAATTTGGGAAATGTAAATTATGAAATCTCCAAGAATATTATTTCCTCTCTTAACTAATTCCTTTATCTGTGAGATTTCATGGCACAGTTCTTTTCAGAGTTCTTTAATTTACAGTCCATGAGAGGAATGAATTCTTGCATTCAGTGCATCCTCTGGGTTCAGTGTACCTTGAAAAGCCCAGTCCATTTCACAATTCACTTCTCACCATGGTAAAGTATTTGTTTATTTAAGTGCAATTTAAATTTCTGTCTCCTTTTGGAGTCACCAGCTTAGCTTTATCTGAAAAAATTCTGAGCTTGTAATGAAGTATTATTAGCTATCCTGTAGTTACTGTAATTTTGCCAATGCAAGAACCAACAGGAATTTTTCTCTTCCAATATCATTCTTATTTCCTCTTTTTTTAATATTTATTTTTTTAAAAAAATCATTGATTCAGAATCTCATATCTGAATAATCCCTGGCACATAGGATGCTAATTCAAAAATACCTCAAATTGAACTTTTTTGTCCATTTACTGGTTGGCTTGTTGCATAACAAGAAAACTGATAAGTTTAATTACTTTTATGAAAATGAAAGGGAACTATTATAATTTTGCTAAAGTGTTAATAATAGTGCCACTTTAAACTAAACTAAAGCATGCCACAGGCAAAGTGACATGCTTGGTAGGGAGCATATCAAGCAATGGAAGAGAATTCATATTTATTAGGACAACATTAGCATTTTATGGTACAGAGATTGATTACCCCACACTCGTTTGTTTGTTTCTCACCTGCCATGCAGTTCTCCTTTAGGCTCTTGCATAATTCCTTATTTCCCAACAGTAATAATAATTATTTGATTCAATGATAGATTGTGTAGCCTGTATGTAATCAAGAACTGGTAGCAATTAAATTCAAATTTAAAGACTTTAAAAAGAATGTTTACATGGTAGATTGAAAATTATATAGATTAAATGTCATGGATCTCATCCCTGAGGACAGACAGAGGGATTTTTGTTTGTGTTTTGATTCTGTAAGGAATTCACTATCATTCATATCGTGCACATTTTATGGATGAATTATTAACCAAGTTTCTCTCTTGTTAATACCACAAATTTCTTTTGCTCTCATTAACACTGCTGTCCAGGTGCAATTTAGGAAGTTATTTTGCCTAGGGTATACTCCCACAGAAATGTAACTTACTTGTGTAATTCAATTAATTGGCTTAAGTGTTACTTTTGACATCACACCAGTAGAAGTTGGAGGGAAATTCACCCCAGAGACGTCACTGGGAACATCATCTGTCACCAGAATCTCCACTGCTCCTCGACAACAGATCAAGGGAAGGGGGAATCAAAAGCATCATATGCCATCCTGAAATAAATTTGAAGGCCATCATGAATTTGGGTCATGGGTAGCAGTTGGGCTTTTAGCTGTCTCTGAACATTTTAATGGCACGACTGTTCTTAGACACAGCATGATTTAATTTAGTGCTTGGGGAACTTAAGGTTGAAAGATACAGATGCAGCCCTTGTCTTCTTGTTATATTTGAAGTAAGTGATCTAGTTAAGCTTTGGGCATATCCTCATCACATCAGCTGGAATGACTTTATTGATTTTGACCAAAGGCATAACAGTTTATACAGCTGAAGAAGAAGCCAAGAGTTAGGCCTTAGATAGAAAGAGATGGGTAAGATCTTTTCTCCTCTGCTTGTCTGAGATTTTTTTGAACAACATTCCAAAACCAGAGCTAAAGCATCTACCCTTCCATTGCTAAGAGGACAGCAGAAGTTAAATTTTGTATTTATATAATATAAATATTTGTATATGATATCATTATTTATATAATGGTTCTATAATAGTTCTCTCTTGTAGAGAGGTGCACAAGGATTCCTCTTGACTAAGTTAAAGGTGAGGGGTATCTGCAGGATAAGGTGAAAATCTACTGTCTGAACAAAAAAGCCTGTAGTATTCTGTCTGTCTTCTGCTGCAGCTGCAGAGAGCTGTGGGCCTCTGGTAATTCCTCTGTATTGCAGACAGGCAGGTGGTTCAGATGCTCTGGGCCATCTCAAAGGTCACTCCATGCCCATGTTTAGGTGACTGACACCCCAGGTGCCTATATTCACAAGACTTATCTAATGTCCCCTCACAGCCAAAGCAGGCTAAATCAAAACAACTCATAAAGTCTAGGAGATGAGTCCTCCCATCCTTAAGTTCTGTAAAAGGTCAGAAAAACATCACTTAGGAGCTCATCTCCTCCCTATAAACAGACTGCACAATCAGGTGTAGCCATCCATGCTGGAAGCACTGAAAACTCCCACTTTTCCAGCCTGGGATGCTGCTGACTGCAAGTGTAGCGAAAACAGCCTCTGGTAGTACAGTTCATCTCAAGAGCAAAGGAACTGATGCAGGTTCACTCTGATGAGTGCCTGGAAAAATGACATTTCAGGCTTTGGGATAAAACTCATGAAATAAGGGTTTAGGTACTGGCTTTATCAGACACTTCCTGTGAAACCTCTTGTACAGAATAAGAGATTATTCATACACAAAACTTTAGAGTCAAATGTGTCAAGAAATCATATTACAGATAAAGTGTTGTGCTGGTTTTTGAACACAGTCCTTTTTCTGTTGAGGCCCATGAGGAACAGCTGCCATTAACCATGAAAGAAGCAGGGGAAGGGATAAAGTAGAAATATGTTGCAATTTGAACTAATGCAGTTTGCAGTCCCAGACTTAGTCAAGTTGGTGTGGTTTGACTCCATTTCAGCAGTAGGATCAAAAAAAGATCTTAAGGTGAAGGAGTACAGCAGCCTCCTCTTTATCTTCTTTGTTGATTAGATATAATTATTAAGTTGCCTGATTTGATTTAAACACAACAGTTCCTGTCTGCAGGCAGAAATAGGAACCAATAAACTTCTGAGGTCACTTTGGAGCTTATTGTCTGTGTGCCATGATGTTTCATGGGTGTATTTCCATTTGCCTTTCATACAAGAAATATTTGGGTAATTTAGTCTCATCTTTGGGATGCCATCTTGTCCAACTTACCACCACACACAGCTGTGTCTAGAAGCATGAGTTGAAATTTTCTTACATGTGAAAACTAAAATCAGGCTGCTTCAGTGCAGCAGCACATAAACACTGTTTACTTACAAAATACCTAAATGTTATATATCCTTTGAAAGTCTGTTTAGCCTCTGGGCCAGATCTAGGAAAATATTTACCTGCTTGCATTCCCACTGAGAGAAATAGAAATCAGGCATGCAAATACTTTGATGTATCCATTGCTGTGTTTGATCCCCTAGTTCATACAAAAGAGCCATTTTCTTATAGTTCTCCCACCTATTCTACTTCTGACAGGGAAGACTGAAAAACTGTGTTTTCAGGCAATCCAAGGGCATTTGAACAACAAGCATTCGAGGCTTAAGTTTAGAGTACCAGACCTTGAAGGCAAGCCCCAAAATTCTAGGTCAAATTGGATCATCTTGGAACAGACAAGGAAGGAAAGAGGACACCAAGGTCCAAGACATCTTATCAGGCACTGAAATATAGAGGCATCTGAAAATTCACCAGCTGCTCTGGGTGGCAAAGATTTCTGTTCTGTTCTCAGGCTAAGGAAGGTGGCTCTGAAGAAATTGGAACTACCACATGCAATCCTAGAATGGTTTGGGCTGGAAGGGGCCTTAAAGATCCCCTGGTTCCAAGCCCCAGCCATGGGCAGGGGCACCTTCCACAAGCCCAGGTTCCTCAGAGCCCCATTCAGCCTTCCAGGCATGGGGCTTCCACAGCTTCTCTGGGCAATCCTGAGCAGAAACAAATGAGCCCATTTGTACAAAGAGGAGCAGCTCTGCCTGCCTGCCTTTGCAGGTCACACCCAGGCAGGAAGCACTGATACACATGAGTAACCCTGAAAATGTGAGCAGCCCCAGAGCGTGACCCACACACAGGCATTTGGGACCCATCTCTCCTAATCCTTCAGGACAGACATTTTCACCTGAGCTGGTTGCTTGAGGCTGCATTTGGAAGCAGTGGAGAGGAAAAGGCACCTTCAGAAGCCTCTTCTCCTCATCCTTAGGTAGTCATATAGAAAGGCAGACTCAGGTGAGTAGCTCACAAATCTGCCTCCAATATAAATATCTCCCTTTAATCAGATGAATCCTGCCTATTCTCACAGTGTCCTCAAAGAGAGGCTCAAAACCCAGGGACCCCAGGGAAATCAGGCTTTGCACCTCTCAGTGGTGTGGGAGCTGCCATCTCTCTCGGTCTGCAGGATTTGCAGGTGCTGAGTGAACATGCCACCAGCTCCCTGTAGCATCCATCAGGTGTAAAAAGCCCTGGAGAAATGGATTTGTGAAAGGTCACAGGCAAAGCAGATTTGGATCAGGCTTCACAGCTAAGGCAGGAAATGTTTAGCAAGCAGATAATTATTTCATTGGTACTTCCCCAGGAGGTGGAGGCTGGCTCATTCCACGCTGTGCAGCAGCAGGTTCCAGACACATCCAAAATGAGGTGCAGTGAGATGAGGTTTTATGAATACCAGAGGAATTTGCATTAGATAACATTTGTATATCTTCAAAGCCTTAGTATCTGCTTGCAGATCTCATCCCCAAATTCCCAAAACACACAAAATTAATTTCATTTGAATAAGTCAAGGTCTTAGAAATTTAAATACTTAGAAATCTCCTATACAAAAATAACAGGCTGCCCAGACCAGTGATACAGTCACCATCCCTGGAGGCATTTAAAAGATGTGTGGATGTGGCATTTGGGGATATGAGTTAGTGCAGGACTTGGCATTGCTGGGTTAATGGCTGGACTCTATGATCTTAGAGGCCTTTTCCAAACTAAATAATTCTATGATTCTATGGAATAGTAACTTTTATCACAAGTCATGCAGTTTTACCATGTTGCCCATGGAAGCAACTTCCACATTAAAACCAGAGAGTAAGTATGAAACTGGAAGGATTTGTGTAGGGGACCATGTGTAAATAAACATAAATGCTGGACATCACTTTTCTGTGTTTGAGAAAAGGGTAATTCTGGGGACAGAGAAATAAGTGAAGAATGCATATTGGATAGAAAGTAACTTGGTTTTAGATGAGTTCAGTTTTATTTTGCTGTGTTTGCTTTATTAGGGTCATATCAGAGATTTACAATGCTAGTGTCTGAGAGAAACTTATTAGGAAACTGTGCAAGTGAAAGGCTGCAAAGTTCGTTTTTCATGCAGTCACCTGCATTTTATCCCACTCATCTTTTATCACAGATGAGTATTTGACATAGTTATTTGACAGAGTTTTAGCACTGTAAAAAATAAACAGAATTTATTCACAAAAATATGTTTTTGCTGAGAGAATGGCTGTTAGCAACATTAAAATTTGAACATGAATGTGTCAGTCAGAGCTAAAGAGTATACAAAAATATTTTCTGGTATTTCTCTAATGCTAGTAAGACTAAAAACCCAAAACACCATTCTATTTGTAGCTTTTATTTCTCGTTTCACTGTTATTGCTCACACTTGCTATAGGAATATCTACAGTCACATGGAAATAGATTTTAGATGTTACAAATCCTACACAGACTTTTTTTTTTTAATTAGAATTTAAAGACTTATAAATATACAATTCAAATTTACAGTGCAGACTTTTCAACTTCCAGCTGCCACAAAAGGATTAAATACATAAGAACAACTGGGATGCCGCTCTATAAATCAAGGTGATCCTGGCGTGTCCATTCCTGCAGTCCTCTGCTGCCCCGAGGCGAAAAAGCAGTTGGGATTTTCTTTATTCTTTCCTAATCCTCTCAGTTTCAGTGACTGACAGCGTTGGCAGCCCTGCAGAGTCAAGGAACGGTGCCGTGGATGTGCTGTGGGAGCTGCAGGGATGGGAACCACAGGGCTGCTGAGGTGACATGGAGGGAGGATGGACATTGCCACAGGGAGTCCTCTGCAGACCCCATTGACCCCTTCACCAGGTGAATTTGGGGTTCAGACACAGACATCATCAATGACATCTACAGAGGTGTTCATCTGGCCAAACACCTGTGGTGCAACCAAGACTCATTTCACAATTAGCAGAGGGAGACAGGCAGTTTAAGGATGTGAGTCATCTAACACCCTACATCTAAAAAGAGTTGTCAAAAATGGGTAAGATCCATTGCACATCTTAAATTAAAACAAACAAAAAATATTTTTCTTCTCAGCATTGAGTATAGTCAATGATCCGAGAGTGGCCAATCCACTTTACCCATTTATGCCATAGATATTTCACACTCTTGAGGTCTTCTTTTCTGCCTCACAGCTGATGTGTCAACTGGTTTTCAGACCTTTTTTATTCTGTCTCAGTTGCTTGGATCGCTTGTGACTCGAATCTTTCCTTTGCCTGTCTCATCTGCTTCATCAGTAGCAGGTGTTTACCTAGACTAGCAAATTCAGAAATTTAAAGTTATTCTGACAGCCACCCTCTGAGCATGGGGTTGTCTTAAGTATTTAGCAATATGTGTTTACATGTTGATACAGGTAGCTGGAGCTTGTAATAAATCTGCCAGACCTTTTGCAAGCACTTGATGCCAGTTTTCTTTTCTCTCTAGTTGAACTATGTCAGCAAGTCCCATTGAGTTGAAACCAGAGGGAAGTGTCTTTCCTTTGCAGATGTCCTCAATCCTTTTTACTCTTTAGTATGCACAGGTTTCCTTTGGGTCTGCCTAGACAGAAGTAAAGAAAGTTAGTTGTAAGCTGTGAAACTACCAACTTCATCTTTCAACTGTAGTGCAAAAAAAGACATGTATTGATCAGTCAGGTGTAATAGGTTGGACATTTCACTTCCCATTCTCCTGTTTTGCTCCCATAAAAGCAATTCAGGAAATATGAAACAGAGAGAGAAGAAAAAAAGGGGGGTTTTACTGCTAGGGTAATATCTCTGACTCTTTTAATGTTTAAAAGTACGACCAGAAAGGTGAGGAAGTCAGAAATGAGATTGCCAGTCCAAGAAATGAGAGCTCTTTTGAGCAGTGTCAGCAAAGTATTTCCCATTTACTTCACAAGATTTTCCACGGCAAGCCTTGACAGCCAGGTAAGAATTGATGAAGTAAACCTGTGTCGCTGGACTGATGGAAGAGGTAACTGCAAGGGTGCTTTGATATTCCACTAAACTGAACTTATGAGTCCTGGCATCTCCCTCACACTTATACAATCCACTTCAGGTGCCATCCACATGGCCACAAATATCCATGTCTTCACAAACTGTTGGGAAGTTCATCTTCAATATGACTTATTTACATCATTCTCTCTTCTGCAGTCAATTGCCTATTGGTCTTAGAGATGGGATTTAGGCAATTGCTTTATGATCTATAAAAGCTTCTGTGTCCGACATTAAACAAGAAGAAGTTTTGAGGTGAAATGTGCAAAAAAAAAAGAAGCACAACTATCAGATAGCATTTTTTTAACTTTACTACCTCAGGAGAAAGCTGCCAGAGTTGGAGTGGCAATAAATAGCCCAGGTATAGAAGAAGCACTGAAGGATGTTAAGGCTGTAACAGAAAACACAAATTATTTTTTTGCATCAGTGTTCACCATAGCCTTTTTTTAGAAGTGATCTGTCTCAAATCTAGCTGTCAAGACCAAGAATATATTAAAAAAAAGTGATAAAATGAACAACAAAAAAACTTTGAGTCCCAAGGGATAAAGGGATTCAGATACGAAACTGCTGATCTGTGATCTGGATCTGTGATCTGTAGCCTCTTTCTTAATTCAGTCCTGTTACCAGAGGAGTAGAATAAGTCAGCTGTTGTTTAGTATTATTTTGAGAGTGATCTGGACAAAAAGAGATTAATAAGTCTGTCTGTCATACCAGAAAATTGCTAAGAAAACTAGTGAGGAATAGCCTTTAGTAATGTGTGAAAAAATCTGTTGGGACAAGGTTCTTGATATGGGGAAAGCTGTGCTGCACATGGCTGCAGGAGCACTTTGGGTCCTATAAGATACAGGTGACTTGTATTTGGATCTTTGCAACATTTCTGACAAACATCTTCATAAAAGAATGTCATGGAAACCTAGCAAAGACAAGAGCAGGTAGAAGGTGCCTGAAAATGAGGAAGCAAAGGGAAGGAATTCATGCTCAATTTTCGTCATGAAGACCCCTCCCCCCTTGGTGAGTTCCCCAATTGTCTGTTCTGGGACTAATATTGATTAACATAGTCTAGAAAGACCTGGAAAATGGTTGAATAATGAGGCACAAGACTGTTACTTATATAGAAAGATAGAATAGTAAAAAGCCAAACTAGTGGCTAAAAGGCACAAAAGGATCTCACAATACTGACTGACTGGACAATAAAATGGCACATGAAAATCACTGTCAGTGAATGTGAAAAACTGCAGAAGAGACAAAAAATAACAGTAGCTCTGCATGCAATACAATGGACTAAACTACTACTCCTTGTGATAGTTTTTCTAAAAATGCCATCTCAGCTTTCCTTTGTCAAAATGACAAAGAAAATATTGGAAACTTTTTAGGAAGGAAGAGGGGAGAAAAAAAGAAAAAAACAGTATCATCATTATGAGAATATAATAGTAGGTATTTCTCCCACACCTGGAGGGCTGCAAATGGTGGTGTGCTGATCTTAGAAAAAGGGACTGTGAAGTCAAAAAAGAATAGAGAAGGGCAAAAACTGTGGACAGAAGCAAATCATGAGAAAGGAAAACTGAATAGCCTGGAATTTTTTATCTTTTATGCAGGGGAAGGGCATGGAAAGTGTCTAAAGCCTTGAATAGATTGAAGAGAATGAGGAAGGAAAAGGTATTTGTGGTTTCCCAGAATACAGTAGATCAGGGTTCTTGCTGAAGCAGGCTTAAAATTAAAAATAATGGAAGTGCTTTTCACACACTGACTATTTTGGTGAGGGAAATCCCCACAGCAGGGTTTTCTAAAGGCAAATAGAATAATGGGATCAAAAGAAGATTAAAGTCCCTAGCACAGGTTGCTGGAAGCCATAGATAGGATATCAAGAGAAAAATGTTCTATTTTGTCCAGTCCCCAAGTTTTTCTCTGTACTTGCTACTGACCAGGATTGGACAAAAATACTCTCCTTAATGAAAATTTGGTGTGATCAAAAAGCACTGTTCTTAGAAAGCTACTTCTGCTCTGTGGTCAAGATCTGATAACTGTCACCATGTAGAGCGCTCCTTCTACACCATAATAGAGCTACCAAGCCAAGATCCACCTAGAATCTCTACTTTGGAGATTTTCTCTTTTTTCTTTTCTTTCTTTTCTTTTCTTTTCTTTTCTTTTCTTTTCTTTTCTTTTCTTTTCTTTTCTTTTCTTTTCTTTTCTTTTCTTTTCTTTTCTTTTCTTTTCTTTTTTCTCCAGGATTAATACCAAGCAGTAGTCTAATTACTGAGCATTTCCTATGATCAATCTCAGCTTACAATAGTTTACATCCTTGCCAAAATTTGGTTGTTGAGATGGACTTTTCCCTGTTGATTCTCTGCCTCTCTGCATAATTTCATACAAAAAGGCTTAGTCACTTGTGAGAATGAGTCTAAGAAAACCATGATATTCTCCAAGTCAAACTCTAGGACCAGATAAAAAACAAGAGCTGGGAGCACAAACTTAATATAAGGTGAACAACAGCTATTGCTTCAAGGTATGCTGTAAACTATTCTGAAAGTGTTGAGCACCTACATGTGAAAAATGAGCTCCTAAGAAGTCACTAACACTTTTGGTCTTTAATGTATATGTCTCATCTGGGAAACAGAAAGCAACATATCAGCCCTTACCTCAGGAGTGGAGGAAAAATTAAATGAAACAAAAAAGATTTCAAAACACTTGAATGTTTTTCTAAAAAGAAATGGACCATTCTTCCAGTAATGCAGAGGAAGATAAGTGCAGAGTATACAAAGTGCAAGGCAGAGTCACTGAGCAGCACAGGGAAATCAAATTATTGACAAAACCCTATTTCTTTAGGATGCTGAATGTGTCAGGATTTTCTGAAAGAGAAAAAAAGACAGTGTTAAACCAATTAAAGAGTGTATCCACCTGCACGAGGGGGCTGAATTAAGATCCCACTATCAATGTTAGTTATCTTTGCTTTGCAACTTCAAGTTATTCTCTTACATTTACATCTCACACATTTATTGCTGTGCAGTTTAAATAGAACAAGCTGAAGAACAATATGTAGATCTCACAAATTGACTGTATTTCTTGTCTTTTCTTAAATTAGAGAGGACAACGGCATTCTGGAGGGGAAAGAAAATTAAAAAAAAAAAAAAAGAAGAGGCATTCAATAAAAGGCTTTTAAACAGCTCAAGTGCTATTTTGGTCACCATCTGCTCAATTATATTTTATGCTACTAGCAGTCTTCCAAGCCTAGGTATGTTTTTCCTGTTGGAAAATGGTTTGTCTTTGTTAAGGCAAAGTCAGGGTCTTTAGCTTGTGACTGATTTGGATTTCTTTCTTTTTTTGTTCCAGTCTCATTTCCAGGAACTGCATTCCTTTTATTTCAGCTTTCTAATTCTGGGCTCACTGTTCCTTGCAGGGGTGCTAGTAAAATTAAATGGTTGGGGAAAAGGCAAAAAAAA
>VWZU01005563.1:719973-867523 GCA_013397095.1 Sterrhoptilus dennistouni | reverse complement strand
AATTCAGAAAGTCCTTGCTTTGGGGTGTAGCTCAGCTCTCTGTCTCTTATCAGTCCCTCTGAAGCTGGAAAACGCTGTGTCTTGGCCCCAGTGGGCCAGAGGTGTGAGGTCCTGATTTTGTCTGAGTTTTCAGTCCAGAGCAGAGCCAATCAGTTCCAAGAAAAAGAAAAGCCACAGTCTGGAGAAGTTCTTTGCCTCAGCTAGCTGAAAAAAACTAACTAAAAACCAAAGGAGAGCTCTCTCCCACTGTTCATGCTGCAGACAACGCAGTCCATGAGAAGAAATGTGGAGGAGTAAGTGCAGTTTCTGCAAACAAACTGCGCGCTTTTTCTCCCCTCCTTTGCTCTTGGAACCAGTCTTAAAGGTGCAGAACTTAATATCCAGCATAAACAGAGCAGACAACTGGGGATAGAAATTTCATAAAGTCACCCTAGGACATTCTGTGTCTTTTCTGTACTAAGTTTTACAGTACCCTATTTTTTCTGCCTGTATCAGATAATGTCTGACATCAATTATATATCAATGTCTGATATAAAAAAGCGTCTTTGTACGCTTTCTTTCAGTTTTTCTTCCACCTTGCCTGGCTGTTATCATGTTGTTAGGCAAAATCATTTATCCTGAGGCATTCTACAAAAATGATTAACATACTGGTCAATTAATCTGAGGTTTCTTTTTATAGACCCTTTTGGAGGTCTCTGTCACTGATTTCAAAGGTTCCCCTTTCAGCTGTTTAGTCATTAATAATGTTATGAGCTTTGTCTGGTGTTCTGTCTCTAATTGTAAGCAACACTGACAAAAAGGTAGGTCTTCCTTTGAGTATTAAACCTTAAAATAATGATAATCATTGCACAGTTTTTCTGACTCTTGTTTAATTATCTATTGGTGCTGCAGCACAGTTTGAACTGATTCAACTTGTTACTATGGCCTGAAGTAATGCTTATGGAAATAGTATTTTTAGCTACAAAATATTAACTGAATTTAGTTTTGCTCCAATTTTCCACAGATTTTCTCTTAATGAGAAGGAAATTTTAAAAAAGAGATTTTCTGGTGTGTTTTCTTCTTTTTTCTACTGCTGCAGCTTCTTTTCATCTGGCCTCTTTTTTCACATTTTTTCATGTATATAGAGCAGTAACCAAAGAAAGGAATAACATATGAAGGAAAATTAAAATAGGCAAAGATGTTATGTTTTTCCAATGAGAAACAATCAATGGACTTTGGGGATAAATGTTTATTTTTAATGCTACAAATCATTGGTTTAAAATGCTCAGTATCATAGATTTTGGCTAATAGCACTGCTGTATTCTTGCCAGAATAGGTCTGAGTTCCCACAAACACTGATCCTTTGAAAAGGTGCTGGAAGGTGCAACAGAGTAAGCAATCTCTTAACCTCACAAGTTGTAGAAATAAAAAATGGACATGTTAAGTTTGTTACATTTTACTGAGAGATCTCCTGGTAAATACCATATGCAATTAAACCCCTATGCGTTTTGCTCTTTGAACAGCTTTTTATTGTTCTTCATTTTCACCTGTTGTAAGTATAGAAGCACAAAGTTGTCAGCCTGTAAGCATTTTTTTCACTTTGACACAAAATGTGCTACGGAATCACTATCTGGCATTGTAGCAGGCTTGGATTGAGCTGTTGTCGAAATATGGCTTCTTTTTCAAGTGAGACCTTTTAAAGGGGTAGGTCTGTTCTGTGGATAACATTATAAAAACGGAAATTTATATATAAATTTCTGGTTTCTTTTCTAAGTGAATCAGAATAATTTAAAGTTTCATGAATTTTGTAAGAAAATTCAAATAAATAAAAATGTATTAAAAGGTGATTTGAGACCAGTATAAGATTTACAGTGTTTCTTTATTAGATTCCTTTCTTATCTCTTGTGTGATCTGGACCTGCCCTGATTCATCATTTGCTTCTAATTGTTTTCCCTTGGAAAGTGGTTCTTGCCAAAGTAGTCACAGAAAATGCTTCACTGTTAAAATATCCCTATTAGTTTTCTAATATGATCAGTAAATCTACAGTTTTTCCTTCATCTTCCACTGAAAACACACTAAAAAACTGCTCCTTTTCAGAGAGTTAGACAATCGGTTTCTAGGTTTTTGGTGGAAATTCCCTTGGTAATTATACAGATGTCTGGAGAAGGCTGCAGGTCCCTGTGCTGGGTCTTTAAGGCAGAGGCCCACGGCTTTGCCATCTGTTGTACAGGTGCACAATATAACCTAAGGCTATAGGGAAAACAAAAATAAAACAGAAGTCAGAGCAGCATAGACAAATTAATATATTGGACTGTTGTGGGATTGTAGTTACCTACATTTTATTCCTGGCTTTTGTTTTGATGCTTACTGAGTGAGTTCAATTCTTATTTTTGCATTTCTTCCCACATATATTGAAATATATGCTTTTTGTTTTGGGGTCTTTTCCCATTCATATGCAAGAAATGCATTTCTGAAGAACAGAAGGATTCTCAGGATGTGTTTGAATTCAATACACACATGCATTTCTGCATCTGCACATTTGGGTAAATGAGTGTTAGTATATCTTTAAAAAATCACTGAGCAATTCATGTGTTCTGGTTAATGGACTTTGTATATCCTTGTAAGAAAATGCTGCTGTAAAGAGAGTTATATCTTGATAAGAAAAGTGGTACATGCATCTGTTCCACTGCTTGTGTCTGGTGTCTGTGACTAGTGCAAGGTTAACTTTTCTCTTGCTTTTCTGTAATTAATAGCAGTTAAATCAGTATTGAATGGAATTAACAAAAATGAATATATTGAAACTGGAAACATCAAAACCAATTCAGAATTTTTTTTTAAAGTTCCTGAGAAGAACAAATCCTGATGTTTAACATTTCCTTCAAGCTTTTATCATATATGTGTCAGTTGGATTGGTTTAAAATTTAAAACCATTTTTGGTGTTCACGAGGCTTAGAATTATATTAAGAAAAAACAGGTGAACTCAATAGGGATGTGTGTATATGGGCACTATTTGAGCCAGAGGTCTGACATGCTTTGCAGTAAACCAAAGTGACCCATTTAAAATGCTAATTCTGGAACTTTTGGCTGAGGGAAAAAAAGTACAAATTTTAGGAAACATTTATAACTGATGTTTGGTTTTGAGATTTGTGAGGATGTGTTTTTGTCTATATTCTTCTGTCAGAACAAAACTTTGCCTTTGTTTTCAGAAAAGTTTCTTCCCTTTTGCCCCACCTTTTTGCAGCTAGAGAAGCACTAAAGATTCACTGAAACTTCCAGTTTTTGAGTGTTTCTGCAATCTGTGAGGGCAAATTTTGTTTTGCTTATGTTTCTTTTGCTGAAATGATTAGTTCTTTTTGTGTGTGGCTGGAAAGAGAGAGTAGAAAAGGAAAAGAAAGTTTCCAGTATATCTTTTAAATCCTTATTCTTCCTTCTGTCATTTTCTATTCTCTGATGTTTCTTCAGATTCAGAAAATATGTGCCTCCTATCTGGATTTTTCATTTATTTCAGCTGCAAGCAATTTCAAGTCAAATCCCAAAGCCTTCACTAGTCTTTCTTTCGTTTGCACACTGTCTCTTTTTGCAATGCACATCATTTCCTAAAATATTTTTCCTGTGTGAGGTAATTTTTCTTCTTAAGGAATTCTTACACTTAGTTTAAATTGCACTGGAATCTGATAATATATTGGTTTTGCCTACAGTAATCGTGTTGCTGATGTGGGAGTAGATGGTGACTTGTAAGGGGAGTTTTGCTCTTTAACTTTAGGATCTTACAGTTTTTAAAGCTTGCTCCTGTAGGAACTCTTTTAGATTCTGTATGGTCAGTATTTTTCCTATTAAAGGAAATTCTAAGTGTTTGAATTCCATGTATAAATTTAGAATTCAGTGAATATTTTTTCTAGTGTTTGAATTTGAAGGTTTTCTTTTCACTTGTCGTGGAAGTGATAGTAGAAATTACCTTTGTTTATTACTGTTTGCCTGTCTGCTCTATTTTACTTGAGTTGCTAAATTTCAAATTTCCAATTGAGTATATAAAGTGGATATTTGTGTGGTTCTTCAAGAGCATTGTTTGGGATGGCAGTTGGATATATCTAGCCCATGATTTCTCATGTGTGTACCTGTGGGATACTTCTGTGCATTTTGCTAAAATCAAATTAACAGAGTCTCACTTTGGGAGAATTAAGGTGAAATTTTCAAAGGTGACAGATGAATCTAGAAAGGACTTGCAATATTGCACTATGTATCAGATGATTCTTTTATTTGTTTTCTTTTCATATCATGACCAAACTGACTCTAATCCTCATTATCCATCCACGTAGGTCTCCAGACCAATATTCACATACTATCATGAAATATAATTTCACAATTGACATTTTTGCTCCAAGTTTTGTCCTGATGTTGAGCCTGTTTGAACACTAAATATTTGGTTTCAAGCATTTTCTCTTCTTGAAAATTTTAATATATGAATAATTGTCTTGCTTTGTAATGTTAATTTTGTTTAATTGAGTTTTCATCTACTAATGAGAAGTTATTTTGTCTCACTGCTTTTCCTTTGTTTCTTAGATAACTTTTTTCTACTAACTTTATAGCATGAATAAAAAAAAGTTCATTCACTTTGGCTAGACCTGAATGGGTAATTAGAACAGAAGTCCTTGGTATCACATTTTTCTTAATTCTTCTTAACTAGGTCACAATATTGCAACAAGCAGAGGCATCCACAAATCTTTCTCCTTCCAATCATTGCTCATTTAAAGCACTTCTGATTCCCTGATGAGGTCTTCAGAAGTGAAATGATAACTACAGCAAGTGAATGCAGTTTGCTTTTTGCTGTGTTTTGGCATTTTACTCTCTCTCACATCTGGCTAAAGTTCAAGTACTGAGACTGAAATTGTGCTTGCTTTCTCTCCTTTAGATTAATCTTTTTACTTTGTAACATTTTCTCTGTAAGTTTGAAAAAGATCTTCTCTACACTTTTCCCACTGGGTCGGAGCTTTCTTTTCATCTGTTTCATTTGATTGTTCCTGTCAGTTTTCCCTTGAGCAGCAAGTTCATCCATCCATAAAAAGAACTCTTAATTCTTGCTTTGGAACAAATTTTCAAATGATCGTGGGTTGAAAATAGTGGGGAAAAAAAATCAGAAATTCCAGAAATACTTTTCACCCCTCCAAAACAAGTTCAGAAGAAGTTGTGATAAATTTAGGAAAAAGATTTTGGAATGTTTGGAATTTTGAAAAAGAATGTGGAAATGTTTGAGAATTTTCTGTATTTGCATGTTTCACACAAACAGTTATGAGTTCATAGAAAGAGTATTCTTACAAATAATATCTTTTGAAGAACCAGTTCATGAAAACCTCTGTGTAGAACAAAGAGAAATTTGCTATATCAATGTTTTTTGCTGTCAATCTCATTGCCAATACACAAAGAATTATTTTTACCTTTTCTTTAAAAAAATTCTTTGTGGATAGCTGAATGGAAAAAAGGCAACAATATGGTAGCTCATATGAGTGAGAGCAAAAACCCAAACCATTTCTAAAATGGAGAATGTTTTTGCTTTTGTTTGCTCTATTACAATGATTTTTTTTTCTGGAAAGGAAGAATCAAAATAGTTCTCTGCTTTTGAACAAAGTCAAATATTATAACTGTTTTCTAAATCTTGCATGGATGTTAGGAGTCAAAACTGTTCTAAGAGCTTTACAAGCATCTCTTTTAGGAAGTCTTTTGTTTCAGTTTCAAATAAAGTTTAATTACAAAGGAAAGCTTGAACTCTCTCATGAGTATTTTCTTGTAATAATCTTTCTAATGTAGTGGTCCTCTTACAAATAAGAAATGTTCTTAGTTTTGGAACATGTGTATTTTTTTTGAATGTGTACACTCCCTCTGGGCTGTTAAAAATATCTGTTCAGGGATGAAAATTGATATATTCGTGAGGTCTGACATCTGTTAGAATTGAATATTTACATTTTGTGTTCCCTTGATAGCCCTCAAGAGATAATAGAGAGGACTGCTTTTCCCTTTTTGTGTACATCTGTAGTTGATTAGCCTGTTACAAATGTATTGTTAGTAATTATTGTTTTGCTGTCTTCAGAGTTCTTGAATCCATTAAAAATGTAATGAGTGGGAGTTTAGTAGTTACTCTTCGTATTTTTGCTTCAATATTTCTTACACTTGGTAGCACCAATTGTTATCTAATCCATACTGCATAGCGTCTGTATTCCTCTGGAAAGGCAGGGCTTCTGTGTGTGTACTGTAAACTTTAGGAAATTGGAAATAGTATTATTTTCAGATCCACTTGGAGACATCAATTATCCTCATGGTGAAGTCTTGTATTGGTTCAGGCAGTAGCTGTTCATCTTGTGCTCAGTAGCCTTTAGTCCCTATTTTTGGCCTTGTTGCCAAGGTCTATGTACTATTCTGAGCCTTGGATCAATAACGCTAAAAAAGACTGAATCTGAAAGATTTAACAAAGCCGTCAATACTTTAGTGCATCCCTAATCACCTGTGCTCTGGAAAGCAATGTACAGATCAAAAAATTGGATGGTAAATCTGTTGATCATCACTTGGTACTTAGCTTCAACCTTCAGAGGAATCTGATCTCTGAAAACCAGGCAAATGCTAAGGTAGTTCAGAGTGGATACTGTGGCATTTTTCATGGAATGAAAGTGGTAACCACAACTCCTGTCACAATGTGGACAAGAATGCAATATAATTCTGTGTTGTTATTGTGTATTTTGCTTTTATTGTCTGACCTGAAAGATAAATGAGTAGGGTAATCATAACAGACATGCAAGTCTTTAGGAGAAACTGATTATGATTTTGAGAAGGTCTTTCCTTTTAATTTTTTTTAATAGAGATTAACTTTAATTTTCTCAATTTTCTCCCTCTTATTCTGTAAGTTAAGGTCATGCTGTTCCCCTGAAAACATGTAAATGGTTGTAATTATGAAAAAATGAAAATACATTTTTCTTTTTGGATCTGAGACAGAAATTCATTTTTTGAATGACTATTCTGTAGTCCTGTAAAGCTATACTTTTATTAAAGATTATGAATGGAGTCCATATTTTTATGCTCCCCGCCAGAGGTGCTTCAAAAATATATTCTCACATACTTACGTACAAGTGGCTGCTTAAGGGCACACAAATGATCTCCTGCATCCCAATTCAGCCCTATCTGAAGAACTGTGTGTCTTTTGATCTGCCTATTAGGTTATACTTTTAACTTGAGGATGTGTTCTGTGAACATTTGTTTCATGGGTTCTACACAGACCAAGTGAAAAAATCATTGTGGATCATTGAGTGGATAAGTGAATATACAATTAAAATTTTATTCATGGAGGAAAATAATTTGCAAGATACTAAAAATAAACAAAAACTTGAAGCATTTGTATATTTCCTTTGAGTGCTTGAGATGAATGATCTTTGATGTTTATCATAAATAATGGAATTGCTGAAGGATGTACAAAAGGACTAGAAATTGGACTTTCAGTGGAAGATTAGAAATTGTGTATACAAAGGTGGAGAAATGAAACTTTGTTATAATTCCCTATTTCTGAAATGTATTGAGTTGACCCTTTTTTTCTGGAACAAGGTCTCCTCACTTTAGAAATTCGGTCATAATGAAAAAAGTAATATACTAATCTAGTACTGTTGGTGAAACAATTTCGTCTGCTTATTGCCATAGTAATAGTTTTATTTGGGTAAAGACAGAATATGAACATGTCTCTGAAGCCCAGGAAACAAACAAAAAAATAAATAAAAGCCACCACCCTGCAATTTTTATTTCTGCAATTTCCAGTTAAAGAATTAATTTAATCTGTTTAATTTTCAGTGAAGAATTACCCTGTATTACTTAAAAATTTCAACCTCTCCCACACAGAATACCATTACTTGCTGATGCAGGTTATAAATCTGTGATCTCAGTTCCCAGAGAGTAGGATTTTCATTTTAACGTAAAATTCTGTATTGAGTCTTATAATGAAATGTCCAATTATAAGAAGGTAAACCCTTTTGAAAAAGGGCCTTGCCTACTGAGAACTAAAACTCAGGTGTTTACAAATCTCCCTAGTGACTGCTTAAGAGCATAAAACAAATGAACAAAGAACAAATTGATTTAAATTCAGATGTGGTGGTGTGTGTAGACTTGGGAATGAGATGCAGCGCTGTGGGAAGGGCCCCAGGAATCCATGAGTTGATGGATCTGAGCCAGCAGTGCCCTGGCAGCCAGGAGGGCCAGCCCTGTCCTGGGGGCACCAGGCACAGCATCAACCAGCCAGGCAAGGGAGGGGATTGTCCTGCTCTGCTCTGAACTGGGGCAGCCTCACCTCCGGTGTTGTCTGCAGGGTGCCACAATATAAAAAAGACATTAAGGGATTAGAGAAGGGTCATGAGGATGGTGAAGGGCTTTGAAGGGAAGCTGTGTAGGGAGTGGCTGAAGTCACCTGGTCTGTTCAGCCTGGAGGAGACTGAGGGGAGACCTCATTCCAGTTACAGCTTCCTTGAGGGAGTGGAGGAGGGGCAGGCAGCGATCTCCTCTCTGGTGACAGTGACAGGACCTGAGGAAATGGCCTGAAGCTGTGTCAGGGGACATTTATGCTGGGTAGCAGGAAAAGGTGTTTTATCCAGACGGTGGTCAGGCACTGGAACAGACTCCCCAGGGAAGTGGTCACAGCACCAGCCTGACAGAGTTCTAGAAGTGTTTGGACAATGCTCTCAGGTACATGGTGTGACTCTTGCGGTGTCCTGTGCAGAGCCAAGAGTTGCGCTCGATGATCCTGATGGATCCCTTCCAACTCCCTTCTATGATTCCATGAAACATTATGTATGTGGTGGAGGTGTAAATCATTTGGTATTAAGGCAAATAGCATCTATTTTTAATATTGCTTACTGTATAAAAATATGGCCCTTAAAGGACTTTTAAATAACAGCATTTCACAGAATCATAGAAGAGTTGAAGTTGGAAAAAGGAAATTCTGAAGCTGAATATATGTTTTTCATACATTCAGGACTGGAAGAGAGAACACATTTTTAGTGTACATAGAGGACAGGTAGTAATCTGTTTATTAACCATTGCATACCTTTCATTTGTTTGTTAAAATTCCATGTTGAATTAATGCAAATAACTTAAAAATATCTAAAGATTCTTAGATTTTTAAAGCTAACTGTATTGTAGCTCTGTTTTATAGTCTAGCCCCTCTTCTTTTGCTTTTGTGAAGTATGTGACATTTTTTTTTCTGCCTCATTGTTGAGAAACAATTTCAAAGAAGGGATTTTATAGCCATGAAGATGGTTTATTGTATAATTTAGTCCTATATTAAATGTGAAGGTAAGCAAATGAAGAGCAGAAATGAGGTGGGATTAAATACAGTACAGAGGTAGAGTTTGTAAAATGTTAAATTGGAGGAGAAATTACTAGCAAGAATATGAGAAAAAAATGAAAATTATGTGCAGTCAGATTGGTGGAAGGGACAGGGAATAATGATAATGAGGGTTGAGCAACAAAGGCTTTAGGTTTGAAATAGAAGGTTAGGAAGTTCCATATGAGGCAGAAATTCAAGGTAAAAGGACAGATTTATTTGTGGGGATTCTATCCAGCAGGTATGAACACAGCTATTTGAAAGGCTCCTTGTGTCATAAGAAGCAAGGAAAGAAAAAAACAACCCTCCTTATTCTCTAAGCAGGCTAGGCTCTATTCCCTAAGCAGGTTACACTCTTCAAATGCCATGAGGTTCAAATCCAAGTGGACAGTGGGATGATCTGTGCCAGCACATGGCTTCTCTAGTTCTTACCAATCTAGTAGCAATTGAGATCTGTGATTCCAGAGAACTGAGTCCACCCATCTTTGGATTGTAATTGCACGCTCCTTTTTAGACTAGTAGCTCTTTCTATTAGCCTTTGATGCTGTCAATTTTGGCTGTGTCACATTTTCTGTATGCGTTTAGAAAAGCCCACTGAATTCTAAATTATAACACTGTGTTTCAGAAAAATAACCCATCTCTCCAATTATTTTTCAATATTTCTAACTTTGTCAGGAGCTTTCCTTGGGAATTCATTATCATACTGAATTCTTTCTGTAAAGGAAGAAAGAAAATCAATTATCTCAGCTAAGATAACAGAAAGAGTCTTAAGCTTGGATGAAGTCTTAATACTTTGAAGGCGAACTTTGACTTGCATATGAAAACAACAGAGATCTTTAAATCCATGTACAAAAGGAGAGATTCTTCAGCTGGTATTGCAATAAAATTAGTGGTAGATGTAGGGTGGAGTAGTGTTTGCTTATGTGTTTTCAAAGCAAAATATAATACGCGCGGGAAATTAGATCGCATTTTAAGCCTGTTGCAATTAGTGAGAGAAACTTCATGGTTGATGAATGGGCAAGTTCATATTTTTGTAGATCTGACATAATACTTTACTGCTGTAGCATGACTCTGCTGATAGATCATGGAGCACTTTACAAACTTTAATTAAATGAGTTCAAACATAACCTTGGCAAATGTTTTCAGGAATAAAGCCATTCAGCAGAATACCTAGCTGGAAGGAAATGTACGGAATATGAACCTTGAGTCTGATGTTTTTGAATTAGAGTGGCCTTGTTTGTAATTAATATTATTTGCTCATATCTGCTGGCAGAATTCTACTGCACTTGGTTTTTTCCTGGTTTATTTTTATTAGAATAGTAGTAGTACACCAGATTCACAAAATGTGTTTCTGTATCAGCAAACTAAGTTGAATTCTACTGTTGTGCTGTCTCTCATTCCCATTCCCCCAAAATTTTGCATATTTTTACTTTCAAGTAATTTCAGAAATGAATATTTGTTTAAGAGTTTACATTGCAGTTGAGTTGAAATCTCCTAAAACTGCATTTGTTGACTGTGAGATTGTGGAAGTCTTAACCCAACTCTACTGTGTGCTACTTGAACAGGGCAGAACTAGTTTCTGCTCCTGGCTGTGTCAAATCTAAAGAGCAGATTCATAGCGCTGAGTGTGAGAACATTATAATATGTTGAAGTGAAACTGGTTGGTTTGATGGCAATCAAACCAGTTTCAGTATAGTGGCAGCAGACTATTAACAGGAATTAGTGATTCAGGAAGCCATGAATCTAACACGATCTAAGGAAGGTGAGATGGTAACACAATTTGCATTATTTCTTTCCAGAAGCTTAGTGCTATGTTGTCCCTGCACTATCCACCCTTTTCTTAGACAAGAGAAGCTTGTGTGTGTTACTCTTCAGTTGTTTAATATCCTAAATCCAAAAACCTTGAACCACACATAGCAAGTTCTCAGTGATTGGTAATTCACTGGCATGCATCGGTGTATCCATATTGGTTTTTATCAAATGCTTGGCTGAAGTTGTAGAGCTTTTTTGTATTAGATAAGTTTGAGTTCCTTGTAAGCTTAAGCCTTCGTTCTTACCTGACAAATGAACTGAGACCTAAATAGCTGCTTTTTCATATGTTTTTTCTAATGAAAATTTTCAAACTTCCTTTTTGCTTTACTACCAATGGAAGGAAAAGGCAGATATCTCAGGCAAATAGGCAAAACATTAATTAGGGAGGATTACAGCAGTGTTGCATTTTTCATTCTGTGATACATCCCTGATATAGTTAGCTCTTATCTTGAAAATTGCAACATTAATTCACAGTAATTTATCACACCTTGCACCCACCATTTCTATCGGGTATTAAATGCATTACAGTTTTCAACATTCTTGCTTGTTTTGTAGGGATATAAATTCTGGAGCCAACATATGCTAAATATTTCCATCTTCAAAACAGCATTTATGACTGCCGCTTCCTTTTCAGAAGTTTTGGATGTATTTTCTCCGGAATGATTAGTTCTTTTTATTATTCTGATATTAGAGCAAGGAAAATGCAATGCCAAGTCTGGTGCAGAACAATGATGGTATCTTTGGTTTTATCAAAACATTTAACTTGATTACAGTCAGCCATAATCAATTACATGTAATTTCCAGTATGTGCCCTTTAAACAATATAATGTCTAGGATCAAGCCGGATATTACAAATTAAATGAGAGCTGCTGCCTGAGGTTTTCTAACAGTGATTATTTCGGTAAAGGAAATAGCAAAGAATGTTCTTACTGGCAGAGCTCAATATAAAACCAAATAGCATAATTTTGCTAGTGAACTTTATTTTATGTTTTCCTGAGAGTAAGCTATTCAAATAAAGTGGATTTGTTTAATAACATCAAGCTAAGAAATTTATGAAAAGCACTATCAAATACAGTATTGAAAACTCACACTGTGGTTGAATGTAAGGAAGACATATAACCTTATTGTTGAAGACTTGACTGGAATTTGATACGCATCTTATACTAGGCTTTTATGATGATGAGAGGTCAATGCTGTCATCTTCCTCAGTGACTGAGTAGTTTCCAGCTGCATTAGGTTTTCAAGCAGATTGAGTGGGTAGACTGTTGAAATTAAATTTACAGCACACCTGAGGAAGGTTAGAGGAATTATTTCTCCCTTCCCTCTTCTGTAAGCACCAATGTTTCTGATGTGGAAGTGCAGGAGGGAAATACAGGACCTACAGAAGGCACCTTGTTAGCTCAAAGCTAACACTCAGACAAGACAAGCTGTGTTGTATCACAGAAACGAGGCAAGCTTTTCTTAAGTAACCTGTTCTCTCATTTGTGTGGCTGGGAGGCTTTTCTGCAATTGCCTAAAAAGAAGGTAAAAGCTAGTTATGGGAGAATCATAACAAACTCCCTCTAGGGCAGAAGAGCAATGGTGATTCTGGCCTAATATTCTCTCTTTGAAAGGTTTCAGAGACATGAGAGCCCTGGGGAGGGGGAGATCAGCCCCAAACCTGGATGTTTCAGTGGCCCCTGCTCCTGAACTTGCCCCCTCATTTAGAATTTGGGGTGCTAGAGTAAAGAGAGCTAGATTTCTCTTGTTCCTAGACATATCAATACCTAGTAGTTGTTGGTCTTCCCTAAAGCTAGAATCATGTCTCCACTATAGCATCAATATACTTTTTGAATGAAAAAATACATTATTTTCTTAAGGGTGACCAATACTTAAAATAGATGTGGTATGTTTAATCATTTGGTTCTGTGGTGCGGAGTATGACTTTTGGTTAAAGAATCGAAGAGAAATAGTTTTGTAGGAGTACTCTCCATAGTCTCTCCCTTTACAATGCTACGTTTTTCATTAGCAGAAATCAGGTGTTTAATATAATAATTTTTTTGATTTGTCTCATGTGTTCTAAAAATTTGGCCCTCTTAGAACAAATTCCTTACCTAAAAGCAAGTTATTCTTTTTCTCCCTATTTCAGGTACTTTTTTGGTTTATGCTTTATAAGTCCTGATTTC
Source organism: Sterrhoptilus dennistouni (assembly GCA_013397095.1). NCBI lineage: Eukaryota > Metazoa > Chordata > Aves > Passeriformes > Zosteropidae > Sterrhoptilus > Sterrhoptilus dennistouni. The sequence continues at coordinate 854,221 of VWZU01005563.1, read as the reverse complement.
ATTCATTCGGTACTAGTTTTTGTGTTGGAATTTATTTTACAGAGTTTTCTCATCATAAGTGAAAATAGTTTCACTTTGAGACCTGAGGAGTATTATGTAGATAATGTATATGAGCTTTAACTCATATTTTTTTATTTCCCCTAAATTTAATGCCTTCTTAAGGGACTGATATGCTGTATTTTTGAAGCAGCAGCTTGTTGCACGGATTCATTTCCAGATGTTCCTGGATCAGCATGCTGCTTGTTACAGCTTCTCTCATTGTATAATAATTTTGAATTTGTATTTTCGTAAGTAGTAATAGTAAAAAAAAATCAGATTATTTTCTGCAGTGTCGATTCCTAAGTGATTTTTTCAGAAGCCTCTTCTGCCTCTGGCACTGTGTATTAAGACCATTATCGTACCATACAGTGTAATAATGACAGAACACATGCTGTGTAATGTAAACGTACAATCCAGTTCTAGGCAGATCTTATTAGACTGTCAATCTTTCTGAGTAGCAGTGGAATTAAGAAGAAAACCAAACCAACAATACAAACATCCATCCCCCCAACAAAAGCCACAAACTCACAAAAAATCTAAATGCCCTTCTCTCTCTCCCACTCTATCCATCCTGATAGCAGTAAAAACTGTATTTGTATCTGCCAAGTGATTTTGCATTGATCAAGATTTTTCTTCCTTTAACAGGTTCTTTTTTACTTAATCTTGTTTTCCTTGTATCACCAAGGACGGCCAATTCAATCTAAGACTACATGTAATCTAGTGAATAATGTGACATCATGTTATTTTTCCTTTGAGGGGGAATTTGTTTTCTTTCAAAACAGGCTATCTTAAGGAGTTTAGGAGAATCTCTGGAATACAGATGTTAGGAATGAAATATATGCTGTAATAATTCTGTGCATCTGCATCTAATTTTTTACAAAGAAGTGAACCTTCCTTTCATGTGGTCTGTTTTGTTTATAAACTAGGAGTACAATCAAAGACTCACTGACTAAATATTTCTCAGGCTCTAATAATTTCTTCTTCCGTGGATGTTTGTGTGTTAGGGAAGCATTGCCACAGCAACCATGCAGATAATTAAGTTCCCTGTAGGAAGCTATTCCAGGCTGTAAGGAAGTATAGGCAGCATTTTGAGCCCTAGCTTCAACCTCATCTGTAGTTTCAAAACTTCCACAGCTTTCACTGCCACAACCTTGTGGTGGGAGAAGAGGGTGCCCTGGGACAGAGGGGGGTAGGAGGGGCTTCTTGCAACATTACAATGAATTTCTCTTTCCTTTGAGGTTCAAGTTCCTTTTACTTTAACACTCACTTATATAGACATGTTGAAAGAAAATTTTCTATTTCTTGGTGGTTCTGTGTTATATTGTGCTTTAAGTTAAGAAAACAATTACAGAAATTGAAAGTGTTTCTGAGCTCATCTCTATTCTGTGAGTATCACAACACTGAGACTTCTCAGCTTTAGCTCAGCTTTGCCCTGCAGGCAAAAGAAGTCTGGGACATCAGAAGGGGACATTCTGCCTGCTTTCATGCCTGCTCAGATGACAGACAGGCTCTACCTAGGGTGCCCCTTGTTATGACTGCCCCTTGAGTTCCTATTAGTCATCTATGTGATGAAGCAGTAGAGGGAGACAAGCATTTCAGTCTCTTCTTGCTACAAGACATGATGTGACCCTCTGGTTACAGCAGCAACATGCTTTATTCCTTTATTTTGCACATAACCTTATGGATTTTTTTTCATCTTGCCTAAAATATCACCCTGTTCATGAAGGAAGGGAGAAAAAAGCCTTCTTTCTTTAAATTTCTTTTTATGCAGCTTGTTTGTAATCATAATTTGTTACATCATTGGCATCTGGTACTTTCTTTGGACATGAAGAGAGAAAGAAAAGAAAATAAACAAGAAATAAGGAATGAAACCACTCATAATGATGAACTTTTTCTTATAGCTCAGTTTGGGTTCTTTGCCCTCACTGGGAATGACTTGTGAAAATTGTCATCTTGAATGTTTGATAGGTACCTTGAACTACAGAAAGAAATAAATCCATCGTCTTGGTTTAATGTGTACCCATCAGCTGAGAAACAAGGGAGTGTGTTGGATTTGCACTGTTCCTTAAATAGCCATTGTGTGTACACCAATGTCTTGGAAGAAAAAATGCTGCTGCAATTTATATATGAATAATAATACGAATAGTCTGAAGGTCACTTCATAGTTTATAGGAAATCCTCCATCTGGCCTGTGAATTGTGTCTTAAATGTTTCCATTGAGTTCTCTGTGCTGAGTGCTTTTCCTACTCTCATAAAGGCAAAGTCTCACATCCAGAAGGATGAGTGGCTAAAAATCATACTCCAAATATCTTGAGAATACATAGAACTGAAGTATTTGATTTGGTCTTTCTGTGACTAATTGCGAGAGAGGGTTTGGATTTGCGCTCTTCCCCTCCAAACTCTTGTTTACAGTGTCTTTTCTCTGTGTGGTTCTGCCATAGCAGAGTTACCTGCAGGTTCCCTGACTGACACATAAAAGGGAATGATGTGCTGCAAGTGCACTGCTCTAGGCTGGACTCTCTGGGGGGATGTGTGGCCAACTGAGCAACCAGCTCACTATTCATTTTACACTGAATATTTTTCAGGAACTGAATATTTGAAATCAAAGATAAACCTAGTGAGAATGAGAAAAGCAAATTATTGCTGCTAAGAGAATATTTGGTAGCCAGTGGGATTTGTCAATAACTTTCAATAGCTTGCTTAGTAGCAGGGAGGAAACAGACCTTTTAAAATTAGGAAATCCTCCATTTGGCCCAGAGACAGGAATAAGATCCAATATTCTGCCCTGAAACAGCCAACAGTGCTAAAGTGAGGGGAAAAATGTTTATTAGAAGTTGTTTACTGCCAAATGATTATTTAACGTTCTAAATATCCTGAAGAAATAGGCCAGGCCTTAAAGCTCTGTGATAAAATATTTACAGTTGTCGGGCCAGCCGAGGTGTATGGGGGGGCGGATGGAGTGTTGTATGTGACCTAGATATATCTGAAGTCTTGCTAGATGGCAGAATATGATCTGAGAAGAGTGATCCCTGAAGATTTCTATCACATGTCAAAAGCCAGGGTGGTTGTGAAATGTTTTGCTTGCCAAGATTCTCACACCTGAAAAACCACTTCTCAAGCCCTTCCCAAATTATTTCCTACATCTAAATTTCTTTGAGCGCTCTTATGCTTCTATTGCGTTTTATCTAATATTTTATAAACGTCTATAGTTTGCCACTTAGAGAATTGAGTTTTCTGTGTGTTGTGCAAGGGAAGAGAGCAAAAGGAAGTGGAGAGCTATGAGACAATGGAGGCTTTAAAAAAATTGCCAATTTTTCTCTCTTTTTGGAAGATTTAATTATTTGGATTTTCTAAAGATGAAGAGTTCTGTTTGGGCAAGATGATTTTCCCATGGCTACTTTTTAATGGGATGTTAAAAAGTACAGGGATTGTGATATGCCATTTTTACCAAATATAGATGGTTTATAATTTAAAAGAACCCTACAGCTCCACTGCTTCATTTTCAGCAACTCACTTATATCCTGCTGCAAATGAGGTTTCCAACAGATGCCTTTCTATGTTACTAGTAGGTTGCGATCTTGTAAACTGCACTCTTTGCACACCTGAAGAAATGGAAAGCTTTGCAGGGGCATAATAGAGATATGCAACTGGGTGGTAGGAGAAGGAGGAGCTTCACATAGTGATACATTGTTGATGGACTAGAAAGTTGTGGTTAAAAAGGCTGTATTAATATTTTGGTTTGGCTTTTTCTGCTTCATGCCTTATTTTTCAGTAGTACTGAGAAGTTTATTACTCCACTGAGACCCTTCATTGCTGCAAAACTAACTGCTAACTATGTGTTATAGTAGTAAATGTACATTTTCTAATATTGCAAACAATATTTTCAGAAGACATAGGACTATAATCAGTGCTTAAGAGTTTTTCAATAAATATTTATTTTACTAAAAAAATTAATAATGAAATGTGTTGTTATGCAAGTATCCTATTCTCATCATTTCATACTTTTGAAAAGGCATGATCTTATATTTTGTAGCTTAAATAAATTTACACTAAAAACCCCTGATATATGGGGGAAAGGAAATTAAAATGTTGAAATTAGATCAGTTTACTTCTATTTTCCATCTGGCTTTTTGGTTCAATATTAACAACTAATCTTTTGTTTGTGGGGTGTTTTCCCGATAAAATAAAGTGGTCTTCTTTTGTCCCTAAGAAATTCAGTATGTAGAAAAACTTCTATCTTATCCTTTCCATATGATGGAAGTGACCTAGTTCATCTTACTGGGCACATATAACATCAGAATATGGTTCCTAAAGGGGGGAAAAAGTACCAATGTTTTCTCTGATTGTTTTAGGGTGAAATGGAAGACACAATAACAAATTCACATTTTTCCAAGTAAGAACTACGTTGCTTTGGTGAAGTTTGATAGACAGTAGGACAGTAGTTTCTACAATGATTTCAGTTCCTTAAAGATTGAGTACCAACTCCATTTGTGTCCTAACTCACAGCAGTGTGCAAAATTAACTTAACCTGGAATCTGATCTAAGTGTGCACTTTTGAACAACTTCACTTATCAGTAGTACACCAAGACGATTGAAAAATTATAGCTATTCCTAGGCTATTTTACATTAACCAGGGATGCTTAATTAGGTGTATATTTTAATCTTAGCTTTTAGATTTGTTTGTCACTGGTGTTTGAGTCTTTCTGTCAGAAGAGTAGCTTAAATTTATACTTGCCTTTGGTTTTGCAATTTACTTAAAACACACACACACACACAAGTTTTATATTCATCCAGAAAGAATTTATAATTTATTTATTTTCTCTTGAGTAAGAATATTAGGCAGATATAACAATATAATTTTGTTTCATGCTTTGTGTTTGTCTCTAGGATGATAAATGGGATTAAGAAACATCCCAGAAATACAGCTACAGTATAACCATGCACTGTATTCTGTATCCTGATGTTTTCAGCTGCTATTAAACTGTAACACATCAAATGATCCTTGTAGGTCCCTTCCAACTCAGAATATTCTGAGATTCTGCAAAATTGGTAATATGTACTTCCAGATTGTTGATTAGTTTTGGTCTTTTATGTTTGTAATCAGTAAATATACAGTTGAATTGAATTGAGTTGAATTTGTCTTCTAGACATTAATTCAACTTATAATTAAAAACTAACAGTCAAGCAAGTTAAAATTTTAGTCTCTTGGTTTATAAAAACTCTGCTTGTATTTGTGCTTTTGATAAATTTTCTAAAGACTTACATATTATAATGTCAGCTGCTTGACTTCTGCACAATTTACAAAAAAAATTCAATGGTATTCGTGATACAAAAACTGTCAGGAAAACCAAGAGGAAACCAAATGCTGTTCAGTTGTTTCAGATAAAATTTAAGGCTCCAGTGAAAAGTAAATCTCCAGATTGTCTTTTTCAATTTTTTATCTCTACCTAGTACTAAGTAAAGAGTGATAAGGTTTTCAAAGTTGGGGCAAAACTTATCCATATTACAGGAATCTACATGTCTGTCACATCTCCCAGGTCTTCTGGGACTGGGTGAATTTAAGCCATAAGACTGCATGAAGGATCAGATGAAGGCTCAGGAGACAATAGGATTGTTGGAGATAATGTGAATAATGGGATTATGTGTCTCAGTACTCAGAAATTCACACTAGGATACCCAAAGTATTCTGTGTATCCTGGGCCAAGAACAGAGTCTGGATTTCAGCCAGATGCTGGATGTTTAAGGGACCAGGGGTTGGAACTCAGCCGAAAGCCTGCCCCCAAAAAGGGAATATAACCAGATCTGTGAAAGTAGCATTGTTTGTCTTAAAGCATTTCTGGCATTTTTCTTTCTACTTCGCTGGAAGAAGCTGGGTATAATATTCCTTACTCTCCCTCTGGTCTAACAGGAAAAGCTAAAGATAAACAAGGTTGAGAAATGGCTCAATTGTCTGTAATGAAAAAAATGTGCCCGGTGGACACTTTCATTTTACAGCTATTACCCTTAGGGCCCTCCTTATTCTCTCAGCTCACTTTTGCTGATGATTAAAGTCTTGACTGATCATTATTCTCTGAGGTACTTTTGTAGGATTTATGGCTTTGAAGTGGTTGTCACATATGCCACTAAAGTACTTCACTCCTTTTTTTTTTCATCCCATCCCAACACCTCCTACAACCATATAGGGTTTGGCTTTAATGGAACTGGAATCATAGCAGCTTTGCCAGAGAGAAAGGGTTTGAGAGCAATTTAGTACAAAGACAAAATTTAAAATCAGAATCACAGTTTTTCAGATGAGTATTTGTGAGGAAATTTTAATTTTGTGGAAGTGGCGGTTGTGGGTTTTTTTTTTTCCCCCATTACTATTTAAGTGATTAAATCTTGATCAAATGATCAAATATGAAATGGAAGTTATGTTTTTGTTTTGTGTGCACAGCATAAGAAGGTAAAGAATTTTTAATAGGTTTGCTTTAAACAAAAAAAATAAACCTGAGTATCAAACCATTCATTTATAGAGTTATTGTAGGAACAGAAAAGATTATTAGAGTTGCTACACCAGGTCAATGGAATATACTTCTTTTGGGAGCCTGACCAGGATGGTTAAACCAGAACAACTCAGATATGAAGCCGATAAACTGAGTTGCAGAGTGCATAGTGATGTGGCAAATCTTGAGTAAAAGAACTTTGCAGATCCTTATCAGCCATGACCAAAACCTTACTTCAGAAACTTAGAACAGTGAAGTATAAAATATAAAACCACCATTGAGTAAATATTCACTGTATGGACTGAGATGGGTGAAATGCTAGAAATACTGCAAAACTTCCGGTCTCTTTAACTGAGTGAGAAAAACTCAGGCAGTATGAAATAAGTGATTTGGGAAAGGAGCTATAGTGAAGAGAAATTTTCATGTACTCTAGATTCAAGTTTGTTCACATGAAAAACAGTTGAATCAAATGCTGTGTCTCCTCAGCAAGTGGAAAAGAAAAGATATCCAGGCTGCAGGACAAATGAAAGTCTGCTGAGGTCAGAGTACAAAGTATCATTTTCAAACTCACTATTGTCAGGGTACTCTGTATATATCTGTGTGAGAGTTTAGCCTGATTTGAACTCCAAAACTGCCTGACACTACCATTTGAGGGAAGAAAGGAAGGAGTATGTTCTTGATCTAACTGTGCTCTACACTCTTGTGATAGTCACTCGAGGAAGCAAATGCCAGTGTTATTTCCCAGTGTAGTTGTGTTTTCTGTAGTGGTTGCTCAGTAGTTTCTCAGTTGAGCTGACAGAACTGGTTTTTGATGAACTCTGGTGTATGATGTTGAATCATCTAAGCTAAACCAGAAAACTTCTTTCGGAGGCAGTAGGACTGGTGGTCCTTGTACAGAATATAATCTGCCGTAGATGAGTGTTATCAGCTGAAGTGGTGATGGTGAGATGTCTCTGTTGGCTAATCCTCATGAGAGACCAGCAGGCAGTGGTACCAATTTGCTTTTACCATGTATTGGGAAATGGGGTACCTTCTTAAAAGTAAGAACTAATACTTAACATCACTAATCCTAAAAGTGAATGCAAATAATATTTTAAGGGTTTAATCATCATCATGTTCAAAACAAGAATGCTATAGCTACAATTGCCTGTGGTCTTAGAGAGGTGAAATAGTAGACAGAATAAGATTTCCCTTTCCAGTATGTATTTATCACACTTCTTTTGCAAGCTACCAGAGTACATTTGTATGAAGCACAGGTTCTTAAGTTAGTCTCCAAGACTATCTAGTCATTTGATTCCCCACTGAGAACTGGAAAAAAACTACAACTGTGAACTGAAAAAAAAAGAAGAAAATAATTGTGTCCTGATCTGATACTAGAAAACCTTTTAAAAAGGTCTTGTTTTACTGACTGCTTAAGAATGACAGTTTTAGTTCTGGTAGTTGCAGGGAAAGGACAGGAGAGAGAATTATGTGTTTTCTTGTTGAGTGTCATACTCTAAATGCACTTGGTTGAGCCATTAAGTGCTGTAATGTCAATATAGCCTCTGCTGTCAAAGTTTCCATCTCAAATGTAGAGGTTAGCTGCTAAATACTCCATCTGATCTAGGTGACAGGCTTTACCTTTCTCCTGTAGCACATTCTCCTCTCCATTCTTCTTACCTTGTTCCCACTATCAAATTGTGTCTCCCAAGACTTCCATTTTTTTTCCTTTTCTCTCGATGGCTGTCTGCCATTGACTCCCCACTAAATGAAGCACAGTTCCAAGACAGAATCTTGCAAATAACCTGCAGGCCAGTGTATCTGCTGTAGGGATAGAGGCACCATGAGGTGGCCAGCCAAGAGGCAGCCAGCCACTTGGACTAGATGGAGGCCATCTGGCTTCCCTGTCAGCACCTATCTACTTGCTGGCCAAAATACACCAGCTCTCTGACTGCTTAGCTGTGCTCCCACAAGGTACGTGCTGTTTTTTAACTCTCATGGAAAGCTCAGTGTCTCACACAGCCTATCTGATTTGCATTGTATTTTGTCTGTAGTATGTGGCCTGTTGTTTTAATTTTGTTTATTTGGGTTATATTTAGGGATTGCTCTTTGGAATAAGGTCTGTTTTGTCATTATTTTCTAAAGAATTTTTAGCTCTTCAATTTCTTTCTTGTTGCAAGTCAGACTTTCATGCAAGACAATATAGGCTGTCTTTTTCCCCCCCTTCCTTTCTTAATTTTTTTTATAAAACAACCAACAAAACACTCATTAGTTCTTTAGAGGGTGTGGGCAGAGGCAGCATAGAAAATTCCACGTTACAGCTTCTCCTGAACATCCAAAACCCAGGCAGTTTAATGAAAGCTAGCTGCTGTACCCTGATCTGTCACAGAGGACCTGTAAGTACTTTTGATTGCTCTTGTAATGTGTCTTCCTCTAGAAACGGTGCCTGTGCTTAACATTTTTAATGTTAAATAGCAAAGGTCAAGGACAGAAAAACTGCAGTGAAGGTGGTGTGTGAATTTCAATCTCTGTGATTTTTTTTGTGCCCTTGGAAAAATTATTTTTCTATTATTTGACTTTCATTGAGCCCTGAAACATTTCTAAACATTTTTATTCTTTCTCTGTAAACAACCTAACTTAGCCTATTTTAATTTTTTTATTTTAATAATAATACTATATCATTGGTTTCCCGTTGGTTTTTCAGATATCTAAGCACAGCCACTTACATGTGTTGGTAGAAGTTTGTTGTTGTCCTGAGGTGACAAACCTCTGCGCGTGAATGGAATGGAAAAGTCAGCTTGTGTGTGAGGAGATTCCAATGGCATCATATACTTTGGGGTCTGTGTTCTTTCCCTGTGCAAGGATTGGTAAAAGCAAGGTGTTATTAGTGTCATGGTATAAACATCTCATTGTAGCAAAAGTGTAGTGCTATGTCAAACTGCTCTGTGTTTTATGACAAAAGATTCATGCAGCAGTAATCCTCAAGAGCATGGTAGTTACCAGGAATTAATGGCCGGATTGTTAGTTAATTCCCTAGGTAGGACAAAGCACATTCATTTGTGTCCTACCTAGCTTGTCATTAATATAGTAATGACTGTGTTTAGGAAAAAGTAGCTGTGTTAGAAACGTAGCCACAATTGTTATGATAAAAATCAGTCTCTTCTTGCTTTTTATATTTCTGAAGTCCATTTAATCTGTGCATTAGTTTTGGAAAACTGATCAAGAGGTAAAGACCAACTTTGTGCTTAAAAAAAAAATCCTAAAACCCCTCAATAGAAAGACTTTCTATTTCTAAATAGAGGGTCTTTTCTTTTCTGAAGGAGGATATTGGAGATGTACAGAAATAATATTGTTTAGATAAGTACTGAAATTCTGAAGGCCAAAGAAAAAATTAAGGCTGGGTCTAACTGAATGTCCCAATATACTCTTCTCTCAATGTCCCTGTAGAAATTTAATTCAAATGAATTTAGGTATTTTTGGCCCTGCCTTGTTGAGTTCATCGGTTTGCCTGAATTCAAAGGCCTTGCTGAGTTCATCAGTTTGCCTGAATTTAAAGGATGTAATTGAGCAAAACAAGCCCTCATACCCCCTTTGTCATGATTCAAAAAGTTTCAAGGCCAGTACTAGAATCTGGGAGTTTTCTAGGACAGATTCAGTGGAAATGGTATCTGTCAGTGCCAGGATCTAGGGCTTAAGAGGTCTGGGGTAGGGCCTGGAGAGCTTGTGCTCATTGAAGTCAGCATTTTGCAAGTTAGAGTCTGAGTTTCATAGAGAAGCGATATGTGGCAATGAGGAATAGAACCCCAGTATGAATGAGAAGGTTACTCTGTTAAAATAAAATTTGAAGAGATTCATGCATTACATGAAAAATAATTGTATTTCTGTGTTGCTGTTAATTTAATATTTTGAGCAGGTTTAATATGATAACAAGTGAAGACAGCTGATGGGTTGACATTGGGAGAGAACATTTTGCAAGCCAGCTCTATAAAGCTTGTCTACTTAACATTAAAATATAGTTGGTTAATATAGTTCTGAATTAGAACAAAAAAAACCAGCTGGTGTAAGTCCTGTGCTGTGAGCTCTGTTCTCCTGCTGGTAAGTTACCCTCTGGTCCCCTTGTTGCTTCTCACTTGATTAACTTAGTAGTAGTTGGGTTTCCTTCTGTGAAGGAAGAGGAAATACATCTTTTGTCAGTGGATTGCAGCTTTTCCCTTTTTTCCTGAGTGACCCGTTTGTATTGGAAATGTTGTTTGTGGTTAGGGTTAGGGTTGAGAGAGTCCAAGAGCCTACAGCTCCGGGAGCTCTCAGGCTGGAAAAGGCATGCCAAGGCCATCCCAGCAAGGCCCCAGAGTTGCTTCTACATGTTATCTTATCTGGACCACCCCTGGTGATGAGGTTAGGGTGAGGGTAGTGGTGACTGTAGTGGGTAGGTTAATCGAATTTCAATCAACCTATGCCTCCTTGCAATGACCTCTTTTTAACCCTTAAGAACATTTCCAGGTTACTTCAGCATTGAAGCTTGATGTGCATTTTCATCATGCCTTTGGAGATAATTGTAAAATAAACCTTTGTCTCTTTCAAAAAAAGTTGCCTTACCCACTTTTCCTCTGTTTAGTTCCTTGAGTGTTAATATCTAGGTTGATTTTTAGAGCATTATCAGATATTTTCATATTATTTTAACCATGTCACAAAACTAAAAAAAATTGTGTTTCTTCATATCCAAAACATAAAATAATTACAAACCCAGAAAATTAAGTCAGAGAAAATAGGAGAGAAATAGCTGTCATCATAGGAGTTGTCTGCTAAATCACCTTAGTGTTTGCTTGCAGTTGGAGATAAGCAGATCTCAGTGACCATTACAGCATTCCCATTAATTATTTCTGCTTATTCTCTAAAAGTTTCATTTGGCAGCTGAGTGTTTTAGTTTTCTGACAGCTAATAATAAGCATTAGGAAAGAGAGGACTGGCATTGTGCTCAGAAAGCCTTGCAGAACAGTGATGAATCTGCCATGGGGAATACAGACTCTGCTGTTCTGATACTTAAGAGACCATAATGGTACTGAAGGGAAAAGGAAACCACAGAGACCCCTATTAGGGACTGGGAGTCAGTTGATGGGAGAACAAGGACTGTGATGATTCAGAAATGAACACTATGAAGATTGTGTGATGGCGAATGAAAAAGGGAAACTAGAAGTGCAGCAGAAGACAAACCGAGAAACTGATGCCTCTGCTTGCATTTTTGGGGATAAAGGTGGTTATTCTTGTTTTAGGAAAAAGGTATATTAGTGGCATCAGCAGTACTGTGATGGCCAAGGATAAAAATAAATAGGCTTGAGAGAGAGTGGAGAAAAGGATATCTGCAGAGAAATACAGGGTTTAGAGAAACTAGGGGCTTCCTCTATCATGAACAAAAGGCTAGAGAGTTATCATAGCTGTTAGTTACACAGGTGTTATAAGGACACACGTAGAGCACAGGAAAAGGAAATAAGCGATTGCATGGGCAGAGTTAGGGCCCTTCCATATTTTCTTATGGGCCCATATTGCTTATCTTGTATCAGTGGGGAAAGGAGCTTCTGTAGCTTTTGACATGGAAAAGACCAGGGCAGAGAGCAGAAGTGCTGGGATAGCAGGGAGCATGTCAAGGGACCACTGTGTTTCAAATGAACTTGGCTTTCAGAAATGCTGAATATTTGATTTCTCTGAAAATGTTTGTCAAGTACATCATTTTTGAGCATCTCCCAAACAATAACGGGCTTATTCTAAGTGACACACAGTTAGTGTGTTTCACCACTGCTTTGGTGCAAAGATGTAATTTCTCCTATGCCTGTGTATGTTTGCTGTCCAATTTGTTGGGCTAAAGATTTTTAGTGATGTCCAGCCTTGGAAAAGTTCAAGGACACCTCTGGAAGTATAGGTCAGAACATTTTCACTTTGAAAGTGTGAGCAGGAGGATTAGTCAAGCAATAGAATTAAATCCACCAATGTTTGTGAGTTAGAATTTGAATGTCTGGTAAAGCACAGTTGTAAGTTACACAAATCTGTGGTTATATTAATGTAGTGATTTATGTATTATTGCTACTATGAAAGTTTTAGAGGGTTGATGGTGGAGTAATGTTTTGTGCCTTTTGACAATATTTGCAACCTGAAAGAGTGAGGAGACACAATCCAAGTGCACAAGTATTTTAATCCTGATGCTTTGCATGTTTTATATCTTGCAAAGTGGAAAAATAATTCAGTTCCCCATGGCAGATGCTTTGCGTTTGGAAGCCTTCTTTTAAAAGAGTGTGCTTGGAAGGCTTTTTGGAAGACTTTTTATTCATACATTATCTGATGTCAGTGATGTGTGTCGTACTGTCAGTTACCCATCTCTGTTAGGACCAGGAACTTGGGGAACACGTTTCTATTGACATTTTAGTGACTCTTTTTTTAAACATCAGTGAGTTTGGCTTATGAGGCTGACCATTCAGTGTTCCAGCCATACCTAATATGTGTGTGTTGCATTTGCAGCCCCTATTTAAGGCCAGGTTCTTACCTGGGTATGCAGCTTGCATTTATCATGCCATTTGTTATTCAGAGACATTTTTTACGTCTTTATTTTCTCTAAGTTCACAATATCTCATTTGGAGGTGGAATCACTCACTTCTTGTAGTATGCAAATGACACTGAAATCTTTCCTGTGAATCTGTGCATGGAGTAAAAGAGTATTTCATTTAAACATGAAAAGAGGGCATACATGCAGTAAATGCAAGCTGGAGTGTGATAGATGAGAGCCTGTGGTTCTTCAAGGAGTACATAATTATTAGCAAAAAACCTGCTAATCTCCATGAGAAGAAAGTTATTACAGGAAGAGGTTTTGGAGACTGCAAGGATGGCAGCTTCCTTTGAACTGCCTCTAAAATCCTGTGGGAAATGAAATAGCCAGAAAGGATTTCAAGTTGGATTATTTTCCAGCATTCCTAATCTGCTTACTTCATGATAGGGTTTGATGCAATAGTATACTTTCCTTCTGTATTGCAAACAAGTTTGAGTCCTTGCAATTTATATTTTGGCATGAGAAAATAAAAGAATGCTGTCTTGGCTGTCCCATCACAGTCATTTTGCCTATCCACAAAAAGAAATTGAGGTTCGAGAGATCTGCTCAGAAGATTTCACAATAAGATATAAGTAAGGGTTATATTAATCATGAAAACATCAACACGAGGAAAAGAAAAAAGAATAAACTTTTATAAACTTCCCCCTATCCTGTCAGAATGACTGTAGCAACCCCAAATCTGGGTATTTTCAGTAAAGTCTGGAGCATTAGAAGAACAGTGGAGTTCATTGCCCTTTGACAGGTCACTAGCCCATTCTGACAGTGGGAGGCAACCATAGGTAGAGGCATTAAGATGAGAACGGATTTTAAGAATGGTAAAGTAATGGTAAAGTGCAGAGTTCTGTTTTGAAGCAAAGGGAGGGAGGGATGTGCTGTCCTTTTTCCTACTGATTTTGTGTCAGGAACTACATGAATAACAGTAGTTATTCCTGTAAGTGTACATGTCCTGTAGGAGTAGACAAAGATAAGCATGGTTGAATAATGGAGAAAAGACCAGGAACTGAGAACTGGTTGAAAATCAGGAGTCCATCTCTCAATTCTCAATGCATTGAGTGGGCTTATGGCAAAACAAAAATAAACAGGCATTTGTTGTTATCTTTTGAAAGATTATTTATTTGATTTCATAAGTTCAAAAGTAGTGGCCTGCATAAACCATTTGAATTCTGATTTAAATCTCTTCCTTTCCTGTGCAGAACAAATCTAAAGGTCTATTTTTAGTTAATTTGCATTCATTCTAAATTATTTATAAGCTATCTGCTCTTGAAAGGATTTATAGAAATTTAGTAGTGAGTACAATTTGTCCTGTTTATAATTCTAGATTTCATACTTCCTGCCCAAACTTTTTTGCTTCTGGATTACAACATATTAATAATTTTGATGCAGTGCCCTTGAATGTGGCATTGAACATATTTGCTCTCAAATGTTCACATCTGTTAGTCTTTGCAATCTTTAGATTCTCCCCTTCTCTGCTGTCTCTCCCAAAAAGTCCCCTGGATTGCCATTGCATTAAATCTCATTTCAAAAGCAGCCAGTAGACTTCGCCGTGTTCTTTCTGACCTTAGCTCACAAGAGCAAGCCTCATGCAGAATTTGTGCTACTTAAGTGGTATTGCAGTATTTTACCGTATTAGTGTGGGCTGGAAATATTTTAGCAGGTCTTCATTGTAACAAAACTTACGTGGTTTACATTCAAGGGAGTTTCCTAAATCCAGAAAAAAGAAATTTAGCTATTAGTTAGCTATGGCTCACGGTGATCTGGAATAATTCTTGGTTTAAAAAAAAATAAATCAAACTTATTTGTTTTGGTTTGTCTAAGCCCTGTCTTTTGTGAAATCACTTTGTGAGAAGATGTGTTGACTTATTGCTGCATTGAATTCATTGCAGAGCATCATGTAACTTTCTGTGAAACTCAGTGAGGGGGAAGGTGTTGGAGATATTTCATACATACTCTTTTCTTAGTTAGGAGTGTTTAAAGTTGATTTCAGTTGCATAGAAGATTTACGTGTCAACTTGCTCTTCCTAATTGATTGTTGATAATATTTTAAATCTGGAAATGAGTTTGAGTGGCTGCTTACATTTACCATACAGGAAGAGATGAGCACCATATATGTAAGACAAAATCTGGGACCCTCTTTCCTGTTTCTCCTCTTGAATCATAAAGCACATTATAAGACCTTCTGTCAAAAATCTTGAGTACACATTATAAATAAATATTACCCTGGACAGTCATAAATAACATTCTTAGCTTTTAATGCATAATTAACATTGACTACTAGCAAGTAACACAGCTAAATAATTATGTCACATTTTAAGACTATTTCTGTCTGCTTCAACCACAGTCAAGCAGTTAAAATATGGCCAGCTCTTTGGGGTTTGGCACAGTAATTTTTAGCTACAAATTCCCAGTGAGCTCTTTAAAAGTCCAATTAGTAACAACCATTGCTGTTGGCTTATTACTCTGGTTTAGGCACTAAATAAACAACCTGCTAAAGTTCTACAACATGCTCAGAGTACCAGCTACAAGGGTTCATTTTGCTCTTCCTCCTAAATCTGAGTCCTTTCAGTTACCCAGTGGTCTAAGTGGCTGAACCCAGTAATGCTTAACTCTATTGGGTGCCACACTGCATCTGTGTCCTGATTCCCTGTGGGCAGGACCCCCCACCACACAACAGGAGCTGAAAGCCCTTCCTGGATCCCATATTTGATGGGGACCTGTGCTAAGTTGTGTGCTTACAACAAATACACACAAGAGAATGATTAGCTGAGCCTGCCTGTCTGAAATCTGGCTGAGGTTTGGTGAGAAGACTGATCTGGGAGAGTGCAGTGCAGTTACTTGCATGAGTTTGTTCTCAGCCCTCTCCTTGAGCAGTTCATTGGGTCACAACATGCAGCCCAGGCAGGTTCACAGGAGCAGACTACCAGCTGCAGTGTGGTGTAAAGTGTGCAAGTACACAATTGGAAAGCTGATTTTGGAATAAAACCCCACAGTTGCATTCCTGTGCTTTAGCCTGTAAGGTGCCTAAAGGGCACTCAAAGTGTTGTCTAAATTTACAGGGCACTATGTGCCCTTGTTTTCTCATACACAAGTGTTACCTTGTGTGAATGTGGTGGAGTTGACCCAATTTAACATTAGAAGTCTAAGAAATACTTTCCAGAGGTTTCATTAAAGGAAGAACAGAGTTGTAGCAAGATGCATGGATTTACAAGTATTTCTTACAAGAATCATGGAACAAAAAAAGTGGCATGTACCTGAGAATGATAGTTGTGCACTGAATTCTCAATACCTGCATTTGTCAATACAGTGAATAGCTGTTATGATTTATAGTATACATGTATATTGATAGTATATTTCACTTTGGGTTTACAAATTGTGTACAGATTATGCAGCATAAGGCCATGGATATCAGTGAAGGTCTAGAAAACAGCAAATATTTAAAATGCTAATTGCCTTGTTTTCAAAGTATTTCTATGTAGTGCAGTCAAAAAGGACATATAACTTTCAATACTAAATGAAAGTATAATACTTTCAATGCTCCTTAGGACTTCTTTCTGCCTGCTGCTTCTAGTTAATAGTAAGAATTATTAGAAACAGCTATCTTCTGTCTTTTAGGGCTTTATCTTTTAGTTACAAAAAGTCTCTTTAATTTGTGACTTTTTAGATCTTTATCACAGAGTAGTTATCTATTTTGATCTCTAGTTATTAACTGAAGAGCAGATTTCCAAAAATAATTAGATCCTATTCTAATTTGGCTTTATGTAGGAGTTGATGGCTATTGAGTTACTGTTCCTATATGTAAATATTTCTTAGAGATTTTATTCCACTCAAATTGCTGTCTAATGTCTACATGCTTTCACGGTTGTCAGTTTAAAGCATCTATTCATCTTTGTTCTGTGCAACAAGCACTTTTAGATCCTTAAAAATGGCAATGATAAATCATACTTTTCAATGTAGTTTTACCAGGGGATTTATTGGTGATATATTCCTACTATGTAGTTTTGCTTCATATATATAGAGGTGATACAATTGCTGTTGGACTTACTGGGACATTGTAGTGAGGAGTTACGTAACACATACTGAATATTTGTGATTTTTTTTTTTCTGAAACACTTTCTTTATTATTCCTTAAATGTGGCCATTCATCTGTTTCTCCCCACATCCTGCTGTAACTGGAGAGAAGGGCAATTTGTTTACCTGAGTTTTTAACTGATGTTTTGCATGTTGGATTGTCTAGCTAGGAGTTCTCAATTTTTTCCCACATCTCTCTTAATTCTATCACTTAATTTCTTTATAGGACACTTTGTCCTTTCCCTTGCTTTATTTACCCACACAGGTGTTGGGAGTGACTCCAGCAGGAACACTGTAGGCGTAATATATCCCAAGTTCATCACAGAAGGCTGAGGCGGTGGCCTTGAAAGACATCTACTTCATTTCTGTTCACAGCTATGGATCCAAGGAATTTTCGCTGCTGTAAAACTCTGTTTGCTAATGCAATCCAATAACTGATATTTCTGGAATGAATTCATCCTTGCTGGAAATAGCCCCATTGCTTTCAGTAGAGCTATTTAAAGGATGGATTTAGTAATCTAGCTTGTTAAATTATGTCCTTTCTTTTCCTTGATTTCCTCCTTTCCCACAATGTGAAATCTGTAGTCTCCTCTCTTGGGTCAGCATTTTATTTTCAAAGTGAAATATATGTCCTGGCTCCGAGGCCATAAACCATTCAAACAACTTCTATTATATTAAGGATTAATGTGAAGTATTTATTCTACCGCTGAGTAGGAGGAATGGAATACTGGAAGGTCTACTAATATTTGCCAAAATGTGTTCTTTTGCATAAAAGAGACAGGCTAATAATGTGTAAGATTACATTTATTCTGTGTTGTACTTTGAATTTCAAGACATAACAGAAAAATAGGAGGGGAAGGAGGTGAGATAAAACATGGATTAAGCAGCTGACATCCAAGAGACTTGAGAGCATCGGAATAGTAACAAGGAACTGCCTTACTGTGCGTGATTTTGTCCATGTAAATTCTTGACTTTTCATATCTGCAAAGCTATTTTGCTATTTTAGTTCTGCTAATGATTCAGCTTTATTTTTATATATATATATATTTTTTTTTTTTTTGGTAAGGTCTATTCTCTTTCAGCTCTGGAAGTGATATCTGTAAAGGAATGGGTATAATTATGAATCTGAGCTTTTGTCAGTCCGTCAAAGCAGGCTGTTCAGTGCATCTTAGAACACTCTTTTGCATTCACCTCAAAGGAATTTGAATTCCAGAAGAGCAGTTTTAGTATTCTCTGCCTAAATTTCCCATAGATCAAAACAGAGTTGCAACAGCCATCCAGAAAACTATCCAAACCAATGAAATACTATCTTGTGTGTCTAAGATCTCTCTTTTATTAGGCTGGGGTTTTCTTCCAGTTCTGAAGAATGCATGTCTAAGACTGAGTTATACATTTGCAAATATATGGAATGTTAAAACTAAAGTGTATGAAAAGTAAATTATTATATTGCATATTAAGAAAAGTAGTTGAAGATATTATGAAAGAAGTACAGATTAATAAGATTGATTTTTTTGGTGGTGGTTTTTTTTTGTTTTCTTTCTTTTTTTTCCTCTCCATGCAAATTTGCTGAGAATGAGCGTCCTTCTGGATTTTTCTGGCTTCATTAGCAGCTGTATAGGCTGTACAAAATGTAATTGAAGAACTTTGGCATGTGAATCTGAAAAGAGAAGCACCAATTACTGATACTCTGTTCCTGTGGAGAAGCTTTTGTTCATATTTCAGGGGATGATGTGATCAGTTTAAAATGCTTGTGATAAAACAATCTAAAAATGGGGTTACAGAGGACAGGCAATGTTTCCTTGCTTGGTTTGCCCGCATTAATTACAGCTTTTGAGGTCTTACACTGGATCAAAGTAATTTCAGAGACTAAGCATTGTCAGCAGTAGAGGCTGTGCAACCAAGTGATGAGATAAGTAGGGTAGGACCAAAAAGGGATTCAGAAGGAAAGTGAAGGTGGATTACTGAAACTACACTACACATAACCAGTGTCCTCTTGCTTCCTGCTGCCCAGATACTTCAAGGCTGCAAGGCTGAAAAATATAAGTTCTGAAGAGGGCTTCAGGAAGATTTGGACAACTGTACATGGCAAATTGCTAATATCTGTTCAAAAAGCAAAAGGCCTTGTGGATAAATCCATGGAGGAAAGGGCAGCACAGCTTCTGTAAAGTGAATCCCTCTGTACAAAGCAATGAAGTGGGGAATAAGAAGGGAACTCCTTGAATGGGTGAATCAGTGATTTAACCATGGCAAACACAGGGGAGGAACAAATGATCAGCTCCCTAAGTCACCAATGGAACTGAAAGACATTTGTGCTTGGGACAAGGGCTACCGAGCATATGGAACAATGTACAACTGGTAGAGAATGAAGGCTTCTTGATGGCTGAATGTAGAAATACTAAAGTTAAACTAAAGAATTGAAGGAGAATCTTACACAACTCAGTAGCTGCATAATAAAGTGGCAAATGAAATTTGGTGTAGGTAAAGGCTAAATTTTCTACATGAAAAATGTAAATTCTGATGTTATATATTAAATTATGAAAGCTGAGATGACTTTTAGTAGTGAGAAGGAAGATTTGTGAGGTTATACGGCAAAAAGTCCATAAGGGTATCAATTTAGTATCTGGTAGCAAGTCAAAAGAAATAGAAAAAACAAACTAACTGAAAGAAATTATTAGAATACAGGTAACTTGCATCACTATGTAAATCTAAGGTTTACCCTTATCTTAATTATTTTATCCCCATATCAATTAAGTCTTTAATATCTTCACATATAGTTATTAATACCTCGAGATTGGGACATATGACATGATTGCTCAAGACTTGCATTCCAATGACACCAACTTTTGGCTACTGCCTGAACTTAGAGCATTAGGGATAAAATATGACAAATCTTATTGTTTCCTCTAATGGTACAGTAGAATAAATAAAATATTATCTGACTTCTTTTTCTGCAGTCCATGAGAAAATTAATTTCTTTTAGCATATGTGCATTGTCTGTTCTTTAGCACTTCTCTTTCGCACACAATAGCATTTAATATCTTGGATTTGGGAACTTTTCTAACAAGTGGCCATGTCTAAAAATTACTATATTTTACTCATCAAATTTTGCTTCAAATCTAGAAGTATTTTATTCTAGTTTATGACCATGTAAATAGTTAAAAATAGTATTTTTATTCCCTGTTTTCTGAGTTTTTAAATTGTTTTTAGCATCATGCTTTTTTAGCATCATGTGATGGGTATCTCCATCGCACTAAGAGAAAGCGTCCTTTGAAATGCTCAGCACTTTGAAAGCAGGACAGGAGGGAAGGTCAGAAGTTTCATCAGGTATCTGCTGAGATCTGCCTGTTTAGAAACTGAGGAGTACTGACCAAAAAACTGGATGCTTTTCCAGGAGTTTTTTGATCCAGTGGGCAGCTGGTTTGCTAATAGAGGCATCAAGAAAACAACATGTAGCAATAACATCAGGTTTAGAGCAACAACACTTTTCTTTAGCTGTACTTCTGTGTGAGCAAAGAAATGGAGGAGTCAGGTGTAATACAGATCCCAACAGGACTGAGACCCATGTGTCACCTCAGCACACCTTTCATCTTAGGTGGTTGCAAACACTAGAACCTTTTGTGTGCCCTGTAAAAGTTGCTGTTTCCTGATCTGTTTTAATTTTCTACATAAGGCATGAAATCCTAATTTCAGATAATTTCAGACCCAGCAAGTCTGGTCACTTGGAAATAAAATGCATGACAGATCAGACTAGTTTAAGTATTAATTATCGTTGCTATTAATTACAAACGCAGTCTCTTCTTCTCCTTACCTTTTAATACATCCCTGTTTCTGTGATTGTAATAATCATTCATAAATATCAGCTATTTTTAGCAATGGCATGAAATGAACCATTGAAAATGAGCAATTAATTTGCTTCAGTTATTTGTTATTCACTGCTTGGGGTATAGCTGGTCTGTACATAATGTGTTACTACTTTATCATAGACTGAAAATTTTTAATATTTGGGATAACAATTTTTTAATTTACAGATTGGTGATATAGAATTAACTCTTATTCTGATTTCTAGCCTTTTCCACTTATTTTTATTAACATAAAATTCTTTAAGTTATCCAGTTTGAATGCAAATGTAAAAACCTGGAGGTGCACAGTTCTACAGTGGCAGGTAAGTAGAAGGGAAGATTACTTCTGAGGAGGTGAGGAGTTATGATTGGGAGAAATGTGTGCAGGGCAGCCCTTCCACCAAATGAGTTTTACAGAATGACAGTAACTAGTGTTTTGGACTATGGAGATTTACTTTAACATCTGAGTTTGTATTTTATGTCTAGTGGATTTGCACTAGTCCCCGCAATGCTACTAAATCATACCAAGAATATCTATATAAAATGCCGTGTTTGATCTTTTCTTCTACCTTCCCTGGTTTACATTTTCTTTTCCCTGATGTTATCATTTACTATATATTTGTTAAGAAAATGAGAGTTAGACTTACCAGCTCCTTGTTTACTAAATCTACTAATTTACTTTATCTGGAATATGATAAATGCAAGGTTTGATAGAATATCCATTGGACTTAGAAATGGGAAGGGATTTTTTTTCTTTTTTTCTACTGTCACTAATATATATAACAGACAGGACCACCTCTGCAGGCCTCCTGGAAAACTAACTTTTACAGCACATGAGATTTTTGGTTATTTGGGAGACATTATGTTAAAGGCAAAATGATAAATGATTCCTTCTCAGCTGTGGAGGAAAGATAAGAACTAGAGATGAGTATTGCGTCATGAGATGCTTTTTGAGAAAAAATCAGTTATTGAACAAAAAATTAAAGGAACAAAACCCCATGACATTCAGAGGCAAAGTAGGGAAATGGGATCTAAATAAAATTACCGCTATGCAAGTAGTAACTATCCATAATTTATAGACAGCCCAAAGAAGCATAAAAAATTATGTCCTCCAATAGCCATGTTAATCGACAATTTTGAAAGGTTGCTTTGATCTGCATCTTTCATCCATATTCCTATTATTTTGATAGATAGTAATGTTAAAGGTGAATGTCTTAGTGAGATTTCATTTGCATTTGAAGCAGTCTTGCACTTTTGTCTTCTATTCAAGCATCCCAGCAAGCTAATTTTTTTTTAAATTTTAATGTTAAATTTATGTGTGCAAAAGCTAATGGGATATTAAGCCATTTTAAAGCTCCAGAATGTGAATAGAGAAGATTTTCAGATGTTAATTGAAACTGGCAAATGTGATCGAATAGCAGAAGGCTATTGTTAAAATTAAAATAGGTCTAATTTAGAGAGAATATTTCTGATAACAGGAGGAGTTTGTGCATAGTGACATTCTCTGGAGAGTTGTACAGACCTTTGGCTTGTGGAGAGGAAGCCATACGGAGATGTGACAGGATCTTCTGCTACTGCTCTTGAGATGTTCCATGTTGTAACTGTGAATCTGAGGTTAGCTGGGAAGTGAGCTTCTATTTTTCTACCAAAATGCAGAGTGAGGGGGCTCCTTCCCCCAGTTGGACCTGGAGCATGTGCCAACTCACTAAAGGAACTGGGAACCCTCTCATCTCTTTGGCTGGATGTTGCCATGCTGCTCAGTCCTGGGAAGAGTGAGGAAAGGACTGGATCAAACAGAAAAACTCAGTGCTAATCCTTTATTCTTTCAGTGTGTTATTTTTTTCTTTTTCTTCTTTATTTTGATATTTTCATCGGAAGTGCTGTGCTGTGACTTTCAATGTCTCTGTAGTGAGGACTCTGAGACAGGTAGCAGAAGCTCATTGCAATGCAAAAGGTTCAAACCCCACTACATGCAGTTTATAAGTAATTGTGTCAAGCTCACTGACAATTACCAGTCCATGCTAAATTAGCAGAAGATTTTTTTTAAAAAAACTTTATTTCTTTTTAAAGCTTGGGAAGCTCCAAAAGAGGCAGTAGCAGCAGCAAAGTTTACTATTTGTTTTGTTCAGATTCACATTAAATTATGGGTCAGCACAGAATTTCTGGTACAATTGTGTTCTCCATTTGCAAACTGGAGGCTTCATTTATGCACTGAAAAACACAGCAATAAATTAGGTGGGTGACTGCACAGAAATATTAGAATGAAAAGATGGGTAAATCTGGGAGGTGCAGTGGGGAAATACACGTCATAAAATAAATGCCTCCGTTTTAATATTTCCACCTACTCTCCTTATGCTGATACCATGTGGTTCTCATCCTCATTTTTTTTGGCCTTCATACTTTCTTGAGAGAAAAAGGAGTATTTGGGAGGAAGAAAATGTAAAAAAAATAAATTTTCAGGCTGTCCTCTGCAAGCTCTAGTTCGTGCAAACACTTTGGGTAGAAGGTTAACATTCAAACCTTTCTGCGCTTGAGCATTGCACCTTGTTATTTGTGTCCCACAAAATACAGCTAAATTTTATATCCTTTCTTTATCCACTTAATCAGAAATGGTAGCAAAGTAATAAAAACATGCAGGAATAACCTTCAAGTTGTAAGCAAAGAGCGACTTTTTAGCAGGACCTTCTCTTGTAGAAAAGAAGTCATGCATTCTGGAGTCACTGCCAATGGCTGCAATGGAGGCAGATTTTACCCTCTTGCTTAAAGGTGACCTATTGCCTTCCTTTCATGAATTTGTGATTTCGAGTACTCTATCTGCAACTTTGAGTTTTTCAACAAGGGAGTTTTCAAACACTTTCCAGGATTTCCCAGTGTTTCGACATATTTCCAAAAGTTTGTGGGAAAAAGTTTAAGCAACCTTTTGTTTTCTTCTTGTACTGACTGATAGTAAAAGACCATCACTACTAAAACACTGCAGATTCTGCCATCTGTCTTTTATACTGTTAACTGAAATATTTTGGCTGTAAAACTTACAGCCTGGCTCACAGAATCCAATATAAAAATATCAGCAGATGAAACAGAATGATATTGAGGAGAATGTTAGGAAGGAAAGAAAAAGAAATTTCTTGGGGAGGGGAGATTTGAAAACCAAAAGAACACAAAACAAATTTAATGGCACATGAAGGAAAGGACTCATGTTATGTATTCCCAGAATGAAGCAATTTTCAATGAGACCAGCAATCAGCTGAAGTAAATAGAGCAGGAACTAAATCTGCCCCCCCCAGCAGATAGGAATGCCTGTATTTGTTTGCCAGTTATTTTTCTATGGTAAAAAGGAAGCAGAAAAGATGAATTACTGAAACCATACTGTCATGCTTCCTTCTTTTTTTTTTTTATCACCTTCAACTAGTTTTTCCTCTTTTCATCTCTTCTCATGGGTCATTTCATCTCTGCTCTGACTCCTCTCCTGCTTTTTTATTCAAAGAACCCTAAAAAGCCTCTTATTTTTGTGTTCAGGGTTTCTCAGCAAAATCTATCGGAGTATTGATAGTAGGGAAAAAGAAAACATTATGTTACATTAATGTA
This sequence comes from Sterrhoptilus dennistouni, assembly GCA_013397095.1. NCBI lineage: Eukaryota > Metazoa > Chordata > Aves > Passeriformes > Zosteropidae > Sterrhoptilus > Sterrhoptilus dennistouni. The sequence continues at coordinate 829,640 of VWZU01005563.1, read as the reverse complement.
CATAATGAACATAAAGTAATTAATCCATATGACAACCCTAGGCTTCAAACCTGAGCATCAGACCTCTGAATTTTGGACATATAGAGTATATAGATATGGTTCATGGGATGAATTGTGATCTATATCTAAAATCAAGATTAAATAGCAACTATATCAGAAATGTTTTCTTTACTGTAGTACAAAGCAACTAAAAAAATATTAGTAGCAGACTGCAGAAAAGTCAGTTTCAACCCATCTCTAAGAGTAAACAATTACTCAGTTTTACATTTTGGAAGGGAAAAAACCCCTGTGTGTTCCTTTTCTCTGATATCTGCTGTTTTATAGTCTGTTCTGAAAAGCTTTCAGTTCTGTCAGATTTATGGGTTCCATAACTACACTTTCTATTTGTGTTGTGATTGTTCCTCTCCTCTTTCATGAATTATTCTGGTCCTGTTTCAGATAAAGTACATGTGCTTGACACTGTGGGCCTAGGTTGAGAGATGCACCTTGTAGGGATCTACATATTAATGGCTTTATATGGTATTGGGATGATAATTGAAAGGGACAGCTAATTCCATGTAAGTACAAAGAAAAGGTAGAGAAAAGGTCAACATTTGCAGCACCCTTAAACCAACTGTGGGTCTCAAGAGAAATAGCATACTGCTTTTGTATTTGAGGGAAATCTAAATAAACTGTAGTTAGCAAAATAGCTATATTTAGGCAGAAACTGCCCTTGACTTTCTAGAAGCACAAACTATTCATTGCTGGGTTTTAGGTATTAAATTACTGAAAGCTATTGGTACTGTTCCTTGTTTAGCTTAAGTTATATGGAACAGTGGAATTGGTTCAAATCTTAGTACTGGCAAGCAGTTTGTGTTCAGTATTCTTCCCTAGTGTCAAAATGATTGCTGCTGTAATAATGTGATAGAAAAAGAATGGTTTGGGATGGGAGGGGTCTTAAACATCACCAAATTCCAACCCCCCTGCCATAGGCAGAAAACCTTCCACTAGAGTGGGACTCAAGGGCCTCATCCAACCTGGCCAGGGATGGGGCATCCACATCTTTTCTCAGAAATCTATTCCAGTGCCTCACCACTATCACAATAAAGAATTCCTTCCTAATATCTAAAAAACTCTCTCAGTTTAAAGCCATTCCTCCTTGTCCTATCACTGCCTGCTCTTGTAAAAAGACCCTCTCCAGCCTTCTTGTGGGCCCCCTTTAGGTACTGGAAGATGCTGGAAATTCTCCTCTGAGTCTTCTGTTCTCCAATCCTAAGAACCTCATTTCTCTAAGACTTTCCTTGTAGGAAAGGGGAGATGCTTTACTCCCCTGTTTATCTTTGGGGCTCTCATTCCTTAATATATGTAGTGAAAACATAAATTAAAAATGTGAATGTTGGTCAATTCCTTCAGTGACTTCCTTTTATGCTCTTCATTGTCACTAGTATTAGGAAGTCACAGTCTAAGTTGGTAAAACCACCAACTTTCCTTAAATATGCAAATAATATAATCTTTTATATTTGATTCTCTTGCATTAGGGTAAGACTACATCCACTTTGTCAGCTAAGAAATGTGATCTTTCTAGCATGTACCACAATACTATTTAGGTGGCATTACAAGGATTTTGTGGCATAGAGAAAATGTGAGAATCTTCTGACACTCTGCTAAGTAAAATACCTGGAACTGCCAGAATCTGCTGGGAAATTTACATGCAAAGTGTAAATGATGCTGGAGAAATGAAGTTGGATTAGCAGCTTTGAGGGGATTTATAAAGAAATAAAGAGAAAGCTAACACTTTATGGACTTTTTCCCCCCCTAAAAATTATTGCAGCCACACTTTTTTTTTTTTTTTCTGATACCACTCATTTGAACATTTCAGTATTTAGTAAAATATTTTTAATAATGTTGAAAAGTAGACTTTTTTTCAGAAGATGTATTCAAATAAAATTAATGGTATGGTTATAGTAATGTTTCTTTGAAATGTTTATTTGATGTATCTCATAATTCAGAGTGTTAATTTTTACAAGGTCTTGGCCAAAATCCGCTCATGTTAATTACAGTTAGCAGATGAAGTTTTGTCTGGCAGGTTCCGATGAAGAGAATTGTTTTATTTCTTTCCTGCAGCATTACTAGAGTCTCTTAGCAGCTGTCAAGTACAGCCCTGGAGATTTATTAATCAGAAAGAATATTAGCAATATACTGAAGTGGAAGGTGTAATTCAAGGATTTAAATTTTAATTTTCAGATTATTTTATAGATTAATGTTATTAATAGGAAAAAAAAAGCCTTTCAGTTATAACTTTTTATGGTTTTCAGTCTGCAAGGCTAAGAATTTCTGGGTTTTTTTACTAGCATGCTGTAGGCAGTGGGGTTAAATTAAACTGGTTTTGCAGTCTAATATATGGCTTACTTCAGTGAGACTACTAATGAAGTTATTTTTTTGGCCTTGTGGTTGGGCTTGTGTAACCATGCAGTCCAATGCAGTTTCAGAAGCTACATCACTAGAAAAAGAATTTAACTTCTGAGATAAAATCTGAGTTATATTTTGTGGTATAAATATTTTTCTTGTACCTTCTGCTGTTTGACTCCCTGATAGTATTTTCTGTACTATTTTATTTGTTTTTAAATACCAATGGATAAACTGATGTGTAAGACATGGGCAATTTATTCTGCATATTTCCATGAGTATGATTTTATAGGATAGAAAAACAAATTAACACTGTTTCATAGGAGAACAGCTACAGTTGTTTTCAAGAATGCAAAAGGACTCCATCATTAATATAAATATTAGATAATGATCACAGGACACGACAGCTATTGAATAGATGGCAAGAGCCTGTGTTTTCTAAGAAATATTTTTATTTGCTTTTAGTGAATGATAGTGGCTTTTTGAAGATGCTAGAAGGCTGAGGCTGCATTACTGTTTTGTTTTAATTTTAATGATAATGCACTTTGTGTCATTGAGACCATTTAAAGGAAAAATCACTTTGTTGCTGCATCCATGATAGAGTCAATGCATAGTGACGAGGTTGGTTTCCTACCATGCATTAAATGCAGCTTGGCAGTGTTAAAAAAAAGCAACAACAAAATCAACAAAACTTGGAGGTTTGTTGTTTGGTTCAGGTGTGTGTTTGTCTGTTTTGTGGGATTTTTTTTTTTCTGTTGCTGTTGTTGTGTTTTGGGGGTTTGTTTTGTTTTTTGTGTTGGGTTTTTTTGCTAGCAAACATTTATACATATTTTGTAAAGCATGATTTGGTAAATGCCCAATATCTCAGTAGCTTTGGAAGAACAGGTGAACCACTCCACCCTCTTGAATAGGTCTTTAACTGCTATATAGTTAAGGAGGCAGTGCTACTAGCTTTCAAGATCTCTTTTTTGTTACTCATAGTAATTAGGGGGTTCCTTCAGAGGCAAAGTTCTAAATTTCTCCAGTGGCATGAGAATCACAGCAGGAAGTTGAAATAGAAACCAGTTTCTAATTCTCTTGAGAGTAGATGTGAGCTTGATAGCTGAAAGCAACTAAGCCCAAACTTTAGCCATTAAAAAAAAACCAACCCAAACTCCTTATTATTTAAACAATTCATGATTATTTTAGAACTTGACTGATGAACTCAGAACTTCTTGAGAAGTGCAGGTGCTTCTTTTCCTATCCTAAGTGAGTTTTGATTTCTACCTGAAGCCAATATCTGCCAAGTTATTGTTTATATAAATCTTTGGTCTAAGTCAGAAAACCCATTGCCAGATATATTTAAGGTTGCCTTTTCTCTTTAAATAAACAAATGACCCCAAGTATGATAGAGTCCCTCTCTTTTACACCACTCTGCTTCAGCTGCATTGTGACCTTCTTAGTGCTTCCAATGCAGCAAATGTACAAGAGCTTATTATTTAATAACATTCTGAGTACCGAGTTTTGGATTGTTTTTTAATTAACATTTTAATTGCTCATCAAAGTAATTGGAAACTGTGTTGGGAAAATTGTTCATTTACTAATCCCTTTGGTACCAGTTGATACTAAGCTTTCCTCAAGGTCAAACACAAGCCTGTGGTGGTGGTAACTTTCTTTGCTGACATGATGCCAAAGGCTTGGTGGGTAGAGATGTTTTTACCATGCCTTGCAATCTGTCTCTGCCTGTGGTGGGGGAACAAAGGTATTACTCTGTGCATAGCTGCTTAGGCAACATTGCTCTGAAAAGATGTATTGCCTTATCACTTCTCAAAGCCAGCCTTCACTGGCTGTAAGAGTACGAGATGAGCCTTAAGAGATTAATGCTGGTAGGGGAAGTTTCATTTATGACAGTACTCTTGGACTGTGCCTGCACTCAGGGATGCTCATCCCATTGCTGAAATATGATCACTGGAATCTAAGCTAAGGCTCAGTTCCTGGAACTGTCTAGGGAAGACATTGAACAGGCAAGGATTCAAGTAGGCTGGGTCATATTAAGCTGGAAGCTGTACTAAAAGGCTATGAAATAATTGTTTAGATATAGTTTAAACAAGCTCTACGAGCCTTCACTAATTCTTACAGGAAGCAATTAAATGACCTCCCTAATCAGTTTCTCTTGTCTTTGAATCTGCTTTGGAAAACTCTGTTGTCTTCTGGCCTCAACTTTTATGTTTTATCTTGCAATGAACTTACCTTTCTTCAGCTAGAGATCCCTGCTGGGAGGCTTCAGCAGACTTTCAACAGGGAGCTTAGAAAGAATATTGAAATGTGATATTTATCCATTTTCACTTAAAATCTACAATTCAAATAATTAATGTGATGTGCTGGGAAATATTTTGCCTTCCTACTTGTACAAAGGCAACAGTGATAATTGTTGCATGGACTAAAATTTGGTGTGTGAAAAATTAAAATTCTGTTAATGTCTTTTTTCTACAAATTTTTCTCAAATTTCCCTTTTGTTTATTCTTTTTGAAAAGGATTTGGGCATCAGTGTCTTCATAAACTGTATTATATGTCTTTATGCGATATCAAGCAATGCAATTTACATGTTTTCTCCCTGCTTTTTAGTTTTTTACTAAAAAATGCTTTGTTTTGAAATGTCAGCACCCTCCTTCTCTGAGGAATTAAAATGTAATGAACTGGACCAAAAGCTTTTTGTTTCAGAGATAGATATGGGGGTATTATTTCATAGCAGAATTGGTTTGTTTCATAGCAGAGTTGCATAATTATATCAGAAATTGCATGTGGAGCAAATTTCAGATCTTAACAAACTTGATTTGCTTTTCTCCAATCCAGACCCTCTGTGTGAATTTAAGATGGATTATTTGTTCCTTTACCTGATTTTACTGTATGAAGAATTGCTTAGATACATTCTGTGCTTGAAAGTATTGTCCATTCAATGGCAATGTATTCTGATTTTGCAGAGCAAGTAACTGGTCCTAGTGCTTGGTAAAGTTAGTGTATGCTGTTTCAAGTCCATATAAGCCCACGATAAAGATTTATTTTTGCATCCATGTTAAGAGATACACCTTAATCTTTTCAATTAACCAGTTTCTGAGGCAAAAGTATATTGAAAATTAAGCAAGAAGAAAAAAAATTTAAAAATCATTGAAGTAACTTTGAACCTTGAAAACACCTCTGGTCACAGAACATCTGAAATCTTAGAAAAAGCCCATTTTACTTTGTGCTCATTGGCAAATTAGGATAAATTGCTAGCTGAGCTTTCAGTTAATGTGTAATTGGCTCATCGTCACTGGAAAGGCTTAAGATGGGAAAGTACACTGATTATTGCCTTGGAAATTATAAATAGGAAGTGTCTGCTATGTTTGAAATGAAAATAAAACAGCTAGAGACTGACCCATTGAAACACTTCATACTTTTCATTGCTAGCAGGAGATCCTCAGTGAGGCAGATCAAATGCAATTATTGAAGGAACATAAAGAAAACATCTTTGTTTGCCCTGTTGTAATGAGGACAGCTCAGCAGGATTGGTCCTGAGTGTTCTGGCTTCTGACTGGGGTACAGGCTTGTTCTCTGCAGACTTGGCAGGAGTCTTGGTTGTTTAATTACACTGAGTCATTTTTGCTTTTGCAAGCACTAGTAACTTTCTTTTGAAAAGAGGCAGGAGCTTGCAATGCTTAATACACACTTCATGTCCTGAAGGTGCTTTTCGATTATTAAGCAATTAGTGTGAATGCCACTTAGGTGTGCTTCTATCCCTTCACGTGTATGTTGTAGTGACAGATACAACCTAAACCTGAAGATATCCATTTACAGATGGAGAAACAAACCAAAATGAGTTCTTTTGGTATGTCTGAAATCATGTCCAAAGAATTCAAAGGAGTTACATTCCATGTGATAGCTAATCAATGACCAATTTAGAAATTCGACTTGGTAGTGAACTCCTGATACTCTTGTACTAAATGAGGGTTTCTTAACTCAAATTCTAATGTTTGAGGCTCAGCTTCCAGTTCTTGTACCAATCTTTTTCTTTTACAAGAATTAATTTGAGTATTGTTTAAACTATTAGGAAGGAAAAAGTATTTGTACTTCTTTGTTTTAGGTGAAAATGTTCATTTCTTAAAGGTATGTTAGTTTAATCTCTGAGAAGACTTCTATATCTAAAGAAGACAAAGAGAATCTTTATCAGGTGACCATGACCAGAAGTCTGACACAGAGGTCTGAGTTGTTCTCTGAAGAATTCTCTTGCTCACTGTGGATTGTGTACGGCCCCAAGGGAGACAAATTTCTCTCCTCCATTTTCTAATATTTGGGAATGTTAATATGCTCTTCTGTTCTCCTGAAAATCCAGAATTTGAGTTCTTTATAAGAAGGAGCTTTGTCAATGAACACCTATATATGTAAAATACTAGGACTTTGAAATAATGAGCTATGTATGTCAGTAATATAGAAACAACTTGTCTAAAAAAGTAACTCATCTTGCACTACAGTTGATAATATTTCTTAGTGATCAGATCATGATCTTAAATTCTTTGGATACTGACCAGCACTGAAACTGCAAAGGTTTAATTAATGATCACAATAATAGTGAGACAACCACATTTTATGTTCATATATGCTCAAAATCAGAATTTTCTTAGGTTTCTCAGTGTGGAATATATTTAGCCACAAACAACACTTTGAAGTGCAAACCATCTTGAATTATTTTTCAAATGGGAAAACCCAACAAGTTGGCATTTCTTTTTTAAATTTCCAATTTGAAATGAAAAACTGAATTTGTTTCTTAAGAATTTGTTTCAATAATTTCAAAAGATGTTAGTGCCTACAGTTCAAATAATATTGATTATGTCATAGTTCAAAACAAAGGCTATATTAAGGATTAATATTTGCCTCTTCAAAGCAATATTTTAACATTATTGAAATTAAATGGGAATGTATAGTGATTAATTTTGGCATTGCTCTCTATGAAATTCTGTCCACAACATTCCTGCAAAATTCTGCATCTTCTGATGGAAAACTGTTTTCCTAGTTTTCACCAATTCTTATAGGAAAGTATTGATCTCATGCACATCCATAATTTGGACTGCATAACTTTTTCTTGAACACATGGAGCATTGCATATTAAATTTGTAATTGATTGCAATTTTAATTCTTTCCCCTTGCATAAAAAACACACTCAAATGTGGCTGAGGTTAGGAGAAAAACTAGGGAAAATTGGATGGCTTCTCATTTCCTCAGATTAATCCGAAATATTAAAATAGTGCTCCCCTCATTAAGTAAAATTACTTTTCACTGTGGTAAGATTGATTGCAAGTGGGTCATTTATTGAACTGCAACACACTTTTAAGCACTATGCCTTGTGTTAGAGCCTGGCCTGAGTGTGTCACAGTTTCACCGCTTGCTCTTCCATTTAAACTTCCTCAAAACAAACAACAGATGACTGAGTCCTTGGGTCCCAGATCGTCAGTATCAGTTTTACTTGATCTTCCTAATTCATTCTTCCTCTTCTAGGTCATCTTCTTGTGACTACGAGTACCAGTCAGAATCCTTAATCCCTCCAGCATGGTTGTGACTGCACTTCCAGTTTTTACAAGCTTGGGATCAAGTCCTTGTGATAGGAAAATATTATTGCAGAGCTGTCATCCTGCATGTAAATCATGCTGTTTCTTCCTTTGGTTTAGGTTCTTCAGAGATGTAGGGTTTTTTTCACTTGATTGAGTCTGTATGTACAAAACAACCAAATACATAGGAGATCTATTTTCTTTCTGTTTTTGTTGCTATTGTCTTCCTCTGTCTCTCACCTGGAATAGGAGGGAAAATCTTATAAGAGCTTAGCAATAACAAACAGTGTATTAAGAAGTTAAAATATCAGTGTTAAAACAAAATACTAAAACCTTTTTTCCTGTAAGGAGACAATGAAGAAAATTGATAGTCCTGTTATGATATAGGAATGGTTGTGTGTTGATTCTCCCAAGCTTCTACTTGTGAGAAATGGTATGATCGTGATCTGTCTAAAAAAATCCTTAATGTAAAATTCCAAAGCATGCAGAAACTTTTTTTTTTCATTCCTAAGGTTTTATTTTATCTAAGTTCAGTTTGAGAGTTTAGGGATTGTTGACCAATCCAGAATCTTTTGATGTTTTCAGTCTGATAGAATATTCTCTCCTCATTTGCATAGTCTATGTACATGTGCCTTAAGCAATAGTGACTAACACCTGACACATGCCTGGCACACCCTTCTTCAAGCAGAGAAAGATGAAAAACCTTTTTTGTGGGTTGTTTCTTCATTGTCTGGTTTTGTATATAAGCAGAAAGCAGGAGACACCATGATCTGTGATGTTTAATAGCTTTTGAACATTATTTTGTGGATATAGGGTGCTAGAGACTTTATGGTTTACTTTGGAGATTTTTTTAAAAATATTTTTAACATATATACAATGATTAATGGAGATTTCCATTGAGTGGAATGTTTAAGAGAAGTTTACCAATGTTGTGCTCATATTTTTACTAGTACTGTGGTCGCTGAATTGTTGCCTATTCTCCCTTCCTTTATGTATGGGATGGATAGGGAAGGGCTGAGTGCAGATACCCTCCTGAAAGGTGGTAGAAATGAGAATTTGACTGTTAGAGTAGTGGCTGCTTAATGCCTTGGATCAAAAATGTTTTTATTCATGAGATCTTTGAATTATTTGATATGCCTTAAAACCAAGGAAAACCCCTTAAATAAAGTATGTGGTACACTTTACATGTTATGTGTAAAATATAGCAACAGAATGGAATACACAACAGAACAGTTGAGTGACAAATATTTTTTAAAAAAAATTTCATAGAATTACTAAGGTTAAAAAAATCTCTAAGATCATCCATTAACCATCTATCAGTCATACAACCATTAACCTGACACTGCCAGCTCTTCTACTAAACCCTGTCCCTAAGCACCAAATGTACACATTTTTTCCACTCTTCCAAGGGCAGTGGTTCCACCACTTCCCTGGGGAGCCTGTCCTAATGTTTGATAACCCTTTCAGTGAAGTTTTTTTTTTTTTTTCCTAATATCCAATCTAAGTCTCTTTTAGCACAATTTGAGGCCATTTGCTCTTGCCCCACCAGTCGTTACCTGGGAGAAGAGACAAAGCCCCACCTCACAACCTCCTCATTTCAGGTACTTGTAGGGAGGGATAAGGTCTCTGTTAAGAAAACTCTACCCAGTCATCCAGGAGCCATTCTGGCAGTCACACTTGTCCCACCTGAGCTGGGGCCGAGGCCCTTTCATAGCTGCACACCCCACATTCACAGTCACACCAAGATTCCTTAGAACTTCAGCACTGTCCTGGTCCTGCTGGACACATTATTTCTGATACAGGCCAGGATTGCCACTGGCCTGCTTGGCCACCTGGGCACACTGCTGGCTTATGTTCAGTAGACTGTCTATTTATTTTTTATCTATTTGTTATTTCTTCAGTGTTATTTTATTTACTATATATTTTTATATATTTGTTTATATACCTTTTAGTAGTGGATCACGTTACGTGATCATCTGATCTGGCCTGCTGACCCCTATGGCAGTGGGTGTATTTGTGAGTAATTTGAGTTGGTGCTTGTGAGCCCTCACCTACTGTAAGTAGCAATATTAGAGAAAGTATGAAGTCTGCTGTCCATGATGTTGTTGTATTGCACAGAAAATTTTATTTTTCCACTTTCTTACATTCTCTCATTACCCTCAAAATGGTTAATTCCTTCATTCTGTGGTTTTCCCCTGGCTTTTGATTTATGCTATATATTAAATGTGCCATAGTTTTCTACTTTTCTTTTCCCTTATAATGTTGTTTGACTGTCCATTTATTTAAGCAAAATAAGAAGTGATAAAGTAAAGATAAAATAAAATGCATCAAGATTTTAAGGTTTGTTTTATCATCTGATGACTACAGAACATGGTTTCAGCAAAGGGGAGATGACTGAATTTGCCTACATCTGGATTGTGAAAGGAGACTAGTGTGTTGGTTTTCCATCACAAGGAAGTAGTAGTGTGTAGACAGAAAAAGAGCAGCAAGATTCTTCACTGGTGTTAACAACATCTAGGGGAAGAGAGTTTCGGGATATTAGAGCACATTTAGCAGGCAGTGTAGGCAAAGCCTTATGTGTTTCAGCCTCTTGACATAGTAAAGGATGACTAAACCCAGTAAATATATTAAGCAGTATTTTTAAAATACTGTCTCAGCATTAATGTCTTTGGTGTAAGTAAACCCTGATAATCCTAGAAAAAAAAAAGATGAAAGGAAAAAGGAGAAGATATATTCTAGAAAATAGTTTTTTTTCTGTATGTCTGTCGTCCTCTTGAACACCTAATAGGGAGGAATGGAAGCTGAAAAATTATAATACTTTTCATAATAATCAGGAAATAAGAAATTTTGTATAGGATTGAGTGGGGATTTTTTTTTTTTTTTTTTTTTTTTTTTTTTTTGAGTTGGTTTTCTGCAAAATGAAGCAGTCTCCTTTTCCAGAGACTGGCAGAAACAAACACCTCACAAGTTTTAAACAATTTTGCATTTCCTCCTGGCTGATCTTTTATGGTTTTTCTTCTCTGACTCATGCCAAGAGCTATTTCAGCTTAACACGCCGCAAGTGCATTTTCTGTCTATAATGAAATGGAGAAATGTGAATGATGGATGTGCAGTAGGCTTGCTCACTCCTGTATGCCTTGCTATTGATAAGTAAGCTGGGGTAGCCAGAAATGAACTTGTATTTACTTGAAAGCCATCTGGGCTCCCTTCATTCAAGTTGTCTGTGGCACTGTGGGCGTCCTCTTGTCCTTGCAGTGATTCATACCTCTCACCGCTGAAGATTTCTGCTTTTCCCTCTACCTCAGACCTTGTGTAAATAAGTCAAATGAAACAGGTCACTTTTCACATGGCATCTTTTAAATGTATCTTTCCTCTTCTGCAGACATCTAGAACACTCCATGGTAGCTCTATTAACTTTAGGAGCATGTATTAATTTTTTTACTTGATTTCTCTAGTGCATACATACTGTTATTGCTATAGCCAGACTGAGCAATCTGTTGTTGCTCAGTTTACAAGTGCAAAGTGAGAATGGTGTTTCCTTGCCATAAAGACTCTTTTGTAGCCTTGCTAATTACCATCAGTAACATTTCACATAGTGAGGGTCAGTTGCTGACAGCAAGAGTGACAGTTCAAGCTTGTCACCTTCTCCATGAATAATATCTTTCTGATATACATTGTGCGTTTCACATGTCCACACTAATTCACTGGATTTTGCATCCACAGTTAAGTGTCCTCTGCCACTATTGTATGGCATTCTGACTTTGAGCTCATTATCTGGCTCCTGTTAGAGGAGGCTGATAAGAAGGTTATGAGCACTATCATCCCACTTCTGAATAATGTCAGTTCAGTTTGCGTGATAGATTTGTCATTTCCTACCAATTTAGCTTTCAGATATGTGTGGAATTCTTTTTTCACAAAATGAAGGTGAAGCTGGACCAAAAAGTTCCTGTACCTTACCTCTCCCTTTGTTTCAGTAAATTAATTTCAAGTAACTTTAAGGTCTCTTCTAAATGCTTAAAATAGACAAGTCTGTAATATATTTTCCTCTATTTATTTTGTGAAAGCAGTCAGGACAAGCAAAACGGTCATGTTAAGGAAATAGAAATATTCTCATGAATGGGGAAAACAGGTCTAAATTCTGACAGTCTTTATCTCTGTAGGAAGATAAAAAGCATGATGGTGCATCAAACGGAGCATTGGGATATCACAAAACCACCTTGTGAAACCCATGGATTCTGTAGCATGCAGTTGGATGCGCATTTGGCAGAAACCTTAGAGCCAAAAAATTCCCCTCTCCCTCCGACAGTTTCCGTTTTGACCACCTCAAGATGTCACTACTCGAGATTTGGTTCATGCATTAATGTTCCTTTTAGCAAACATTAGATCTGAAAAAAATATCTTGAGCAAGCTAACCAGAAGTTCTCCATATCTCCAATCACACACAGTCTTCAAACTTCGAACGTTTTGTGCTAGTTATTTTGTATAGCTGCTGGATTTTGAAAAGAAATTAGCAATCTACAGTTCCTAGTAGGAGTAATGAAGACATTTGGTTTATAGCCTTTTCTTATATTCCTGTACTGATTGTGCAGTTTTCCGTATTTTTTAAATCTACAAGCAGCTTGAATCTTGAGCATTGATATAATCTTTTCTCTCTACTGTATTTGACAGTAATTTCTAAATTCAGCTATGAGTTGCTAACTGCTTAGGATGATCTTATCCCCACTTAAAACTTCAAATATTTAAAATTATATATGAGAATGTCCATATTGTGGTTCAAGGAGGGGAAGTGATTTTGAAATAAGTCCTACTTTAAATAGAAGATACTGGTTATTCATAGGTGTAAAACAGACTAAAGTTATTAATGTAAAACTTCAGACCAATAGATATGAATTTTCCAGTACACTTCTCTGATCTTTCAAGTGGATTGTTGCCTTTCTTCTTTCTTGCTGAGAATGTTAGTATTCAACACATAATATGCTATTAAGACTCTGTAAATAGTAATCTGATCGTTCTTATGTTGCGTTTTTTGGTGAGATTCTCTAATATAATTTATACATAATTTTTATTACGTAAGGGAGACCTCATTGGGATCTACAACATCCTCATAAGGGGAAGTGAAGGAGCAGATCTCTTCTCCCTGGTAACCAGTGACAGGATCTGAGGCAGTGGGATAAAGGTCTGTCAGGAAAGTTTAGGTTGGATATCAGGAAAAGATTCTACCCAAAGAGGTGCCTGGGCTCTGGAACAGGCTCTCCAGGGAAGTGGTCACAGCACCAGCCTGAAACTGTTCAAGAAGTGCTTTGACAATTTTCTCAGGCAAAAGATGTGATTTTTGGGACTGGCCTGTGCAGGGCCAGCAGCTGGACTTGATGATCCTTGTGGGCCCCTTCCAACTCAAGATATTCTATGATTACATGTTATTAGATGATAGGGATGTCTTCATTGACATGAAGCTTCAAGACATCCTTGTCCTATCAAATAAACTTTAGGGTTATAAAAATTCAGTAGCTTGAAAAGATGTTCCAGTAAACATCTGAAATTGAAAATTAGACAACCACATTCTTGATGGAGAAATGCTAAAATTAGTAATTAATTTAGTGCTTTTCAAAGGCCTGTAGTTCATTCCTGAAATTCTTTTCAAGACTGCTGATAATGAAAAATTACTACTTTGGGTTGAAACCACCTTATTTTTTGGTTACTGATTTGATTTTGGAGGACCCTAGGGTGGATTTTATGGGAAATTTGTGTCTGGGAAAAAGGGAAGTGAATTCCAGCTCCATGCCACATTTATTTTGACATACTGTTTTCATATCCTGGCCACTGTCATTGAAAATTAACATTTTCTACCACTTTAATGTAGACTTCATAATTTCACATTGGAATATATAACGGAAAAAGTGCATGAGTTAGAATCACAAAATAAATCTCTTATTATTATGACAGCATGTATGTATCTTCTAGATTTTTCAGTGAAATCTTAATTTTGAGCTACTTCTTGTTGTATGCATTGTGTCTGCAAGTCCTTTCTGTGGGAGAGCAATGAATAGACAGTTTGAGTCTTGCTTCCTTGTCAGTATAGGTTGGTACTTGGCTGTCTCACTTGCAGAAAATGTCCAACTTTTTATTTTTTTTTTAATTAAGTTTATTGAATTGCCATTTACAGAAGCTAACAGAGCAGCCCCAAAAGAGGTTGTTCTTGATGGCTGAATGTAATGACATACCTTATGAAAGAAATGGGAACTGTTCTTTTTGCTGCTTGATTAAATACATATTATTTAATGTCTTTTAAGCTAAAATTTTCTGAAGAGCCATTAAATGGTGTAGCTGAATGATGAATTTTCAAAGCACAAGCCTCTCTTCAGCTTAATCATAGGATCTCTGATATTTTAATTATGTTTTAAGGCCTCTTGAAGTGACAAGGTTGATATGAAAAAATAACATGCAATCACAAAATAACTGCATGTTATGATTCTCAAAACACTGAGGTAGCTACATAATAATTAGTTTTGGAGCTATTAAATGAAAACGCACAGTGGTATTCAGGAATATGTGATTACTCAGAGGATTTCTTTATTAAATCTCTAACTTTTATTAAACAATATGTGTCCCCCTTCCTCCCTTTGTGCAACACCTTGTGTTAGATGATGTTAAAGTATTTTCCAGATTTGGTTAAATTAATCCCTGGGGCAAATCTGCACAAAGCAAAGGTGTGATATCAGTGACTAGGCATGGACTAGTGGATGGGTTAGGCTTGGATTATTTAAGACTGAGTGATGCTGTACAATAGGAGAGTGGACAAAAGAGGAATACTTCTTTCTAAGAAGGAGATTTTCAGTGCAAAGAGATGTGCTTCAACAATGGCATTGTCAGGTCTGAATTCCACATTTGAATCTTGTGGTCTGAATTCAAGCAAGAAGTTTTTATCTCTTTTGCAAATATAAAGTAATTTTTATAGGTTATTAAAGAATTGAAAAAAAATTACGTTTCCCTGAATAGACATTGAACCGTTTAACATTTTCTTCTAATTTATAATCCTAATTATGTTTATTTATTTTTTTGTAGTACACCAGTACTTTAAGAGTTACTATAAAGATCTTCCATTCTCTACTCCCCTCCCCAGAAAGGGTAATCAGAACTCCAAGCAGGACATTTATTTCCTGAAGGACAAATACATTGGAGGAAATTTCAGCTGCTAAGCAGCAGGTCTGCAAGAAGGACGTTTGATTCCAGACAGGTTCAACATCTGTGTAGCAAAAAGGATGCAGCAAAACCTGTAACAAACCAAGGAAGAGATATGTTTGCATCTAAAAACTCAGCTTTTACCTCAATGTTTCCTTCCCTTTATTATTACTGTAATACTAATGATACAAACAGCAGCAACGATAGTAACAATAATAATAGTTATGATTATGTGATTCAGACATCTGTTTTACAAAACATTGAATCACCTGTGGGAACTAAAAGGACAATAATGGATTGAATGGCTCTGGATGTGCATAGTAATATGTAGTAGAGAGGGAGTGCATGCAAAATAGGCACAAAAAGACACAGAAAGCTGAGGCAATTGTGCTTTACCATGTGTAGTGAGTCAGAGGAGATGTTTAATAAGTAATAATATCAGAAAGAGGAACACTCACAACACAGTAAATTTTAAAAAGGCAAACTGTAAAACAGTTTGAGTGGTTAGGGTTACTGAGAAGACTATTTGTACCTAGGGTGCCTAAAGTTTAGAAAGGGAGTTAAATCAATGTGCCAGATGTACCAGGTGGAAGTGATAGTTGATGTCAAACATGGAACAGGATTGTATTTACTCTGGGTGATGCTTTGGGGAGTGCAAAGTATTCTGGCAAGCATAGTTAAATGGTCATACTCAGTATTGAAAGAAATGCACTGAAAATTGTTTTTAAAGCATCTTTTGAATACAGAGCATTGAGAAATTCTTTCTGTGGCTGAATTGTTCATGGCCATTAAATCTTCCAGGTCCAGAAGGCCTTTGGGCTTTTTTTTTCAGATAGTGTGTGTAGGAAAAATTACAGGATTTGAAAATGAGAACTTGGTTGCTTGTCTTCACCAAAACACAGAGCAAGTTATTTATCTTGAGGGAACTGAAGTGCTAGAAAATGTTTAAGAAACCAGATATCCTAGAGATCTTTGCTAACAAAGAATATATAATGTATCACCATAGTGGCTGACAGCCTAAAAGTGAAAGATAATTAAAAATGCTTTTTGAATTGCAGGTTTTGTTATAAATGGCAGAGTTAGCAGGAAGATTAATTGCTCTTGGCAGCAGCTGAATTTTTATCCATTTTCGAAGGAAGAAGTATTTCTACTCTTACACATTACTATGACTATTGAGAATATTTTTATCTTTCTCTGCCTGAGCCTGAGAAAATGGATACACAGTGTGTACATGATTTTCAAATGCAATAGAAAGTCATAGATGCAACTTTCTAAGCTATATGTTTGCTATGAACAC
Organism: Sterrhoptilus dennistouni; assembly: GCA_013397095.1. Lineage (NCBI taxonomy): Eukaryota > Metazoa > Chordata > Aves > Passeriformes > Zosteropidae > Sterrhoptilus > Sterrhoptilus dennistouni. The sequence continues at coordinate 813,221 of VWZU01005563.1, read as the reverse complement.
TTAAAGTTTCATTCTGATTTTAGAAAAAATACTGTAATAACTGAAGTCTTAAAACAAAGCATCATTTTCTATTAGTTCAGGAATTGAGGCATATACTGCATTATATTTTTTATTTTAGCTTGAAATAATTTCTTTTCCAAACTTTCCTTAGGTTAGAATAAGTAAAAATCAAATTCCCTTTGGGCCCCTCCCACATTCACTTAACAGCCAGTAACTTCTGTATCTGTTAGGTCAACAGAATTCCAACAAGGTGTTTTTCTTGTATTTTTCTATGTAAAGGATGATAGAGGATGGAGCGTGGTCTCTATATTTTGGTTCAGGAAAACTCCATCACTGATAAGTAATGTGTTAATGGAACTGAATGCTTGAGACTTTGGGTTTTTTGGTCCCTCCCCCTTCAATGATCTTTTAATTCTCTTCCCTCTTCATTCCAAATGTTAGATAAGACTACCTGATCATTTCACCACCAACAGAGAACAGTACTACATCTCTCAAGTATTTTCCAAGAGCATTTATTTCCCCATTCATTGTCACAGGGTTGAAGGAACAATGAGACTGTTCTCACTGGAGGCACACTGATCATTTTTAAAATATTTTTCAGGACGACGAGTGAGTTTTCATTATACTGCTTTTGCTGCTCTGCTTTGTGGCAAATTGGTGGTTTATGGCAGCAGAAGTGGACTAAAATATCCATAAAACTGAGTGGCATTAGCTGATCTGACAGTATAATTAGTCTACCACAGAGAAGGGTCAGAGTATGCAATTGTTCCTTCTAGATTCAGACAGGATAATATACAAACATCTCAAACTTTCAAAAATGCTTCTTAATGATCAGCACCTCCATTGCTACATTCTATTCTGCATACAAAATAAAACAGGTAAGTAAGACATCAACAACCTTGTCCTCAGTATGCAGAGATAGGTGCAATTCTTGCAGCTTACTGTGAGGTGACAGGTGCTTGATAGAGCAAGCAGCACAAAGGAGCTGGAGCTGTTCCTGCATATGGAGCTGTCTGCTAACTGTCTAGAATTAGAGTCCTCTGTTTATGAGACTGCCCTCCCTTGAGGTTTTTTCTAATTTTAACAGGAGCTGCTCAGTTGAGGCTGACAGAATTCAGCTATGGATACAACAGCAAGATAGATAACATGTAATCAGATAGTAACACTCAGGGAGAACCTGTGGTGTCCTCATGCCAGCATAACGACCTTGTGTTTATTAAAATAAATATCCTCGAGCAAGACAGTGCCAAGGAGTTCAATAACAGAATCATTTTCCTGTCCTCCTGCTGCTGAGTGAACAGAGTCTGAAGGTGCCGCCTCTAATTGAAAGCATTCTGCTTGCTCATAACAGTTAAGGCTAATTTATTTGTTTATGACAAATAACTGCATGCAGAGTACATGGGAAAGGGGTAGTGTAAGGCAAAATTGAGTTAAATTTTCCAGCTGTGCTGAGGAATGATAGCAGATTGCCTGCGCTATTCTTGTAAGTGATGCTGATGATGGTAAAAATAAGGTAATAAAAATGTATCAAGGCTGTTGCGAGCATTTTTCTGATTTACAGGTCGGTCCATTTTTCCAGTGACACTTCTATATGGCATCTTTAAATGTCTGTGGGTCTGATAGGCATATGTACCATGCAGACTTACTTGACTTACTATGCGAGACCCAAACTTGCAAAACAGGAAGCTAAACTGGTCACCAGCAGTCTTGTGTTCTTAATAATCCCTCTATCCAATACGCATGGTCCTGAGCCCCTTGCTCTAAGTTAGTTGAGTTTTGAGACAAAGATTGGACTCGGGTGATCCTTCAGAGGTCCTCCCAGCTTTAACTATTCTGTCATTCTGTGAAACTGTCTGCTGATAGATCCTCTGTTGTCTACTGATATATCCTCAAAATACCCCTGCAAGATGGAAAATTCTAGAGTTATAGAACTGACAGAATAGCTCATGGTGATGCAGTCGTCTTTGTGATATAGAATACAATCAAGTATGCTTATGTCATTCCTGATACTTCTTTTTCAGGAGAATTTGATTTCATGGACAGCAGTTGTGGAGAGCCTTTGGTGCAGCTGCTACTTAGTGTATGGCCAGATGAGATCAGGTAGTTGAGGACTTTGCTTGTCCAGGGTTTTGATATTTCCAAAGAGGGACATAGACATCTTTCTGAGAAGCCAGCTGAATATTTGATAGCCTTCATTTTTTTTTTTTTTTTTCCCTTTAAACTTAAATGCAAGTTTAAGCAGATTACTCTTGTTGCAGTTTGTGTTAATCTCCTTTCATGTGTCACTGGCACCTGTTGAGAAGGGTCTCTCTATTCTTGACAGCTTCCCATTAAGCATTAAGGTAAGATGGCCCATGGACTTTCTCTTCTGAAGACTAACCAGCCTCATTTTTCAGCCCTCCCTTATCCATCATGATCATCAGGCTCTCACTCATACTGGCTGCAGTTCAGTACCTCAACATGTCTTGTAATCTGTGTTTTATACACGAAGTACCCATGGATAGCAGTTGAGTCTCACAAGTGCTGTAGAGGGAAATAATCGCTTTGCTCAATCTGCTGGCTGTCACTTTGCTGATGTAGCCCTGTGTGCAGCTGGCATGGGTTCCTCCATCCCAGCGGCAGGACTTTGCATTTGCCCTTGTCAGACTTCATTAGGTCTCTGTCAGCCCATGTCTGTGGAAGGCCAACGTGCCTCTGAAGGGACTGATTGTGGGGACAGAGGCATCGCAATTTCCATAGTATATTTTATTACACCTTCCACATTGATAGGTGGTTTTTTTTTTTTCCTTAGGACTAACTTGGTTCTTTTGATGCGGTTTAAATCTCTTACTTTTGGTTTTGTAATCCCTAGGCATGGAAAATGAATTCTTGCTATCCTCTTTTTTGCAGCTCATTAGGTATTTGGAAACTTATCATAACCTTCTTTTACTCTTTTATTGTTTTCTCTCCTCCTCCTTTTTCACAGCACTTCATGTCTTTGTAATTTTTCTTGTTTCCTCTGGACTATCTGCAGCTGACCCTAATCTTCATTGAAATGCCTGAAGTTTGACGTTATAGTCTGTGTGAGTCTTTATCCTTGATAAGTACTGTAGAGGATAATTTCCAGCCTTTTCAAGGCTGTGTATTAGCAGGTACATCCCAAATACAATTTACTGCTTTTACAACAGCATAAAATTAGGTTTAACTCCTGAACCATAAAAACCTCCAAATCCTTCTCTGTGAAACCATTTTTCCACACTTCTACACAATTTGTCTAGGAGGGTGATGATCCTAAATTCAAAATATTGTCCACCTTTTAGGATAATTTTTCTTGCTTCAGTTTGGTTCTTCAAATCACAGTTACATATTGTCAAGATGACAACCACTTGTAAGCTTAGAACTGAAAGTCATGTTTTAACTTTCAGTATCCTCATCATTAATGAAAACACTGAGTGGACCTGAATCATGAGGAAACTTCAACAGATGTATTTGTTTCTTTTGATGAAATGGCATTGATAATACCTTTTGAAATTTTTCTTTGAGCAACTGTGCCTCTGTTATAATCTGTTTTTCTCTATGTTGTACTTTTCCTCCTCTTTATATCAGATGGGGCAGTATCAAAACCCTGAATTCACGTGCTAGTATAGGAAACCATCATAAAACCTTTTGTATTGTAGTAGAAAGAAATTACTAGTTGTTTTGCATTTGATTGTTTTGATAGCTTTTTTTTTCTCCCAGTATTTTCCTGGGAACTGAAATTAGTTAAAACCCTCAAAGCTCCCCAGCTGTGTTTTCTTCCCAAGTGTAGAAAGTTTTTGCTCTTCTCTGGTTCCACCACTGTGCTGTATAGAGCAACGTGCCAAGTGTCAGAAAGTTGTCATAGGACACTGTATATGCTGCTAAGAGGTCTTCACACAATATTCTTTTCCCAAGAGACAACTATTTAGTTAAATTTCTTAATTATCCTGAGGCCAAATTCTTTGTGTACATAATTTTCATATTTATATGACGGGACTAGGTGACTAGGTCCTGGTGTGGATCTGCTCACCTTTGTAATACTTAGATTATCATGTGATCAGTTTAGATGCTTGGCATGCATATCCTGGGGCCCTCCTTTGTTCCTTGCTCTGGTTCTTCTGCTTCATAAATTTTTAGGGTCAGTCATATTTATTTTTTTCCTCTATATAGGTTTCTGTTACTCTCTCCCCTCAGTCATGAAGAGACCTGTAATTCAGTAAACACAGTACTTTTTAATCTATCTGGGCTGTATTATGTTGCCATGAAATACATCCTGTGGTCAAAAGATGAACCTTTCTGGACCCTCCTCTGCCCAAGTGCACATTATCTTTGCATCTGCTTTCATCCTGAGCCCTGTACATTTGCCTGGAAACCCAAAATCTGATTATGTCAACCCTAAAACAGCTACTTTCTTTTATAGGCACCTTTCGTTCTCTTAGAGAAGTCCCCAGCAATAGCAGTATCTGCATGATTTTTCTATATGCACCAAAACAAGGCAGTAACTTTATTGGAGATTTTTCAGATACAGCTTCTAAATGACACTGTATCTCCCAGAACTTAGTGTAGTTGCATTAGGAATGCTTTAAGAATTGAAATACCCTAACTTCAAAAAGAACTGGAAAGCAAATTTCAATCTGATTGCTCTTACACCTCAGATTCTATATGGTTCCATATTGACTATGGATACCTGCCAAGATAACATTGATTAGGTCATCTCATCAATAAGCAATGTCCTTCCAGGAAACCACTTTAATTCAATTAATGTGGCAAGTCAAGCTAGGTCAGAATTGAAATTCAGTAGATATTTGTATTGCAGAGACATTTGTTAATTACATACAGTTTTACATAAGGGACCTCATCAGATAAAGGCCTTAAAGGGGAAAACAGAAGCATCCGATTGCAATAAAGATATCAATGTACATTTTGTGAAGGTAGAGGAAATTAACACTACATGTGTCAGACATTCCATAGGAAATTTAAAAAATTTTACCAGAGTGATGCAGGCAGGAAGTGAAGAACCAGTGAAGTCAAGTGAAAGGCATTTAAGTGGAATCTCATAGATAAATACAAACTCCAAACAGCAAAGACAGTTGAAGAAAAGAAACACTCATACCTTCGAAAAATTGGGTAAAGGTAAAACTCTGTCAAGATAAAACATACACTTCTGTGTATGGTTACATGCTGTAATTGCTGAGGAAATACTAGAATGTAATGCAAGTCACCTAATAACAGTATTTGTGAGACCATCTCTACATGTCTTCCACTGGTCATATTTAATATATTGAAACCAGGCAGGCAACAACATTGAACTTGATCACAGTTTTACTCTAATAGCAAACTTCTGACATAACATTTTAAAGTCTGCCAAATTTAAACAAAAAATAATAATAAAGAAGATGATAATGTACATCATGTACTTTTATTAATTGACAGTGTAAGTGGAGTTAGATGATTTCAGGTAGAAATAGTAATGAAGTGCTGTAGTGAATAGTTAAATGAGGTTTGTATGTTCCAGCATTAGATGAAGCAGAAAATATAAAACATGGTAATGTCTGAATTCTTGATTTTTGGTAGAAATATTTAAGTAGTTAAAAGTTGTTTGCCTTATGTTTTACTTCATGTGATCTTGTGCTGGTTTCTCGGAGCATTTAAATATCCTCAATCTCAAAAATGTTTTTGAGTTAGAAGGCAAACATCAAGCAAGATCACGAAAGGTGATACTGTTTTTCTGTCCATCAGTGTAACTGCTCTATATATTAATGTCTAAATTGACTGTCCTGTTATGTGAAAGTAAATTGCTGAGATAAATTCAAAGAAGATTTTCAAGAAAGGCCTGTGATTTGGAACCATTACCAGTGAAAGACTTGAGAAATTCAATCTGCTAAATTTATCAAAGGGTTGATTGAGAGATGATCTCGGAATAGCTTTCAAATATGTTCTTAAGGAAGAGATTGCACATAGATTGTTCTTTATCCAAATTGTGACTGTGACCTCACCATTCACATATGAAACAAAATGAGGCTAGAAATAAAAAAAAGAAAAAAAGCAAGTAGTATAACATGGCACAGTAGAATTTCTTCTTTCTTTACTAGTGCTGTTCACTCCAAGGTCTCAAGACTGCATGGGAGGAAGACCCACAGATTCCAGTCTCCCATTTACAGCAGTTATTATATTTTGCAGATATCAATAGCATTACTGAATGTAAAGTAGCACTTTCAAGATGACAACTGTCTCTAATCCTTTTCAGGTCCTGATTTGTTAGCCTTACTGTTTCCATACATCTTGAACTGAAGATGTAACTCCTTGAAGCATAGAGCATTAAATCAGTAACAGACATTTGCTAAAATGAAATTGGAGTGGTTGGTAATACTGTGGGATTTATAGCCAATAACAACAGGCAGGTGTTCAGACAGATTTATCGATGTGTTATAATGATGTGAAGTGAAGGAACCGCAGCAGGAGAGCAAGGACCTGCTTTTTTTTTGTTTACTTAATGCAGTCTTCTAAGGAAAACACCACATTTCTGAATTTGGGTGGTTTTATTGACTCTGTTGCTACCTAAATGAGATCTGAATTGCAGCCACCAAACTGATTTGTTTTGTCAGATTTGAAGCTCCAGCCTTCTTTAACAAGTAAAGAAACCCAAAATAGGATTGAATGGGGCGATGCTGGCAATCCTGTTGTTCTGTTCAGCCATTACTGCTGTGAGGAGGTGAAAAAAGCAGATATCCAGGAAGATGGCTAGATGACATTTAGAAGCATGGCCCATACAGCCAGTACAAGATATGATCACGTTTATTTTGTGAATCCTACATGGTAGTGGAAAATATAGTTGTTTGTCATCATTACTTGTCCACCCTACCAACGGCAGACCTGTCATCCAGACTGATTGCTCCAACACAACAGAAGCCGCAGCGGAAGTGCCAAACTAATTTCAATAGCTAGAACAGAGCAATAACTTTGTTTAGGCAGTTTAGTGACTGATTTAGTCAAGAAAGCACTAAGTGTAGGGCAATAAAGCTTTCCTTCCCAGGATTTTTTTTTTTTTTGAGTTGTTTGTTTTACAGTAATGAAGTGTGTTCAGTCCAATATTTATCTAAATATATTATTGATTTTTCTTTTGTTAAGAACTGTGTTTAACAAAAGCAGTTTAGGCATTTTTAAGCATATTTTTAAAAATGTATTCTTAATTCAAAAAATAGGTGTTTGAATCTGATTCAATTACAGAATCTGATTCTATTACAATTTTTTTTGTCTAGAAAAAGAAACTATTGCAGTGACCTATGATGTAACCAAGGTGGTTTCTGAGCTTGGTCCAATATTTCTGCATGTGAATTCTAATAGCTCCTGGATACATAGACTCATTTTATCACTGAAATATTATTTAATTTGCAGTTATAAAGCACCATGGACACAATTTCAAAAATGAAATGAGACTTGGGCCTTGAAATATATTCTTTTAATGTCATATAGTATTTAGTAAGCCTGTGAAAGTAATGAGAATATTAGTGTGGAATAAAGCTATGCTTATGTCTCAGGTTCATGGATTTCATGGAAGAATAACCTCATCCTAGATCTTGTGTTATCCATACCTATGCTGCATAATTTCCAAGTAGACATGCTCTTAGCTGCTGATTTGCAATTCAGATGAAAGAGTCCTTCAGTAGGAAGACTTCAGTCTTTCGCCAGCAGCTTAAATTTTCATTTAAGACAATGTTTAAGAAGTATTCAGAAGATAATGTAGCAGAACTCATTAAGAGAAGACATCAGTGTAATACACAGGATATTCTAATTATTACCATAAACTACAAAGTTTTTTTTAAAAAAAAGCTTTTTCAGAAATGTCTTAAATCAACTGAAGTAGGACTACTTCTTAGTGGGAAGATTCTAGCTTCTCAGAAAGAAGATAGTCTTGAAAGAACTAGTAGAATCTACTACAAAGGATTATTCATATTATGCTATTATCAAAATGAAAGAGTTTTTTTAGGAAAACCAATTATTTTTTTTTATGTTGGCTTGTAGGTGTAGTTGAAGGTGGGGTGCTTGCACCTAGACAAAACTATCAGGTCCTTAAGTCCAAAATAGAATGTGATCTCACACACACACTAAGCATGTGTAATGCAGTTGTGCTGCATAAAGTTTTAGAGCAGAACTCTTTAAGACATAAGAGAAAAATCCTGTAAGTAATGAATCTGTGTCAAAAAAACTAAGAAATCTTTCTCCAAAAAGAATACTTAATCCTAGCTTAAGATCTGCTTACTTCTGATCACAGAAGATGGACACTGAAGGCTCTCAGACTGCTTCAGCTAAACTATTAAGGGAACGGACTAGTATAACTCACAATACATGCATATTAATATAAAATATTTAATTTTATATTTAAAATTATAGTAAAGAAATTTTCCAGATGTATAAAGCATTATAAGGTAGTTGAGATTGGTGGTCAAGGCTCTTGCTCACAGCCAGGACACCTTGGGACAGACTGCTCATGAGTCTTGAAAATCTTCAGGGACACCAAGATTGCTGTTTCCGTGAGCAGCCTTATTTAAAGCTTGATTATTCTCATGACAGAGAAGTCAGAACCTCCCTCGTTTCAACTTGTGTGTTCTTTCTCAACTTTCTCCCTTACACCACTCTGAAGATAATCTCCTGTAGAAAGTGTCCCTGCCTCCTCCCAGCCCTCCATGTTGTTTGTTCTGAACAACCCCAACTCTCTCATTTTCTCCTTACAGGACAAATGAATCTAATCCTGACCATCTCAGTGGCCCTTCACTGGACTTGCTTCTGTTTATTCTTATCTTTTTCTGTATTGAGAGAGAAAATGATGTGTTTTCAGTAATTAAATGCTAAAAAATCAGCTTTTTGTGTAAAAGTTCTCTTATAACTGTGTTTTGAGTTGTTTTGTTCCACAATCCTTTGGGAACACACTACTTCTCAATAGAGTCATAAAGCTTCATGCCAGACCTGGCAGTTTGCCTCATCTCAGGTTTTATGGGAATGAACAATCTTCCAGAAAGGAAGATAAAAAGGGACAACACAGAAAACACCTCACCCTTCTCTCCACTGGAAATCTCACCATGTGCTACTTTTTTTTTTACCCTTAGGGTAAGGAAATTTTTCTTTAGAGACTATTTGGATCACAATTTTTATTTACTCAGAACTGCAGAAACACACCTTTCTGCAATCCAGTCAGCTGCTGTGGTTTGCTGTGTGAAGGGTTAATGTCTACCTAGTTTCAAGCAAATTTATTTTGATGTGATTGCAGCCCTTTTTTCCCTCCTTCTTTATGGGAAATTGTTGATGCAGAGGAGAGGAAGCTTGGTTGTCCAGTCTGAATGCTTAAAGCCTGCCAATTGTATGGTATGACAAAAGAAAGTAAAAAAGGATATATTTGTTACCATAGCAACAATAAAACTCTTCCACTAACTGCATTGAAAAACAACATCTATCCTCTCCTTCTGAACTGTTAAGAAATTATATCTGAAGCATTATCTGTGAGATATTCTACACTGAACTGAAATGCATATTGGTTTATTAAACTGAGAACTTTACCCCCAAGAATCATTGTAATCATGCAAGGATATCACAAAACTCTATTTAATTTTCACCTGAACTTTATCAAAATTAAATTTAATTAAAAATGTTTTATACAGAAAAACATGATGAAAATCCAAATTTTGTATTGTATTCTGTATTTTTTTGTCCCTGTTCTGTTCCAGAAACCATAGTATTGGGATGGACAAGTTTTTGTAAAACTGTACTAAAGTTACCATTGGTGCAGTGTTATTTAGTTTCCTGCTGAGGGATGTCAGTTGTCAAAATGACCAAGACATTATTACAGACAGCACTGCTTTTGAATTTGGTCTTTATGCTTTTGTCCTTATAGGTGATTTTTTTGCCAGTTTGTACTATGTGTTTCAACTTTGCTCCAATATACTGTGGAATATGCTGTGGTGTGGGTAATGATAAAGTGGTGCATCCTTTCAGATAAAATTCTTTTAGCTGCTGTGATTTCAGGGACAGAGTTTGATTGTCTGCTCCTTAAAGACATTCACTTCCAGCCACCTGCTTCAATACTTCAGCACATTTGATGACACTCTTAGCAAAAGGTATTTTGAGTTCAGCAAGCTGCTGCATTGCTTTAGAGAGTCTTCAGGAGAAGTATTTGATTTTATTCCTGTCTTGCATATAATTCATATAATACAAAGAGTTTTATAGTCAGTCATACTGAAGTAATATGAGTTGAACAACTCACAAAGGAAGGTGTTTGTTTGTTTTGGTTTTGGTTTTTGTCCTTCCCAAGTCAAACCTTTCTCTTTATTTGTGCATTCCCTTGGCAAAGCAATTTTCTCTTGAAATACAAAGTGACATTTGAATAAAATTGAATCAATTTCCTTTCATTTTTCTAGGAAAATAGTTTTAGAAGCATCAAAATGAAGTTTCTGTTTATTTTTATTTTCCCCTTTTTAAAATTCCATAATGTGTTTATATGACTTTAGAATATTTTGCATTAAAAGCCATTGAAGCTCCTGATTCCCTTCGGTGTTAAAAAGAGAGAATATTGCACATGGTGAATACATATTAGAGCCAAGAAATAAAGAATGCTTTGGGTGGGGTTTTTGGCAAACAGCCCAATATAGAATAGTGACCTTTCTGAGGAACAGGCAAAGACCTGTCCACAGACCTGTCAGTGTTTTTGTCTTGGAGTTGAGCCAATTATTGCCAGGAGAACAAAGAAGTTTTACCATATTAGAACAACAAAGGACTGAGTCTTAAACCTTTTCCTATATGGAAACACCTCCTCAGGCGTGGGGTTCATTTGAAATATCAGACCAGTGTTTTAATCGTTGTGCATTGTAATTTGCCACAGTATTTCACCTTTAAGTAGTGTCTGTAATTAAAAGTCCAGTCTTTGAACAGAATTTACTAATTATTTTCCTGTATAGATATTTAATTGCCAATTTTTGGATACCATTTTTGTTCCATTCTCAGTAGGCTGACATATCTACCTCAAATCTATGCATTAGTTGTCTATTCTCATTGGAGGAAATTGGCAGTGCTTGGGTGACAGCCTCTGCTGGAATTTATTTCTCTCCTCCATACCTGTGGTGTGACTTGGGGTTATATAACCATGGTCATGTTAGTGAAACAACTCTGCTTGTCTTAAAGCTGCACTGAAAAATCATTAATAAAGTCTTTTTTTCTTTCAGCTACAGTGTTGTAGTTACCTAGAAAGCAGGAAGGATGCAGAGTAGGTCCACTGATCTGCTTACATCAAGTGAGTGACAAGGCAGTTCAGTGACATAACTGTAATTTTTAAGTAAATGTACCTTTCTGCTGAAAAAAACCTGTTACTGTGTTCCACAGACAAAGGATATACAGGGTGCTATTTGCTTCTTTCTTCAACTGCTTTTTCTGCCCTACTCAGAAACTGACATATATTTTGAGCATCGTCTGCTCTGTAATTTCATGAGCAATTTTTACTTAACCTCTAAGTTTTGTTTGTTTTTTTAAATATATATTTATCTATGTTAACTATGGGAAAAGAAGTAAAAACTTGTCCTCTGCATATTTATCACCTTGAATTGTATAGTGTGGACCTGTGCTGTGGAATGGAAAATAAAGGTTTAGACAGTAGAGATTAAGAATTTTCTGTACAATATGGAGGAGACATAATCACTCTTCAATACACAAGAAATAAAACAACTTTCAGCAGCTACTGCTCTCTTTCTTGGATTAAGCTTCTTTTGCACTACATAACAAACCCCACAGTCCAGTTTACTTAGTTTTTCTCTGGTTTTGTATTAAGATTTTGTTGTCAGCAGTGATTGCCTGCTCTTCTTTGCTGACCCAAGAGCAAACTGACCCTCAGCCAGATATTCACCTTTCTGACTCTGTATGCCACATGCCCTGTCTTCATCATTCAACACATCTTTAAACCATCAAAGTTTACCAACATCCAGGAATCATTTCCTCTCCTGCTTCTCATACTGTGCCTTTTCTCCTCTTTTCACTTTCAGAGAAACACTCATTTTTTTCCCTTCTTAAAATCCTTTTTTTGGATTCGCTTTAGAGATGTGGCATGTTCAGAAATGCTCTTAATAATATATACTGTTCCCATACCACTATGTTAATTCTGAATCATATGTATTTTGGAGGGGATTCTTTCAAATTCTCTGGCAAAATAGTTTTGACAGGAGCTAAAATGGTGTAGTCAGAGCTATTTCTGCTCCAATTAATCTTTACATTAAAAGGTGTTTCACAGAGAGCTGCAGAACTGAAAATTCATCTTTCTGAGCAGTGCTTGGGTGACACATCATTGTATCTGGCTAAGAAACTGTTTCTAGGACATATAAAATTAAACTGAAGGAATCTTTTTTTCCTGACCTTCAAACAGGCTAGTGTTACTAGCTTTCAGTAAAACCACAGTTGATGTATTTTGTGGAAATAAATTAAAAAATGATGAATTTAGGCAGTCTCAAGAACAATCTTAGCAATGGTGAGAGTTATTAGGTTGCAGGACACTGAAATTTCTCATAACTTTCATATTTATCTTAACACTGCACTGGCCAACAGACAAGAAAATATATGCTTAGAGACAACATTGATGAAAATAAAATCTAAGCACAGAAGTTGAATTAGTCAGTTGACCTTGTGCATCTATGTCCTAATCTTCTGTAATGAATTACTTGTTGCTGCAGTGCTCAGGCCAGCATTGTAAGTCATCTTATGTGTGGGGTCTCTGAATACTGGAAAAGTTCAGTCAATTTGCAGGAGTAATAACCTCCCCACTGTGCCATCGAGCCCATCCATTTTTTTGTATGCTGTGCTGCATCATGTAAATAATCCCTCCCAAAATAAAAGATTTTCATTTGATGCTTCTATGCCCAGTTGTGTTGACTTAAGAGAATGTGGAATATTTTTGCACTTTAGTGTTTTTGTTTTGATTCTGCTTCAGAAGTTTGTGATGATGATTTAAATTGAAATCCTGGTAAATGAGGTATTCTGATATAAAGTTCCAGTTATTTTTAATATTTATCTAGCAAATCACAGAAACATTTTATTTTGACTAATGCATATTTTTTGCTGCCTCAAATTAATTTTTCAGAATATTGCCTGGTCATTTATTCAGTACAGCATCCATCAGAGCTTTGAAAGGTGTCAGGTAAAGGTTCTTGAAGAATGGCTGTTAATGATCTGCCCTTTCTCAGAGACCTTAGCTGTCTGTCTTGCACTTAAAAAATAAATATTAGATCAGTCTTGAAACATGAAGTTTTCAGTCTCTTGTTAAATTCTTTGATACTTGCCACTAGCTTCTATTATAACTTTACAAAGACCTATTTTTAGGAATTTATGGTCTCTCTTCTTATCATGATTCTTAGTGTGAGAAAATAAACACATTCTTCTGAAAGCGTGGGCATGTTATTTGGCTCTTACTTGCTTCCAAAGCATCTAGTGGCCGTCTTGCACAGGCTGTTGTGGAGAGCATTTTCTTCTCAGTGTTTTATGCCTTTTATTGCTGAAATAAGTCACGTGTCAGACAGGAGGAGAAAAAGAAATTATGCTCCTCTGATCACTGCTATATTTAAATGCCTGCTCAATGTACTCTTTGCTAGTTTGAATAAGCATTCATCAATTTTCAGTGTGCTTGCCTGAAGGTACAAGTTCTATGTCTTTAGGAAGGAGCTTTATTTCATACTTCACTGTTTTCAGGTCAGAGTATGTAGCTATAAAAGTTATATTTTGTCTTTGAAGGAATAAATGAGATTCTGAATGAGATTTTGCATTTTCCTTCAATAGAAATACGTTCTGTGATAAAGTACTCTTAGCAATAATCTGACCATGAAGGTACCCTGTGCTGTACTCACATCAGATGACTCCCATATTGTAAAAAATTAGAGTAACATGAGAATTTAAAAAATTAAAAACGCTGGGAAATTGAGGTATTTGTTATGTAATGTATTTTCTCTGTGTGAGTCATATATTCTAAGTGTGAGTCGTATTTCTATAATCTACAAAAAAAGAGTAAATGTAGATCTATAAACATGGATATAGGGAACTAACAGAATGAGATGGCAGTAAAATATATGGAAAGCTGAAATCAAACATAAATAGGGAGAATTGAGCAAAGACTAACGTTTTCAAACCAGAGACTTAGGAGCTGATGGTTTGATATCAGTTGGATTTGCAGCTATGACCCAGCAAAGTTTGTAAGAACAGGGCTGACAGCATCCTGATGGGACAAGAGTGCGGCTGTCCTGCTTGAGACTGATGCCTTGGGAAGGCTCATCTGGAACAGAGACTGGACAGAGCTAGAGAATAAAGTAGGTATTTATTGAAAGGCCTCTATTGTACACCTTGGGCAGGACAAGAGCCTGACCAGCGCTACACTCAAGGTGGACTTAGAATGGTCACAAAATGGACGACCGGTCACGAGGTCTGACAGTTTTATGATTTGGTCATTTGCGTATTGGGGTTTAATTGTCCAGTTACAGTCTCAGGTTGTGAGGTCTCATCCTTCTTGTTTCTCCCTTCAGCCCACTGTTATTTGAAAGGCCTGAAAGTTGTCTTTGGTCTTCAGCAGGAAAGGATTTGTTTTGTCTACCTACTCTGTGAAGAGAGCTCACTAGCACTTAATATGAAGCTTAGAACTACATACCTAGGAAGCACAGACTCTGAAAAACATGAGAGCTCAAACTTAAGACATCAGGAGCACACAGCAACTGTCAACCATGCACATATTTTTGGTTATTTGCAGTACCTAAAACCTTCACATTTCATACTGAGAGTACTTTTGTAATGATCAGGCAGAGACAAGAGTAGAGCACTGGTCTTCTGGGTAAAGTTTTGAAAGACAAGGTCCAAGGATGAGTTAAGGAATGAAAGTGTTGGGATTCACCATGTTGTACTTACCCACTGGCTACTGCATGTTTGGAGCTCTATTTGGCATAGGAAGTTTGTCACAAATGTGTTTAGAGCCTTTGTGCTGTGCCATGGTACCTGAGCTTTGGATCAGGATGCTCCTGATCAAGGTCCTCTTACTGATTACTTCTACTCAAGGAGTTTGACTGAGCAAGGCTTAGGAAATCAGTTTTTTTTGTGGGTTGCTACTGTCCGGAATACAAGTGAGTCACTGTAAAAATATTCCTAAGAATAGACAATTCATACCCTTGCAGTGCTGACATGGAATTACCAGGGTACAGTAACCTTAAAGCTGTGCAGAGTTTAGAACATTTGGCTGAGTCCTTGTGCAACAATTTATTGCATTGTTAGTAGATTCATGGCCTGACATTGGCTACTGTCATCATAACAAACTTGTAAGAAAGAAATATTCAAACGTGAAGTGGTTCAATGCCTGACTCCTGAGAAAACACAACTGACACTAACTTACAGTCTCAAAATGCTGGAAATTCCTATTATTTTTACTTGTGTTGCTCCAGCCTGTCCCCTTGAGGCAGTAAGAAGGGAAAAAAATAGGGTAGAGAAACTGATATATGTTGAGGAAATACAGTTATTTCCTAAAAGTATTCTTAAGCCCTCTCTCATCTTTCAGATATTCAGGATAGAATGCAGTGGGTGTGATGACATTGGAGCTCTGTTTCACTGATTTATTTTTTTCTTTAATTTTCAGTATGCCAAGCTTAATTCTAGGGTTCCCTTCTTCTCCCACCATAAGAAATCAATCAACACTAATAAGCATAAAAACTTCTGATTTAAGTGTTGCTTTAATTTTAAACCAATTATTAAAAAATATCAGTTCATTTCTATTTTCCTGCTTGAGCATCAGCATTATTTGAATCCTTTGTTTGAGGGTTTTTTTTTTCATTTAATCATCATCATTATAATCCTGGAATCTAGATCTCATTTTTGCTTTTTAAAATATACCTATTATAAGTATTTTGAAAGTATCTTATTTCTCTGGAAGTTTTTCTCAGCTCCTTTAAAGGACAGAGGAAAATAAAATATAAGTGGGTTTTGAGTAGTGATGTGAAATAGTTTTCTGGGTCTGTGTTTCTATGACTTCAAGGTCTCATCCTTGAGATGAAAGTTGCCTGGGAACTGGGAACCAGGAGAAAGATTCTCCTTTACTAATAACACAGTCTTTTTATCTCTCGTCCTTACCTTCAGGTGTTCTCTGTGTCTGGGGAAGCTGGTTTGATAATTCATAATCCTAGTTGTGAGATCACAGTTAATCAATATTTTCATAGGAATGTTTAAGTAGAAAAGAGAAAGGTAGCCAGGATTTGTTGATATTAGCAATGGAGAATAAATATATGCGGTAAGGGTTATTAAATTATTTTGACATGATAAGTTACTTATTAGAAAGTACGAATGCAGAAAAGAATTCACTTTATCTCTAAGTAGATCTTGCACTAAAGGCCTTCTCTGCACCAAGAGCAACCTGCTTCAAATAGAATGGGATTTCAAACCTGGGAAAAATGTCATTTTATATAAAATTCTCTATAATTTTACGTAGATATATTCCTAAAACTACTTTAACATCTTAAGTGGATGGGGGAATGGACTATGTTATTCAGCATGAGATCAGGACTCAGAAAAATAATACGAAAAGAGGATGAGCATTATGACTTAGTGGCAGAGCAGGAGAGAAGGATGGGAGCACTTAGTGAATCTGAAAGATTTGCAAAAAGACTGTTTGATGTGCAAGAATTATGAACAGAAATCAAAACAAACAGCAAGGCATCTTGTCGACATATTAGCTGCATTCTATAAAAATAATTATATTAATTGATATTCTCCAAGTGTATTGCCAGCTAATTCCCTTCATAACCAATACATCTCTCCAGGGTGTACACTGGAATCCCTTCCCTTATTGTTTCACTGAATTCACCTCACACATCTGTCTCAAATCCCCTCTGATCTCTAGCCTTATACAACCTGAAGTTCACCTTCAGAGTCCTTTGCAGTTCTTAACTTTTTGTTTCAGTGCTGAGATCTTTTAGGTCTTACCCTCTGAAGCTTTTGTACCCATTTTAGATGGAATAGCATTAATTTTCTATGGAGTAGGTTGTGTGGATTTGTGCTGAAAACAGTGTTGATAACATGAGAATGTTTTTGTTGCTGCTGAGCAGTGCTTACACAAAATCAAGAGTTGCTCTTCACCCCCCCACTGCCCAGCACTGAGCAGGCTGGGGCTGCACAAGGAGTTGGGAAGGGACACAGCCAGGACAGCTGAGCCCAACCATCCAAAGGGTTATTACAAACCATAATGTGTTATGCTCAGCAATGAAACAGTGATGGGGAGAAAATCTGCAGGTACTGCTGTTGCTTAGGGACTGGCTGAACAGTGGTCAGCTGGTGACAAGCAATGAATTTACTTAGATTTTTTTAATAGTTTGTTTTTCTTAGCTTTATTTAATTTATTTTTGTAGGGGGTGGAAAAGGCATCCACTTTTTTCTTTTTTCCCCATATTAAACTATTCCAACACATGACTTTTCACAGTTTTAGCATTGCAATTCTCTCTCACACATCATGGTGAAAAGTAAGCAGTTAGTTAGTTGTGTGTGTTCAGCTGCTTAGTGGATTTAAAAAGTGACATTCATTCAATTCTACACATAGTTTCTTTCCTTTATTTCTTCACTTTCTATGCCTTCTCTCCTGCTTCTTTTAGCACTTGGAATGGCCTCTAGCTTGCATCAATTTTCCTTTCTACTACTCATCTTTCAAACTTTCCTTAAAGACTCTTTTTCAGAGACTTACAGTGTGGGGTGCCCTCCAGCTGATGTGGCTTCAGTTAGCAAAAATTGCTGATTCTTGTTTACACTCTAAATTAAAAGATGAGGACAAAAGTATGTTGATAAGTGTTATTTTATTTGCTTTATTTGTTTGGCTGTTGGACTGAATTAGTCAGGATTCTGTTTACATGGTCCTACAAGGGTTTATTCAGTCCTTTGTAATGACTCTGCTGGTAAGTTTTCTGGAACTACAGTTTTCTGAATAATTAGCTCTTTTTTATAATGTAGGGCAAAAAAGTGAACTCGTTTTTGATCAACAAAATAATCGATATAATAATTGATATAATAATAATTGATAATTGCTTAATAAATGCTAATATATTTTTTCATGTTCTTAAAATTAATCTATAAACAATTCACAAATAACTTTTAAGCTCATAGCTAACACGTGTCAAATTTTGATTAGTTTCAATTAGTTCCTTAGTTTTATTTTTCAATTGACAGGTTATGCAACTAGTCAATGCTAGTGAAAAATTTGAATTATGTATTAAAGGAGGTGGGTTGGTGTCACTTAAATTCTTTATCTTTTTGAAGTGATTTTTAATTTACTTCAGTATATATTCTAATATTTGCTTTTGAATTTATTCAACACCCTCAAAAATGAGATATAATTTGACCAATACCAATTTAAATAAAAAATATTAGGGAATAACTAAATGAGGGCAAATCAACATCTGAAAATATATATGACAATTTTCAGAAAGTGTTTATTTTCATATGTAACCCCACTCTGCTTTGGGAAGCCACCTAGGATTCCTATTTTTGTACAATAGTGCTCCTTTCCTCTGGTAGTTTTTACATAACTGATACAGAAATCTCTTTTGCCTATTCATAAGACTATTTCTATTCTGAATAAAACATTAAGGTTTTAATTATATTTAAAAGCAGTTATTATAAGCAAAATTTAAATAATATCTTAGGATAAATTTTAACTTTGCAAGCATCTGTGTTCTGTTATGACAAAAATTTTCATATGTACGGGTAGGGGCATGAGTATAAATAAGTCAAACCATTGAAAATATTGCATAATAGGACTTCATTGCTATTTGCTAATTGTTTTCATGAATGTTATAGCCTTTTAGATATTATACTGAGAAGCATCTGTCTTGGCAACTGGCAGGAACTTGTGAAAATATTCTGTATTTTTCTAATCTATGTGTTTAAAAATAGTCACATGGAAACCACCACCCCATGAAGTCTGGTAAAAAAAAAATTAGTGTTGTCGCCTGCCTGCTGTCCCACATAGGATTTCTGCTTTTATTATGACTGACAGTTCATTATTACTTTATGTAGCTCCTGCATTATGTTTCTGGTCTTCTTAATACTCCATCAAATTTATGTGAATGGCATTGGGTTCCCTTGGCATTGTCTGGATTGCTTTTAGGTTGCCTACTGTTTTGATGACTGTAGTTTCATGCAAGCATTTAGATGTTAAGCTGGCAATCCTTGTTTGAACACCTGTTGGAAAAGAAACTCTTTGCTATGTTCACAAAATGCTAAGAAATTGCCAAGAACTGGATTACATGTTTATAAACACAATAAAGAAGGTTAAATAGTATCTTACATTTTAATTATAAGACAGTCTCAGAATTGAAATGTAAGATGAATTGTTTTCTCAGTTCTGTTCTAACTGATATGGTCCCCTTTCTGCTTGCTTTTGAGAGTGTAAAAATACAGCAACCAGAGTAAATTTCGTTTCTTTACATGCAGAGATTCAATTTCAGGCCTGAAAGCCAGTAAAGCCTTTTAAACTTACGCACCGACCTTATTTCTTCTGAGCCATGTACCTGTGTTCCATCAGTAATGTCAAGAAATTTTTACTTCCCCTTTACTAAATTTGAAGATGAAGTAACATGGCCAAGTTCACATGGGAGAAATGGGAAATGAAGTAAATCTTGGATGCATTAACCTCTAAATGTTGAGTGTCCCTTATCAGGAAACCTTAAAATCCATTGATTTCAAACAGCTCAGTTCTATGAGGATTTACAAATACCATGCCTGATTGTCTGTGGTTTTATCCCCCATTAACACATGGACTGCCAGAAATGAAGTAGAATTTGCTTTTTGTGTCTTCCTTTTTCCTCCAGGGATTTGGTCCTGCACTATATGGGAAATACAGGGATAATGTTCAAAATAGAATTGTAAAGCATTTGGCTAAAACAGAGGAAACACTAGCTAATTTAATACTTACAACATATTTATTTCTTCTCTCTTCATGAGAAGCAACGGCCCTGTTCTAGGTTCTGGAAAATTCTGCATTTTTTTCATAATGGTAATAAATTGTGAAAATAGGTAGGGAGGTTACAATAATGTCTTGTCTGGGCAGTACTTGGCATTGTTTAATGCATTTCTTAGGGTTAAGGAAAGAGGGCAGGAGAGTGTACTAGGAAAGAGTAAGTCTCTCTGGTAGTGTTGCAAAAGAAAAATACCAAAGTCTTTGTAATTTAGTTGTGAGATGTAGTGTAACTGTTAAACCCCAAAGCAACACCACCTGATGTCCTCTGAAGGTTCCTGCAGCCACAGACAGCACTTCTTGCAATAAATTGAGTAATTTCTGACAAGCTCTGTATGACTCCTGGAAGCTCAAAGTGCTACTCAATTCACTTCCTATGAGCAGCTTTCTCTGATTGTTCCTTGTGCTGCAGTTGTAAAACAAACAAAGCTGTAAGGGAGAGAAGCTCGTGAATTGCAGGCACTACTGTACCTTAATGGTTCTGTATGGAACCTGGGCCTTAGAAAGATAGTTTGAAACTATCACCTTTCCTTATGGATAAGACCTAAAACTATACCCACGGTAGTAGTTACAGTATTTACTGCTTACCTTTTGAGCAGTAGAAATACTGACCAAAGCTTGAGCTCTTCCAGTTAATTCAGTGTAGCTGTATAACTTCTGAAATTGCTGTTTTAATAACACCAGCAGTAACTTGAATTGTTTTGAACTGCACTTGTGTTGGCTCTTAGACAGTTGTGTTCTGAATTCTCAGAGGGATTTTGATTGAGTAGTTGTCCGTGACACTGCTGTATTTGCATTCTAATATTTTTAAGGGAGCGAAATAATTTGAAATGTAAGAGTGATGTTACATAAGCTTCAGGTATGCTAACACATTTGCAGGATGAAAATTGAACCTGAAGCAAAGTCCTTAATTGGCCCTTCTGTTTACCCAACACTACTGAAATTAGGCACAATTCAGTCTTTTTTTTTTCTCTTCAGCAAAAAAAACTCTGTTGTTACATTTTCTCCTTATTTTGCTCATTATAAGCATTGTTTTAATCCTCTCTACACTATTATGTTATGCTCCTCTAAGTTAATTTAAAGGGAATGACTAGCACTGAACACGTTTTGTTGTAGGCTAATTGGCTGTCCTTGTGTGCACTCTGCTGTACTTTCTGTCATCCAGAAAACTTAATTTAATTTTCATGGTAGTGTTACAGATTGCCTTTGTGGCAAAACCCCCCAAAAACCAAAACCAAACAAAACCGAAAAAGTATAGTAGAAAAGCAACATAGAAGTATGGTTATGTGCAGAAAATATGTCTGTATAAGGATAACTTTGGAATGGCTGGGTCAAAATGTGACTTGTAACTACAAAAAGAGTTGTAAGACTTTATAAGGGGAAGGTTTTAGAAAAACATTAGATTTAAGAAAACATTAAAGGTATTGTGTGATTTATTGGGGTAAGTGGGCCTATAGCAAATGCCTGAAAAGATGATGAGTTTACAGTGAATCTTTATGAAAAAGGGTCAAATACAAGCCTACTTTTAATGATAAATTAAAATAGGCAGAAATAATTAAAACACAGATAAATATAAGTTGTTTATTTATTATATCATGATATCCTGGAAGCAGTTAAGTAACTAAAAACTGTTATTGTTGGAGAACTTGCAGGACAGACAGCTCGAAAATAGTCAACATTGCTCCTGGATGGGGCTGTTAGAGGACTATGTACTATATTTTATACATTATCCTGCTGCTGAAGCAGCAAGTTAAAATTAAAAAAGTAGAAGTGCAATAGCAATGTATGTATGATGTAGTAATATTTCCACTTCAATCTGGGTGAGGCTTTTTCTTTACATCTGGGTGCTGGATAAGTTTTGATAAATACAAAAATTGTGATAGTAAGAAAAAAAGCTGGTGAAATTCCCAAAGGTTTGTAGTGTCGGTTTTTACACTGAAGAGTGAAAGCAGTTGTTTTCATTCTCACTGCAGGTGAGACAAGAAGCTCTGGTTTTTATTTTCTAGTTTTAAACACTGGGAATAACAAAATTTAGAGCAACAGAACCATGGAAAAATACTGTCATGGATGCTTTTTGTTAACAGTTTCTCAAAGTAACTAGAGGGCAAGTAGGCAGAAGGCTGTCTGAACATCCTTGATTCTATTTCAGTAAATTAGCGTATGTGCTAGTTGATTAGTTGAATTCTTCTGAAGTCCTGCATTTGGAGGATATTAATAAATAAAAGTAAGGGACGCTGCTCTGGGGGTGTGGATGTTGAAAACATCTTACACATTTTACTGTCTTTCAAGTTGCCATGTTTAATCATTATCATTCTCTTAGCTACAATGATTCAAGCTCAAGACCCTCTGCAGTGTAGACAACACTAATTATAACACCCTTGACTAATGTTTGTGTAAAATTTTATAATTACATCAATACTGCATCATGTTGATTAAATGTGGTTTCATATTTAGAGTATCTCACCTTAATTTACTTTCTTCTCTTACCACTTTTTCTCCCTTAAACTCACAGTGCTAAACTTTCAGTAGTAGTGCTTATTAAAATGTAATGTGTTTTTGCATGAGAAGATAATTGGTTTCAGCTCTTCATGTTTAATAGTGATAGTCACTAATGGTCACTATTTGACAATGGACTGTGCGACAAACTATTCATATTTTTATTTTTTCATTTTCATTTCAAAAACCATTATGCTCTCCCTCTTCCCTGAATTATTTTCTGTGATTTGCCATACCAGCGACTTCTTAAATGTCATTAAATTGATTTTTTTCCTCACAAATTTTACATTTCTCTGGTTTGATTTTATTTATTTCTCACTCAATTTTTCAATTTTTTATTCTAATGATCTTTCCTTCCATACATTGCGTATTCATAATAAGCAGATGGTACTAGGGGCTAGATATTTCTGTGTGGTCACTGCAGGCCCTAATCACACTTATACTCTTAGGTGGCACTCTTAATATTAAGTGGCTATGCACGTGGGTGTGAAACAAAGCTTCACTACATTACCCAAGGCAGAGAGGCTGCACTGAACTGCTGCATTCCTAGGCAGGAATAAGTTATTTTTTAGCTGGTCCTGTGGAGACATTTCTATGAGAGTCGAAGAAAGTGAGCTGCATATGGATGAATCTTGGGAGTTTTTTTCTTGTAAGAGGCATAGTTTGGTGAGGGAAAGGCTACAGATACCTAAGTTTGACATGTAAAGATCATTTTACTGTGTTTATATTTTGTTTACTCTCTGTGAAGCCATTCATGATTTTTGAACAAGTGGAAGCCATCAAATCAGGCAAGGGGCTATTGGGAATAAAGAATCCTAGGATAGCTTGGGTCAGACCCTTTTGAAGGTCAACCTGGTTTTAAAGGTTCTGGTTCAAAGGTCATCTGGTTGTCCCCTCTGTTGTGGGCAGGGACAACTTCCACTAAATCAAGTTGCTTGTAGCCAGTGTGTATTTCTTTATGGGTAGATAAATGCAGGGTGTCAGAATTACTGTTCCATGAAAAGCTGACAAAACTGGAAAGCTGCATCATGCTACCAGCACTCATTCCATGAGCACCTGCATGCCTTGACTTGCTTCTTTGTAAGAATTTGATGAAGCTTTAGCTGGTGAGTGGATTTATTAGGCATATCCTAACACACTCTCTCACTGCATCTTACACTCAGTAATATTTTCTCTCAGTCTTGAAAGGTTAAAAATTACTAAAAGCTTCTAAGTAATTTTTTCTTTATTATGTATTGTCCTCATCTGTAAGATGGCTGAGGACTAGTTCACAGGGGTTACAAACAGTAAGGAACAAGCCTAATAATTTTGTTATTCGTTAAAAAAAATAATTCAGGAATCTGAAGGAACACATTCACTTGTCAAAAATGCTTGAAATTCCCTGTTGATAAGCAAGTTCCACAACACTGATGGAAATCTTATAATGCTTTGTAATTTTAGGATAAGAAATAAAACTATGCTAACTCTGGTTTGTTTACAGGTTCATGAGGCAAATTTTTTAAAGTCAGTTCAGTTTCCTACTAGAGGGAAAGTTATATCCTCTTAAACTTGTGTCAGAGCAGTAGAAATGAACTGCATATAGAGTATATAATACACATGTATATATGTATAGAGTAGTCTTCATTTTCTTGCCAGCCTATCCACTCTTAAATTGATTTTACTGCAAGAGTCTATTATTCAGCCTACCTGTTTCTTTTCTTCATGTGTTCTCATTAATACATATTGAAAAGGGATAAAGGGAGGCACTCTGGGATATAATATGCAGGATTTTCTTCAAATCCTTTACCCATTAATATTCAAGGAAAATCTCATATTTTTTACATAAGAAAAATGTTAGAGATTTCTTTTGGACAGGATTCCATTTTCTGTTTGACTATTTGTTAAAGGCATTTTTGGAAGAAATTACAAATACTTGCTTCCTGAAAATAAAACCTTTGTTCCTGGTGGTACAAAAAAACCCAGAAATATGAAAGTCCCTGCAGCTCAAGTAACACTAACTTATACAAGAAACATATTCTGAGTATTATAAAATATTAATAGTATGCTTACCCTTACAAATAAAGATTTAATTATGCAGGTTTTTTAATGAAATTGTAGTATGTTCCTGTAAGTTTCTCAGCTGTGGTAATGTATTTTCATGAATTACCACAATTTGGCTACTAAAAAACCTGTGAATAAATTAGCCTCACATTTTGTTTGTTTTTGTCTTTCAGAAATGAATTCCTTTATTGGAAGAAACTGTGATTATTTATTGATTCAGAAAGAAAACAGACTGATGTTCTCTTGGGGGTTGTGAACAACATGTAAGTATAATAAGTTTATTGTAACACTGATATGTCTTCAATGTAGGTAGTGATTACTATTTCATTTCAGCAAAGAAACCTTCAGTTAGAGATACTTCTTAATGTATTTTTATATCACTGCAGCAGCTAAGGTACAGTGGCAGATTGTCTGAGGTAATACCTTTCGGAAGATATTTTTGTCCCCTTTCTTTACTTTGCACATTAATATTCATAAGATTTGACTAATCATTTATAAGCTTCACACAGGAAGGTTCATAGCAACACAAGTTAAAATCAATCCTAATTGATAAGAAAAGCTCTAAAAAAAATTATTCAGGGCCTACCTCATCAGGAAAATGACCTGGCACCAGATAAATGCCTGTATTAGTTAACTTCCCCCCAAAATAGCAGTATTGTGACCTTTTCTGGTAGGAACTGCAAAAACACAACTACACGATGGCTGACAGAATTGTACACTCTGATTAAAATTTTCAGTTTGGAGGAGTTGCTAGGTAATGACCTTCTCTGACTTAATGCACTAGTACAGTAAGGGAGGCTAAAAAGGCCTTTTGTTGTTTCCCAGGGTAATGTGTGCAGAACATTGTCACTGCTCAGTAGCAGCGTGGTTTCTGGTATTGCTAATGGAACAGCAGTTTCAACTTCTGTTGATGTTTGATTTCATTCCTATAAGCATTTCCTCCCCAATAAAGGTACAGTTCTTGAGGTTCATGTTGGATCTCTGTTATTCGTTTGACTTTGGAAAGGCTAATTGTTTCAGCTTTGTTCAAGGTGTTGTTTTTGTCTTTTCTGTGCATAGATATTTATGGGCACATTTCATGGACTCCAGTCTTGGGAGACTGAATATCTGTCATCCAAATAGTCATGCACTCACACAGAGGATTTTGAGCATCCTGGTTTTCAGTGTTTTCAGTATGATTTCTGTCACTGTTTTTAGAAATGTTCCAGTCCAGGAGTAGAAGAGATGTCACTGGCTGAGGTGATGTGCTGTATCTAGTGACTAGTCAGAACTTAAATGGGAGGTTTGACACACAGCCAGCCAATTTGTCTTTGTTCAGGTGAACTTTCCAACAAATTCAAAAAATAAGTTACTTAATATAAGACGGTATTTTTGCAAACAAATTATCAGTTGAAGGAAAGAGTAGTTCGAATCTGTTCAACTGTAGGCAGGGATTCTCAGACTGGGATATAAAAGCTATGCAATGGAATCTGCAGCATGTCTGTGTTCCCTCCTGCAAGACTGACAACAAGACGCTGCAAAATGGGTCCTCTGGACAAAAAAGTTGAAGATGTGCTGTCAAAATTCTTGTTTTAGCTGAGCAGTTGACACAGATATTTGTAGCTACCTGCAGGGCTAGACTGATAGAAAAATAATATCAGTGGGCATCCCTTTATCAACATCTAGGTGGGTTTTTTTCTGCTTTATAAATACTTCCAGTGTCATGATCAGAGCATTTAAGATCAAGGTCTTCATTGTTAGGGAAAGATGAATTCTTTTATTTGATATGCTCATTAGATTTTTGATAGAAGGCGTCAATCTGAAATAAAAAAAATTAAATGTCTTAGTACCATTTTATTGTCCAGACTAAAAGTTAGGTTACAGTTGGCCTAAAATGACTGTGTAGCTATTGGCTGTAGCTGATCAGGAAGTCTCAGCTTTCCATTTGTGACATCCCATCATTTACATTTTCTGCTATTATGGCACTTATAATTTTACGGTGCCTCTTCCTTCTCTCTGCTTTTTGGAAAACTCCTAGTCCCTGTTGTTGTGAAAGATTAGCAAGAGCTGTGCTGCACAGGGTACTAATTCATGCACACATCCCCTCTCAGTCTAGGAGGTAACAGGATAACTGGACACACGTGCTGCAGGTGTTTGATTTTCAGCACATTCAGTGATCCAAGGTACTCTGCAGCCACCGGGTGGTGTCAGTACTGGTGAGAACTGAGCTATGTTTTGCAAGATTTTTTTTTCCACATCAGAAAATGCAGATTAGTGGAAACTAAAATGTGTGTCCTCAGCCTTTCATCCCAACTACTCCCTGATAACCTTTAGGAATAGCAGTGCTCTTCCACTAGAAGCTACTTAAGCATAGTTCTCTTATGGAAGCTGTCTGCCACAAAGCCTGCGAAAGTGGAAATTGGGCTGAGCTCCTAGCTGGGGTGCTTTGTGCTAGAAGTAGCTCCTAGGAACCCTGAAGACCTGGAATATGGGGTTGAGGCTAGAGCTCTCTGTGCTTTTAAAAGGCTCGTCTGGCTCAGGGGGCTTCACTTCTGGGGTTAAATTAACTCCTACCCTTTGGATCAGCTTATGGGATTTTTGAGTACTTGACAGTAGATTGAGGATGTGTGAACCTGGGGCAGCTCATAATATGTTTCTTTTGTTTTTGTACTACTTTAATCTTTTTCATTTACTAGAATTCTTCCTGATTCCATTTGTTCTATGTTTTTTAAAAATATCATCATTTGATAGAATAGAAATTCTGTTAGGAGTTTTATTGCTGTGTGATTTGGGGGGTAAAAAATTAATCATCTGAATAGTGCTGATAATAGTGCAGGTACATAATATTTTTAAGTGGTTTTATGTGGATATTATTCTTCAGCTGAAAACACTGTTTGGGAATGATTGATTTAATTCTTTTCTCTACTTAGAGACTTGGCATCTAGCTGAAAGCATTTTATACTGTGTAGTTACTTGAGGCACGGTTATTTTCAATTCAACAGGAAATGGCTCTAAGTAAGAGCAGAGAAATGAGTGACATTGTGTTAGGGGACTGTATATCTCAAAATACACAGCTTCAGCTTGCATACAAAAACATCATTTAGCTGTGATAATAGAAATTAGATTTCAATCAGTATGCTCTTTGTTATTAATCCATTTTTCTCCTTTCATCTGAAGAGGTCCTAATAACACGTTAGACAAATCATACTCTTTTAAAACTGATTTGAAATAAAAATGCTTTTGAAGCCTTGTAATTTCAGGCATGCATTTTGTAATAATAATATGTTTCCTTGCTGCTAATGTATTGATGCATACTTGTAAATGTGCACGATGTTGTTCTTTTATTTTGGTCCAAGTTTTTTGTTAGAAATTAAATCATTCTTCCTATTTAAGCAAATTTGTGAGAGAACTGTAGGAGGTATAGTAAGAACACTAAATTTGAAGACCTAATAAAGACCTTAAGTTCTAAGGACTGGTTATTAATTTGGAGGGTTGAAGGCCTGAGGTTAACTTTTTCCTTTGGGACAGAAATTGTTTTTCAAGTAGTTATAAATCTTTGATGTTTCATCAGTGTCAATTACTGTCTGAAGGTGAGGAATTTTTAGTGTGTGCACTCAAGCAGACCCCTCTGTGTGCATTCTGCATAGCAGAACTCTCATACAGGTTAGGTTGCTG
This sequence comes from Sterrhoptilus dennistouni, assembly GCA_013397095.1. NCBI lineage: Eukaryota > Metazoa > Chordata > Aves > Passeriformes > Zosteropidae > Sterrhoptilus > Sterrhoptilus dennistouni. Next base: position 785,044 of record VWZU01005563.1, on the reverse strand, counting down.
TTAGAGTCTCAACTGAACATTTTTATGCAGCTACATTCTAGCAGACATTTTTTGTGATACAGAAAAAGATACTTATACAAAGACTACTGTGATTATCTTTTTGATTTCTAGGGGCAGCTTGAAGAGCAAAAGACTTACTGTCAAAGATGTTGGGAAGTTATTGCTAATTTAGTAACATTCCTTAGTTTCTTCTGCTGCTTTTAGTCTAGCAAATTTTAGCTACCTAATATCCCCTTTTAAAAACACCCTTTTGAGGTGGGGGAGAGGAAACAACTCCCCTCTGTGAATGTGGCTATAGTGTTGTATGTGAGCATACCACTTCCTGATACTCTCCTTTTGCGCCACCCTAAAAGGGGCTGGTGTGCCCAAAATCCTTGTTTTAAGGCCCTTAAAGGGGCCTCTCAGTATTATTGTCTGCTGTCTTACAATTTTGCTGCTTCTTCTAGGGTTGATTTCACCACAAACCCTTTTTCCACACAGAGTCTTGCTTTTCAGCATCCTTAAAGCTGTGTGAGTGAAATTGGATTGGGTGAGTGGGATCCTCTTGTCTGTGCTGCCATACATGAATTGACAGCCCATGGATAGAAAAACCCCACTCAACCTGCACTGTCCTCTGGAGAAATGGGGCCAAGAACTTGAAATATTCCTGTCTCAAAACCCAGCAGCTTTGAGACTTCCTCATGGACCAGTGTCCAGTCCAAGAAGCTCTTTTTCTGGTTAAATCATACAAAGGCCAGGCTACGATAGAAAAATCAGGAAAATGATTCCTCCAAGGCCCCAGTATTAAGGGACACAACCAGGTGCATCTTTTTGCAATGTTTTTTATCTGCTCTGGCCTCCTGTGGCCATCGTCCCCCAGGTGGGGCTTCTGCTCTGATGGCCACTCTGGAGCTATACTGGGCTCCAGGGCAGGGGTGAGACATTGCTTCCAGTGTGCCAGTGACTGAGAGCTGCACTAGAGGCTCCAGAGGGGATGGGGTGGGAGGCAGAGCACCATTCCACCTTCACTGAACTTGATCTGCCCCTTCCCACACACACCGTAGTTGCTTGGAGCCAGTCATCATTTTTTCAGTCTTTCTCAGACTGCTGAGGTTATAAAATATTGATTTGAAATGTTTCAAGCATTAATGTCTGCGAAAAAGTATAGCTAATATTATTAGGTATCTGAGCCACTTCCTATCACCAGGGCAGAAAGTGAAAGAATAAAAAGGAGGCTTTGATTGGAGTACTTCAAAACAACATGCAGTTCCATCTAGTTGTCATAAACCTTCATGTATATTGAACAGTTGTTTATGTGTTTAAATTACATTTACTTTATTTCTATTAATTAAACATATTTTCACTGCTTAGATTCTTTCATCCTCTGCAACCTAGTACACTGAGTGTTATTTATATGTGTCACATGTTAAATACAGCCTTATTTCCAAACTCTACTGACTCACTTGTAGGCTTTCAGTTTTCAGACTGCAGATCTGGCTGACAGTGAAATCACTACAAAATTGTTTTGTCACCAAAGTCCCATTGGAACAGAACTAAGATTATGTCCTGTGCATCATCATTTTATTGTCTTGACATTTAAAATATTTCTGGTAGATATGGCATAATTGATACCAATCAGTTAGCTGAAGCTTCTTAAGTTATACCCTAAATGTTAAAAAATGCTTTCCCATGCCGCCCTGCCCCTGCAGTGTCCTTAGAGCTTTGATATATTTACATATAAACAGGTTCTGAAGATTAAAAATTAAAAAGACATGTTATCCATTGTTATTCTCCATGAGCATCCTTAAAAATACCAGGACAACAATTCTAGATTTGAATTTTCCCAGATTTGAGTGTTCTTGGTTTGGCAGAAAGGCTTGAAGGATTGTTTAGCTCTTAAACACTTCTTGTTATGTGGTCCTGTAATCTTTTAGAGAATCAAAAGCTCTCAGAGGTGATTGAGAAATAGGAAAATGCTATGGTTTTGTACGTACTTATTATGGACGCTTTTTCTGCTAAACAGAGGGGGAGGTTTCCTGGAAGGATCCTTCCTTCATCAAGGATGATGCTTTGCTAGAGAGTTTTCTCTTGTTTCCAGAGTTATTTGGCCTGGCTGCTGCAGAGGTGCAGGGCTGCTGTCACACAGCTGGCAGCTTGGCCCTAGCACAGGGAGCAGCTGTCTGTGCACCAGGCGTTAGCTCAAAGGTTGCAGTTGGGTCTGGAAACGAGTGTGTGCCAAGACCAGATACGTGATGAAATGATCCTGTTTTGATGGAAAATTTTGACAGAAGTCTTACACTACTTTGAACTTGGTATACCAAAGAAGTCTGGGAGAGTTGCACTTCTCCCTAGTTCTGAAAAGTGGTTTTTGAAATTCCCTAATTTTGAGGCATTGATATCAAAACCGCTGTTGGGTGCTTCTTTGTTGCTGCTGTTTCACTGGCATCCTGACAGTCCTTGTCTTTGTTGAAGTTTCATTCTGTTACAATTCTTCTGTTTGATAAATGTTTCAAACTGCTTTATTAAAAGAAAAGCTGGGTACTCTAGTGATTCTTATGAAGTATATCCTGCATTTGTTGTTGAGCAAAGGGGCAAAATTGATATGGTAAAGTTGTATCTGTGTGTGAAAAATAGATACTAAGAATTTCAGCTCTCTTTCTTATATCTGGGAACTGCATTATACCTGAAAATAAATTCCAGCTCTATATATGTTGTGACCATAGTAAATATTCCTAATTTTTTTACATTAAAAATTAAGGTAAATATACAGTAGTATAGTTTTACACTTGCCGTGCACAGTTGTTTTTCTAGCAGATCTTCTTCTCCCAAAGATGTCAGGCTGTGATTTATCTCTGTGTCTGTCTAAATAATCTAAATATCGATGTCAAAGAGAAGATGTATCACTTCAATTCTGGTATTCATTGCCAGTTTTGTTAGAGAATTATCACTTCGGTAAATGGAAATACTTCAAGCATTGGGGGAGGGTAATTAAGTTTGGAAAATGCTGTTTGGCTAAAATGAAACTAAACTGATTTGTTCACTAAATTCAATTCCAAATCTGTTCAGAGTTTTGGAATATCAATTTACTAATATCCTATCCACCACACACATAGTCACTCACTCATGTTTGCTACCTAATTCTATTTTGTTCTTTTGGAGGACAGATACTGTCCGTAATTAAAAATGTCTGTGTTAATTCATTCGGATGGTCTGTGTATTATATATTTTTTAAGGCAGAATGCTTTGTAATTTAAGAAGTCAATGCTGTTAATTATGGTATGGCTATGACCATGTACTTCTACCTGAAGAAGCCATATGCCTTCCTCACCTTGATGAGAATAGTAGGAGAGGAAAAGAAGAGAGAGTGAAAATGCATGTTTATGAGAAATATCATCTACTTAATGCCATTTGAAATAATGGTAAATTATTACATTTTTGCATGATTTTTACCATGTAAAAATACATGGTAAATCACCAAGAGTTGGCTGATGAATATGAGTATGATTGATAAATGAAGCACATATTGCTCTAGCTCATCTTCTTGCACTTATTTCCATAAATACAAAGTGTAAATACACAGAGAAGGGCAAAGGTGCATTAAAATGGGAAACACCTGAAATTTCAAAATGTGATCAGCACAAAAGAATTCAATACTATGAATTATTTTATTAAGCAGACATTTTATTAAACGGTCACCCCAGTTCTGTTGCTGTCACTTACATAAGCTTAGAACACATTAAACTCTGCATGGTTTTCTACCTGATATGCTACAGATCTTACATCATGGGGGGACCTGTGGCTGGAGTATGCTGTCTGTGAATGCTACCAGACAATGTAAAAAATACGGCTACTGTCACTCTAAACACATCTGAGATGAATCAGAGCAGCAGTGTAGCTTTAAATGTCCCTGCTGCTGCACTCCTTGAACCTGAAAATGGATCACTCCTGTTCTCCAGAACAGAGTCCAAATGTCTCAACAACAGAATGAGAGACCTTCCACAAGCTGTCTCAAGACTCTGAGGGTATAATTCTTGGAAAGCTCCTTGGCTGAGCCCAGAGCTACATTGGTAGCACTTTCTGCAGCAGCCGTTTTTCAATCAGTTTTGAGTGAGTCGATAATAACACAAGGACAGACTACATTTTCACATCTTAGGAAACAGTTGGCAGGAATACTCTTTTGGGTATGCAGTGCTGCATTAAGTGAAAGAGCTGACCAAAACTATTATTGTATCAGTTCTGGAGATACAGAGTAGTCTGTTCTACTGTGCTGACCTGAGGAGTTATGGGAGGCAGACATCTGAATGTGAATGCAGGTATAATCCTAGATGATAGCTATTAGATATTACTATGGTCCTCTCTTGTTTTTTTCTCAACTTGAGACAAATGTGTTTATGTGAGTTTTAGGTGGCTTATTTTGAAAAAAAAAAAGTCAAAAATTTAAAGTAACTGCAGAAAAGTGGGTGTCAAATAAATCTATTTGAGGATGCTGCACATTTTTCTAAGAAAATAGTTCTTTTTCAGAGTACTATGAGACAAAGCTATCACTTACCAGAAGATGGGATTTTACATGAGCTTCATGTTCTTGGCCATCTCTATTAGAAAGTACTTAGATGATTTTCTATTTCAAATGTCGTTAACTTGGATAAATGCCTATGTTTCATGCTCCAATTACTGTACATATTTTTAATGCTTATATCCTAGTAAAACAATTGGTAAAAATAATGCTGTGAAAATAGTGAATACCTAATTTATATTTCCTATATGAAAAATGGAAAATATAAAAGAAAGCACCTTTTGATTCCGTTTCACTGTATTAATCCATTTTGAGCTACTTCAAATTTCCATGGAAGCATTTAGCCAGAGACATGGAAAAGAGATCAGAAATATGAGCAGCAATAGTGTTTTAACTAATGGAAAGTAATCTTGTTCTGTTTGGCTGGAGTAATTGATACTTACATCGATGCTATACTTGTTCTCTTTAGGAAACAAAACCCAACAACACATTCCTGAAAAATATTTAAACTTTACAGAAGAAATCAGACATGCTTTACGGAGTGTTAGCTCCATGTCTTTACTGACAGTTATTCCTGTTTTGTGTAATCCTTCCCAGATGACAATGATTTGTTAAATGCTCTCAGCTGCTTGATATTGTCCAAAGAAGGCATTATGTTTCTTGCCATTATGGCATTATAGGATTTACCTTTTGCTGTGTTTTGTTACGTACATACTTTTGCTGCTGAAACACAGGAAGTGATTACTTCACATAGAAAAAAGCCCCAGAAAACACCTTTTAAAGCGCTTACATGTTCTTTTTGAACATGTAATAGGCTACATGTGCTTATTCACAAATTATCAGATCCAGCATGTGTTGAATGTAAATGTGGCTCATTGGGCTTGTTGCAGTTGGACTTTTCCAATCTAAAAGATTGTGCAGCTCACAGTTGGCAATTCTGTAAGAGTTAGGTGCTGGTTTAAGGCAAGGAAGGGCTGCTGATGGAACACCCTGATTTTGTATTGGGGATCCCATCCCCCAAATATTTTGACTTGTGCTGGCAGAAACCTGGTCCAAGCATTTGCTTGTATACAGCATAGGAAGAGAAATGCATGATCACTGTGTATAATATTCCTTTATTAAAGGAAGTTTTCCTACCAGCCTAAATACACTTCATCAAGGTAACTTAGTGAACTGAGGGATGGATGTTTTTTTGGATAACATAAAAAAGAAAAAAGCAGTGTGTGTGTGTATATATATATATATATATATATATATATATATACACACACACACACATATATATGAAAAGTCCAAGAGGCTACAAACCCAGAGAAGTCTGCCACATGTGCAGGAAGGTTCAAAGAAACCTGATGAATGGAATGGTAGAAGTAATTAAATATATATAAGGGTAAGAATTGCTATCTGTCAATGTATTGACAAATTGGAAAATTCATGGATAAAATCCTACAGGAATAATAGAATCATTATATGTACTAATAAATTAGACTGTCCCATCTCTTGGATTTTTGGATTGGGGTGTGTACAGAGGACCTTCCCAAAAAAATCCCACTTATGGAAATAATGTTTGCAGAAGATAAAATTTCAAATGAAAGCTCGAAGAATACAGCAAGAAAAGATACAGTAACAAAGACTTTTTGTAAAACATGCTATATGTCTCTGAAGAAATAGTATGTGACAAATACTTAGTAGTTTTTTCTTGTGTTTTGTTTTTACCAAGAGGGATAATATTACGTTTGAAATGAAAAATTGAAGAAAGAGCTGACAGTAGAGTTTCTTCCCTGATAAGGCTTGCTGAACTCCAGAGCCTTATCCTTAGGAGAAGTTTTGTTTCTCAGACAGAAGCTATTCTCAGACAGAGGCTATTGAAGAGGAGCCTGATTTTTCACAGGACAGATGTAAGTCTTGTTTGCTACTGTAGGGAAAAATCCATGAAATTTAATTTGTCGCTCTTGAGAACTTTTCTCCTGTGCTACATAGTGTGTAGCTTCTGAGCTCATAAGAACAACTATTTTACTGAATACAAACAGTCTATCAAACTTCACTTATGCTACTTTTTAGGTCAAGGAGAGTAAAATGAAAAGCGGTAATGTCAGTAAAAGCCTCCCTGAAAGATCTCAAAGATTAAGGCAAGACAAGAAAAGTAAAAACCAGGTACTATTTGCAAATCAGAGTTGCTTCATTGTAAAATTAAGCAGAATAAATAAGTAAAGAAGAGAACATTTCCATCATTTTATGGTTTTTTTAGCAGCTGGCAGATTTGGGGGGAGAAAGATTCTTCCCAGTACTTCTGGAGAACTGTGTACATGCAATGCTTTGCACTCAAAGGTTTTAAGGAAAAAAAGTTAAGTAACTTCTCATTTGTTATTACTTTGTCTTTCTGAAAGCTTACAATGATAGGCATGGCTACTTAATGTGGAGCCTGAAACACACAGGAAGTGTAATACCAGCATTAATACCTAAGATTTAGGATGTTTTCTAATATATTTTAATCCCTGGGAACGGTCAGATTTTCTGAGACCATTTTTCATTTCTGATACATTCCAAGTGGATTATCTGGGTGCATTTGCCAGATGAATTACTTGCTTTAATGTTGATTATGCTACCAAGACTAATCTGATAGAGATGACAGTATTTAATGGTTGGAACAATACTGAAAATGGCAGTTTGTTGGTTGTGTCATTGATAAACTGTCTGGACATGAAATATTTCTTTTCCTAGTTTAGTACTTGTGAGCAAGTGTTTATGTGTTGCAGGTCAATTGTAAGAGAACCTTCAAAATTACACCAAAACCTGCCATAGAAACTAAGGGAAAACAATAATACTGCTTTTCTACTGATAGGATAAACTGTCCAATGCTTATATATATCTTGTGATTTCCAAAATAATTCCTGAAGGAATGAAAAACTGGTGGCTGCTGGCTCATTGCAGTGAAACTGTGAAAACTTAGAATAGTTCTGGTAATAACAAACTGGTTCTGGTTATAACAAGCTATATTTACATTGTAGAAATCTGAACCAGCCTCATACTATTGGAGCATACTACTAGAAAATTAACTCCATCCCAGTCAAACCCAGCACCAACTTACTATACATAACAGCAATTTGTTAACAGATTTTGTGAATAATCAGCCTATTACCTTGCACGTAGACAGTAAGGTTTGCAGTGTATCAGTAAAGCTGCACCACCCTTACATCACCTTTGCAAGGTGAAAAACTGTCTGAAAGTCTGGTAATGAATGTCAGATAATGAATATATACGCAGGCTATATGTTTTTGTGAAACAAGAAAAAGAAAGAGATGCACACTAGAGACACAGAGAGAGAGAAACCCACATGCAGCAAAAAGCAGCAATTAGAATAATGGTAGGTGGTAAGACACAGGAAAAGGTAAATCATGATGCACATTTTTTTATTTCTTATTTTAGCTTTTTGTGTAAACCTTTGAGATATTTACGCTTCATTTCAGAAGATATTTTCATTTTCTCTTTGAAATGTTCATGTTTTGCTAATGCAATGAAAAAAGAAATCATGATGTTTGCAAATGAATAATTCTACTTTACTTAAATTTCTTCAGTGGTGCAGAAGGTTGTCAAATACAAATCCATCAAGATTATTATGCTGAAAAACAGCATTCAACAGCTATATCATGGTTCTAAAGATCTTTTTCAAAATGTCTGAATGCATTTTGTATATGTTCAAAACTCAAATTTCTGATATGCCAGATTTATTTTAGGAATACAAAGTTCTTGACCTATCTATTATTTGAATTAGCCATGAATTTAAAATCCCAGATAACAGAAGCCTAATCAGTTTTAGATGGCAGAAATCAACTAAGTTGATAAACTGAAGTCAGCTCCACTCTGAAGGAAGTGATGCATCATTAACAGATAGCTCAGACACAAACAATCTCAATAAAAGGTATAGTCCACTTCTAGACTATGAGCTAGAAAAGCTTAACACTTTCTCAGCTCACTGGTGGATTTTGTTAGTGGGTTTGTGATGCTTGTTACACAAGTCCCTTACTTCCCTCAGCTTTAAAAATGAATGTTATACTTACTGATTATTTATTAGACACTTTGAGATGAGTTGTAGAGAAAAATGAAAATTTGATAAGTATGTTTCAAGTAATTCTTGTGCTTTGGTCCTCTTTGGCAAAAAGTGCAGAAAACCAAACCATTTATGAATATAAAGAAGGTTTTTTTATGTTTCTTATATACTTTAAGAAACCTTGAATTCAGCAAATCATTATTTTTCAGTGAGACTGCATTTCTGTAGAATATTTCCAAGCAACTATAAATTAAACCATCAGTTTATACTACTGCTAATATTTTAACTGAGAGCACACCACTTCTTCTTTTTGTGTTGTCTCCTTATTATACTTATCTGATTGCATAGTACAGGTTATGATCAGTCATGATTCAAATATAAGTTTAGGTTGTTTTCCCAATTCTTTTGCCTTTAGTCTGACAGCTGCTCCCTTGACATCTCCCCAGACTAGTCAGACCTTAGAAGTAAATAATGACAGGCAAACTAAGAACTGTCTCTCATGCTGACAGTCATTTCTCATTCCTGAAAGATACTGTCAGTTTCTTGGATGACTGCTTGAGCTTTTTGGACTGCAGCCACATTTGTTTTATTTTTGAGAAGTTCAAGAGATAGCAGTGTGAAATGAGTGACCCTTTTCATCCTTCATCTTGAAAAAAATAGTGAAACTGATCAGGTTGCTCCATTTCAACATAAACTTGGCATTTTCTCTTCCTTTCTTCAGGCAAAGGGAAACTAAATGGATTTTTATTCCTTTAAAAGTGTTTTGAATAACTTAAGCAACTGATTTTTTCTGGTAATGTCACCAAAAGTATTTTTTTTGCAGATGCAGTTTGCTAACGTGTTTCACTAGTATTTCTGATCCCTTCAAATAAGTGCTGTTGTGAAAAACTAGAAACAAAGGAGAAACAAGTTTGCTTTAACAAGTAGCCACGGGATGTTAATGAATAATTCCTGCATTGAGATTAGAATTCTTTCTGCTCTTATTATTTCAATGAGGATGGAGTGCCATAAGACCTATGCAGTCAGTCCTGAGTACGTGAGAGGAGACCTGCAAATACCAGGAATAGAAAATGCTGACTGACCCATTAGATAAAAGCTGTTCAATAAATCTGTAAAGAAAATAGATAAATCACTGAAAAGTTTCCTTTTTCTTTTCCAGTCATAAAGAAGAAAAACAGGCAGTGTGCACTTTTCCAGTGGAAATGGAATGAATGAAATGCTCAGTACCATTCTCCATGGAGGGGCTGGAAATTTAAATATAAATAACACACTTTCATGATGACAGTGCATCCAAAAAAATCCTTTGAATTTAGGCCAAACAGCCGTAGAGAAAATGAGAAATTCCTAATGCTTCCTGCCAAAGAAAAATAAATATGATTCCAAATTGAAACCCGTGAAGACAGTTGCATATCCGTGGTTATGTTATACAGTGGAAGTGTTGTTTAATTACATGAAAACCAGTTGTAGGTCATGGATTTTAACCCCCAACACTAACAAAAGATAGGGTAGCTGTTGGTCTTCTAGCCTCACTTCATGATATTCTGCTTTTACTTTTCAAACAAATATACCAGAAATCCACATTCTAGATTTACCAAAAAAAAAAAAAAAAAAAGGCAAATTGCATTAAATTTCATTCAATAAAAATACATAGAAATTAGAGTGGCAATGTAGTTTGCATGCTTGCATCTTTTGTTGCTTTCTGAAATCTTTATTTTGGTACTTTGGGCTTTATATTTTATCTCTTTGCAGATGTAAAGTATGTATAGGTACAAGTATTTAACATAGAGCAGATATTCAGAGTTCTGAATTATTCCTTGTTAAATAGTAAGCTAATTTTTATGTGTTCTTGTCACTAAATGGAAAACCTTGACAGAAAGTCTGGGTTTTTTTCCTCAATGGAATATATCCAAAATGTCTCTTGAAAATCTCACATCAGAAGAAATAAATGTGCCATGCTAGTAATGGATGTTAAAGTGAATGGAGAAATAGCATTAAGAAGGAAATACCATTATATTTGGTGCATAGCTAGCCTGAGTAATCTACACAATTATAGAAATTACAGAAATCAGGTATTCAGAAAGGGATTAGGTGTGTAGAGTTAATAATGAGAATATCTGCAAGGGCATTAGTGAAGAGCATATCTGTAAGGATTATAGTATTTATTATTATAGGACATATATTCAACACATTCTTGGTATTAGAGATAAATGTGCTTCTTTGGCTGAAGTACAATTATAAAAAGTCTCATTTCGCTATTCTATTAAGGTTAAAATAATGGAGCAACTCAGATTTAACATGGCGCTTTGAAAATCAGGGATTTATTTTGAGTTACAGATATACTGTAATGCTGAAGGCAACAAAAATAGAATGGAGGGAAATTCCAAATACGACAGGGAGAAACTTCAATGATGGATGTCTTTGTCTTGGCAGCACAGAGCATCTTCTTGTTTTTGGTTAATTGCTGTACAAATTTTATGGTCTATAATTATCTTTAATTATAGAGATACACAACCACTATTGTGCTGAAAGGAAGATGATAGTTATGCACAGTTAAACAACCTTCTTCTATATCTCTTTATTTCTGGAAAAGAGTATAGGATTATAATACTGTAGGTGTTTCTTCTGTCAGTTTTGGAGCAGTATACTTAACAATTATTTCTATTATCAACATTTGTCACTCATTAAACAGCATTGAAGAACTGAGAGAAATATCTTGATTTGTGTCAGTGGCTGGCAAAGTTGTAGAACAGCAGCAGGAGATGATGAGGCTATAATTGCATTGGTGTTTCACTGCCCAAATGATCTGAGGCTTTGGCCTTAGTACTGCTGGGGAAGGGTGGTCCTCTGTCACCCAAAATTTACCATGGTTGCTTCTCAGTCAGGAGTGACAGAGTAGTTTCAAGGTCAGGAAGGAAATCCTTTTAGCACTTGAGAAATCCAAACCAGGCTTTGGAGAGCAAGCAGTCTGGAAATGTGCCTGCAAAATGCTCTGATGATGATATGCTGCTCCCTGAGGGAACGAAACTTCTCTGTGCCTGTTGGACCATATTGAAACCATTCAGGGCTGTGAAGGTACTTATTATATAACTGGGAAGGAGTTACAAAAGGAAAAGCAGTATGTCTTATTTTCAAAATTTAAATGAGACATGGTTTTGTTTCTGAACAAGCAGGAGTATATTGCTCTTTGTCAAAGCTGGTAATGTAGTTCCAGATCATTCTTCTGAATACCATTTCTCAGAAAAGGCTTCTTTCTGGAATCAGCATACCTTAATTTAGCAACCATCAGGCAAAGAAACATATCAGTGATATATATAATCTGATGACAAGTTGTAGTTTTAATAAATACATGTTTTGCAATACTTCTTTTTACTGAAGGAAGAGAAAAAATGCAGGGAAAATGAGAAGTTATATAATATTATGATTATTGTATATACTTCAAAGTATCTTTTTTTGTGTTTCACATAGTTTTTTGTGGCTCTGAAAACAATTACTACAGTTGAAAGACCATGTGGATGCATAAGATGGCAAAAATGGAGCCACTGACTGCTCAGTTCCTTTGGTTTTAAGCAGAGGACATTAAATGAGTTATTTTATGCCATTTACAGGTTGAGGAAGTACATTCCCCTTACTTTCATTTTCAGATCACCATCAGCCTTCTTTGCCCATCCTGCTTTGTCTTTCACTTGAAAGACTTGATCAGACTCATGCCATCTTCCCTTTTCCAAGCAAAACTGGAACATACTAAAACTCCTGTGTTGATTCAAAGGAAAATTGCTGCTACAATGGCAGAGAACTGACAGCTTCCCTTTTGCTTCCTGCACCTTGTTTCTTGGTGTGTCCCATGCAGACTGGAGAGGAGGGGCTGCCCTTGTCCATGGTGTAATACATGTGAGGTGTGCAAAGAAGAGATGTGCAGCCAGGCACCTGAATTACTACAGGCCCCTACGTGATCAGATTTAAGTTTTATTTAAAGGCTTGTCTTGTTGGGTTTGAATCTGACTTCAGTGTCATCTGTTGGTACTATTCATGTGGTTCTGTGTAATGCTTGACTTAGTTTTGTTAACAAAACTCTGAATTTATAAAGTACAGGGATCAAAAACCCTGACACTATTAATAGATTTGAGGTAGGAATTTCTGAGATAACTAATAAATATTCTCTTTTTATTATTATTATTGCATTATTTACTTGAGATTGTATCTGTTTTCTCTTTCAAGGGGCTCCTTTGTTTTAAAAATTGTTTCATTAGGAGCCCTGGAGACATGCAAAGCATGGCTTCAAGCTTTCCAAATCACTTTATGTCAGAGGTGCTTAACTGTGGTGGAGGTTTTGTAATGGGAGGAAATTTTACATAAATGCATTTCTAGGTTTGACTTTTTGTTATATCTGCACATACAAGAAAATGAACCTTGTGCTATTTGTGATATGCTGCTTTGATGGTCATCTTATTCAAATGTCTGTCCATTAGGAATGTTCATGCTACTCTAAAAGGCATTTCACAAAAACAGCTAAAAATGCATAACCCCCCCTTCCTTTAGCCAAAATAGACCTAAAGAGCAGCAGTCTAGTGATTCACATCTCTCTAATTCCTGAATCATGTGCTTTTTCTCTTGCAACCTATCTCAGCTGTAGGTTACAGTAGCTGACCAACTTTCCTCTTTGCTGAATAGAACATTTATTTCCATAGTAAATGCAATTTTTATAATGCAATTTAAAAGAATTCTCATTAAGGGATATTTTTAATATTCTTAGAGTCATCTTTTGAATATTAGTTGTTTCAGATAATTGTTATCCAATATTTCTTTTTCAAAGATTATATTGCCATCTGAAGTATGAATCCATTGCTTGACATACAGAAAAGTCCAGACATACTTTCTGGTATTCAGCATTAAAATCATATACTTAAGTAGGACTATTGATCATTTAGAAGGGCATAAATGTTTTTGAATTCTACTGGTTTTTTTATAGACTGATTTCTTACTTTTTTTGTTGTTGTTGTTTTTGTTTTTCTTTGTTGTTCTTTCTTTTCATGGCTGATATTAGCATGTATGATAGAGCAGCAACTTTGAAAATTGTCACTTCCTTGAGAGGGGCTCAACCATTACAAGAACACCCAAGGCAAATTGAATCTTAAACTCTCCTTAGGAGGAGTCAGCAAATGTGTGTCCAACACATTGTTCTTCCAGGCAGTGAAGGAGGAATTTCTAGTGGAGGTAGAGAAAATAAAAATTCTGTCATAAATTTGTACTATAAAGGTCTCTTTTACTGTTCCATACTCAGATGATGATTTCAAATTACAGTAAGCAATAACATCTACAATACTCAGAGGAGTAGTGGCTTCCCTTATGCGGGAGATCTGGAAGAGGATGACATAATTAATGTAGAAAAATGAGAAGTGAAAGGGGACTGTGTTTATTTTCTCTAAATGCATGAAAACATAAGTGCCAGAGCAGGAAGAATCTATTAAAATCTGGTGCTGGCAGAGAAGTAAATGGAGAAATTAGACATGAATACATTTTGGTGGAGTGTTTTAAAAAGCAGTTGTATAGTCTAGCTAGAAAAGAGCTAACTTTCTGGGAAACGGGAGAATCCTTATCACAATGCTTGACAGCTTCTGATAATTATGACTGTGTTTGCTCGGCAGCAAGAAGTTGGATCCAGTGACCTCTGAATTCTTAGATATATTTTTGTTGTCAATTTTTCTTCCTTTCTCAGCATGCAAAATCTTCTCTTCTGTCTTTGGATATTTATGTACTTTTCTGAGGGAAAAAAAGACTTTTTTCATTTCTTCCCCTTCAGTCAGTAGATCTTGCCTAGGAGAATTGCAAAAGGAAGACTAAAAACATGAGTAAAACCAGCTGTTCTGCTGAGTGCTTTCATTGAAAATAGCAGAGCATTTGGGACCAACTTCAAAATGTCTCTTGATTCCAGGAGAAGGTCTTGGTGGTCAGGCTATAGGCAAATATAAAAGGTCTGTACAGTTCTCTGTGGGTTTGACCAACAGGGAATGGTTTGAAAAGGGAATATGGTAAAACCTGCAGAAGAGTGAACGTCTATTCCATATAGGCACCACCCAGCAAGTATCACATTTTAATAGCTTGCTTTCATTCTTCATGTTCAAGTTACATTAAGTAAATCTATTAAACTGAAGAGATTAATAGTAGAAATGGATGTAACAAGCTGATACCATGTAAAAGTCTTGAATTTCAGACGGGATCAGTCTTTAAGTGCTTTGCTGATAAGGTAAATCACTGTAAAAAACTATTATGGTACAGCAAATCCATTATCCAAAACTGAAACATAACCCTTCCTCTGGGGTGATGTATGGCAGCTATTCAATAACACACACAAACACTGGAGAGTAAAAAGAGATTAAAAGGACAGGACTGTAACCATATGGTCACCACTGCAGTAAGTATATAAAAGAGAAAAAACTTTCAGATGATGCAAGAATTTTTTTCTTTACTTCTACTTGCAGAGGTTAATAAGAAAAACTGAAGAAATCCTCAGAGAACCTATTGTTCACAGGGCTGAATTATTTTACCAATGCTGAAATTCAAATTCCATCTACTAATAATTCAGTTCAGAATACACTTGAAAAGGCCTGTGATGGAATAAGCTTTTACAGCTAATTTTAGTCTTCATCGATAACTCTTTTGAGAGCTGCTGAATTTTTGGATTTTGAAGTGGAAAAGGACATATTTGAGTGTCAGCAGTGTGTACTATGGCTGTCCTTGTTAGTATTTCCCTTGGAATATTGGAAGCTGTGTGTAAGAGCAGACCCTATATGGAGAAGATTTCATGTTCTGCCTTCCTCTTGTTTATCAAACTTCAGCTAATTTGAAATCTGCTAAAAAAAAAGGTGTTTGTATTCAGCAGTACCCAAGAATGAAATTTTTGAGTGGTTTTATCCAATTTGAGAAGGCAGAAGCAAAGATAGACCAAACAGACGTCATATATCAAACTAAGGTCTTTCCACAGTAATTTCTCTGTCATTGAAAGAGAAGAAAATCCTCTATTTAGGATCTTGAAATACCAGAGTGTGCAGAACAGGATGCTTAGTGCAGAGGAAGGAGATGACCTCTGTTCATGCTCACAACATGAACAAGTGGTACTTCCTTTAGTCACAGCCACAGATGGGTGTGCTTTCCAGTTTTCTCTATTTCATTTGATTCAGTAGTTCTGTAATTATCCTTCTTTTATGATGACTTTTGTGCTGCTGAATGTTATAAATCAACAACCCTGAAGATTATAAACCTCTGTTGGAGATTAGTATAGAGTATACAAATGAGTTTTTGAAACTGTCAGTTCTCCTCAAGCCTCAACCATTGAAATCTTGTTTAAAAACTGGAGCATCTCTGTCTCCACAACCTATTCACTGTAAATTTTATAGGAATTCTTCATCCTTCTGATTCTTCTATTAAAGCAGCACTGCCATCACCAGCTGGTTATATTAGCTTGTTCCATATAAATGAGGAAACCAAGAGGTAAATCGTTGCTAGACTGCCCAGACCTCTTCAGTGAATTGATTATATTCTTCTAATACTGCTTCACTGTGCTTGGCCATTTGCACTGTTCTTTTCATGGTTGAACTAAGTTTAGCTTTTGGGCTTTCTCCAAATCAGACTTTATTGTGAGCTTTATTGATTTAAAAAACACACACACATCTTTTACCCTAGTAAATTTGTGCTATGCCCAACCATTCAAAATGTTGAAACCAATTCGGATTAAAAACATGCCTCTTTTTCATATATAATATTTATATCTCTCTTGTACTGGTTTGCACTGTAGTTGAATTTGCATCTTATGCTGAATTCAAACAAGAAAATTCAAAGATACCAAAATATCACTGGTAAAGAAGTGTTATAATGTAACTCGTAGTGGCTGACTGCTGCATTTCAAGTAATTTTTTAGTTAGTTTGAATGCTCACAAAGTTATAAAAATCAATGATAATTTAATGATTAATTTAATGAAAAGCCAGATATGGCCCAGTGTAGAAAGATTCATACTTATAGATACTTAAAGATATTTTAGCCAGCTTTTTTTTTTTAAGTGAAAAAATAAGATTTTTTTTCCTGTAATTCTGAAATGTATTTTAGACCTTGAAAACAGTTTATGTGCAAAGCACTTTCTTTTCTGCATTAATACAGTAGCCAGAAGGAAAAGCCTTGCAAATTATTACTAATAAAACCACAACATTCAATTCCTTCACAAAAAAGAAAAACAGCACAGCATAAATAATTTGTAGGCCAAATAATCTAATAGTCCATATACTACTTCTGGAGAAGAAGAATAAGTTTCTTAATGGAAAATATTTGCAGTGACTTAATGTTTACCTGAAGAGAAACCGCAACAAGCAATTTAAAAATGTAATATTTTACTTAGAAAATATTTAACTCTTTTAAAACTGGGACAAATTGTAGAAAGATTCACTCTGTGTCCGTGTTTGTGCAGAAGGATAAAATCTGATGACACAGATGCAATTCTTAGGAAACAGAGGTTTTGTAGCCCCACCAAACAGTGCCCACTGCACTGAGGAGAACCAGTGAAGGGATGAAACAACTCTCCTGCTGCTCTACAACAGCAGCTTTTTACTGAAAAAAACTTCAGTTTATTTGGAACTTTTTATACTGCTTTGTATTCTGCTGGTGTCTAGCTCCAGCAGCGAGATCTCTCTGAAATCTCTCCTAATTAAAAATTTACCCAAACCAGAAAATTTGTCTTTGATGGTAGGTTGTTGTTTTGGTTTACTTGCTTAATTGTTGCTTCATTCTCTGCACCACATCAAATTTAGCCCAAATTTCTGTGCTCAGTTTTAAAGAGCACGGTACAACATTCATGTCTTAAAGGGAAAATATATACTCTGAGTTTTTGAGTTTATGCTGGGTTGCATTCTAAAAATGCGATGTGTTTGTGATGTGTTGCCTTCTATAGAAAGCAGCCCAAATTACTTGTTTGTACATGTTTTTACTAGAAACAAGGATAGGAGTTATTGACCAACAAGAGAGGTTGCTACCCTACATTTGTGATCAATTTGAAACATTTTGCAATTCAAATAATATCTAAAGTTAATAAAGTAGCTTAACATCATAGTTCTTTTCATTCTCAAATAGCACAATTGAGGTGCTATGATGCTGAGGTGCTTGATAAGAGTTTGCATAGGGAATGGATACCACCTTTGGTTGCTAATATCCTAGTATAAAATGACCAAATATACTCATGTGTACGATTGAAAATATACTTCAGGATTTTTTTAGTTTGTATGCCTATCTGAGAGTAAGGTGAAAATCAAGCCCAAAATCATATGCGACTTTCTCAGATGGAACTGTATCAAAGATCACTTACTAGACAATATTTTTATCCAGCACATATATAGCTTTTAAAGAGAGAGGCTTTTAAAACATTTCTTGTGCAACTACAGTCAATTAAGATGGCCTATAGAAGGAAAATCAGTTGTTTTATGACCTTTCGACAAATGAAAAAAAAAAAATCAAAACCCTCATAGTTTTAAGGTAGTTTGCCTAAGGATTGCTGGCTAGGTGGATATTTGACAATAATTTCTGAATTAAGGCAGCTTTATGTTTTCCATCTTTTATCCAGTCCATGGATCCATTTCAAACTTATGACATTATTGTAAAATCTGTATTTTCATCTCTCTGAATTTTAAATTATAAGACTTATTTTAGCACATTAAAGAAGTATGAAATTATTTCCTGCTCACATTAAAAAAGTCACATTTAAAGTCTGATATACCAAAAAAAGATTTACAGGTAGCGTTCATATGATACACTGTATAATGAGTCCATGGCAAGAAGTCTTTATTGTGCCATTTGGACTTTCTGTAACTTTATTTTCTTTCACATATTTACACAGGAGCTGGAGGCAGACCTCTTGACCTTCCTATCAATATGTCAGAGTTCATTGAATACGTGCTGAAATTAGGGAAAAGATGGGGATGTAGAAAGGAAAAAATTGGAGAGAAATAGGTGCTGAATGACTCAGACAAATTAGCTCTTCTAAGATGTTGAAAGAGAAGCAAAAAAAAAATCTTTTGTAGCAAGCTAATTTAGACATAGACTAGTTTTTATTTCATTCTTCACACCATATTGAACCTCAGGACGTAGGTTGTATGGCTGAAAAATTGACTGCTAATACTTCTCCAGTACTTATTGACTTCAGATTAGAAACATTTAACTCTTAAACCTTTTAAACTGTCCAAAATAAGATAATGTTAATTGTATTTCTCTTATTTGATGGCATTAATCTTCAAATACCTTTGTAGAATGAAAAAAATTGAGAAATTGGTCGTTATGAGTGCATGTCTTCAGTCTCGTTGCACTCAATTCTGAACAGTGACACTGGCCAGATTAGCTCACCAACTAAAGCTTAAAACCTCTGTTACATGACAAATGAAGGTACAATATTAAACTATTCCTACTAATTATAGAACTCTGTCTTGCTAATGATAATTCAGCCTCAGATTCTTGTGATTTAATTTGTTAAAGACACACTTCCCAACCAGACAGAACCAGACACACTTTCTTTGCCAGTGAAATCTGTAATTTTTAACTGATACACTTGTAGGAAGCCCTTACATTTTCTAAAAACAAGAAAAGTTGTTGTTTTGGCACTTCCCTTATAATTGTTATCACCAGATAAAATAGGCAGAAACTGTGGGAAGAGGAGTGTGTGTAGCACCAGCTTGATGCTTTTTAAATTTGCAGTGAAGACTTGATTTAGTTGCCTAAATCTAGCCTCCAGCTGCTTTTCCAGATGGGCATGAGGCTCCCATAGATCCTGTTACATCTGCCAGACTCCTGACAATGTCTCACATAATCCTGGAGCATGATAAATAGCATTAGACATTTATATTTAAGCAACAGATTGACCCCTGTATGTTTAAATACCAAGAGTATATGTCATTAAGCTTTACTGAGGGACTTCAAGAAGCACTGTGGAAAAATAAAGCGTTTCTGACCTGGGATCAGAACAAACTCAGTAGTTTAGTTCATTGTCAGTCAGGATTTAACTGCAGGCCATCAAAGGACACATTAGTATGAGTTTCATAGATGAAATTAATTTTTTCTAGACTCAGGTAAAATTCAGTATTCATTTGGAATAGGGCTTTTAGCTGTCTCAAATGATTCTACATTAAAAAGAAAAAAAATGAAAAGAAGAAAAGGAAAAATAAAAACAAAACCCCAACAACGAAACCCCACCAAAATCCTTCCAACAAACAAAACCAAACAAAAATACCAAAAGAAACAAACAAACAAAAACCAAATACCAAATAGAATGAAAATACAAAAGGCAGAAAAAGAATACATGTCCAAAGGAACAGCAATTTTACTTCTGGTTTCTTTGCTATTTAGAAGTTTGGCTAATTCTACCTGGTCTCAAAGCACCCTATGGTTTTTAAGTGGATAAGATATTTACATCTACCTACTAATCTAAAGGGCTGACAGTGTTCATCTGTGCTTTTAAACCACTGCTGTGTTCTGTCTCATAGTTGGCTGCACTTCAGTAGTAAATGGAATTAGTCTATTACTATAGAGTTGTGAAGTGCTTTGAGGTCTGTCAGGATGTATAATATCTTGTGACTTCTTGTCAAATAAGCAAATATATCAACCATTTTACAATCTAAAAAAAAAGAGATAAAATATTAAACTATACATTGTAATTGTCATTAGCATTATTACCACCTTTTTAACTTTACAGGAAACAAAATTCCTGAGAAAGGAATGTTACACTGAGAATTTTCCAGTCACTTTTTTTAGAAACCCACAATAGATATTCCAATAGTTCAAATGAAATATATTCACCAGATTTTTTTCTAGGTTTCAGCTCCTAATTTTGTTACCTCTTTTAATTTAGGCAGATGAGGAATTAATGCAGCATTGTATGTCTTTGCATTGGAACTGCAGGAAATTTGTGTCTTTTTCACTCTCAGGTAGGAAGGAAATTCAACACTTTTCACAAAACTACAAAAACAAAAAGCATAGTCTTTCTATCTGACATGTTTTAGTGACCTCAATTGTGATATCATCCAAAAATAATTTAGGTTGGAAGGGGCCTCTGGAGGTTGTTTTGTCTGGCTGCATACTTGAAGTAGAACCAGCTTAGTTTGGATGAAGATGTTTGTGAAGCTTATTCAGTTAAATTCTGAACATGTCCAAAAATGTAAATTCCTCAGCTTCTCTGGGCACTTGTTTCAGTGTTTGATCACTGTCAATATGAAAGGGTTTTTCCCTTACATCTAATTAGAATTTCCCTTGAAGCACCTTGTGTCTGTTGTCTCTCACCCTAGCACTGTGTATCTCTAGATAGTTCTGGAGAATATGTCTTTACCTTTTCAGTAAGTAGTTTTAGATTTCTGGGTTTTTTAGAAATAAAATTAACCCAGTTATCTCAGCATCTTCTGGCATGTTGGGTTCTCCAGTACCCTAGATATCTTGCTGACCCTTTACAGGAATGATTATCCATCCTGGCATGACAGTATCCTTCTTATACTTGGAAACTTAAAATCAAAGCACAGTTTTGAAGATGTAGTCCCAGAGATGCAGAATGGAGGGCAATAATCACTTGTGCTAACTTACTGACTTCAAGCCCTATTACTTTATATAGGTTGGTGTGGTTTAGGTCATCTTTATAGCAAGGATATATTGCTGTTAAACTTCTTCCTCTCCAGAGAGTCCTGTTGCACAGGTTGTTCAATTCTAAATGCAAGAAGTTTGCATTTTCCTTTATTAAGCTTCATTTATGCCATGCATGAATGCCTGCAGCATGGGAATCTCACAGGAGGAATGAGAAGTGAATGTGCAGTCACAGAGCTATGATCTCATTGGAATCACTAAGTAGTAAAGGATAGGTTACGTAATTAGAGGACTGCTTTGGATGTGTATGGTTTCTTCTGAGCTTCTGCACTGGCTAGGCTTGCTCTCCAGAGAACCATATGATGCAATATTTGTGGATCTGAACCTCAGACAGAAACGTGGTTACGGCTTGAGAGAAGGAGGGCTTACACGTGGGGAGTAAAAAGGCTTATTTCAGGCCCTGGCCCACGTGCTGAGTGCCCTCTCTGGGGCTTAGCATGTCCATTAAATACCAGGGGTGTTTCCTGAGTAAGGCGACACCCAGAACTGATTTAGGGAATGAAGGGGAGTGACTAAGAACAGGGGGCCTTGGCAGGGCTGTCTGGGGCAGAAAGGGGAGTGGGAAACTTGTTTATTGTTAGGGAAAAACCACAGGGATTTGGGAAAGGGGGGGTTGTAGGAATAGACCATTACAGAATTTAATAACAAAACATACAGAACTTTAGGAAATCCAAAATGCGCACTGCAACAGATGTGTACATGCTGCTGAGACGAGCAGGATGGGAGGGAAGGGAAAGAGGAGATGTGCTTTGTCCAGTGAGGAGCCTGTAGCTGTACCTCAGGAAAGATGAGGAGCCCTTTGGGAACTTAAGAGCAAGGAGCAGATCAGCAAGTGTGACATTTTGATGTGCATCTCCTATAGACACTCTGATCAAGAAAAAAAACTACATCAGGCCTCTTTCTGGAGAGCTAGAGAAAGCATCGCTGTCACAAACATCAATCTTTAGAGTGCACTTGAACAGTTTCTGCAAAGACACCTTTAGAGTCCAGGTCTCTTGTGAGCATCTTGATACAAGCAATGAGGAAGCTGACCAGGGAAGATGATCCAGTAAACCTGCTAGAGCCAAATAAGGAACACATGGTTGGTCAGACTTATGGAATCTGGTGGGAGCAGTAACCATGGAATTCTGGGTGTTTTAAGTTCTGGTAACTCACCATGCTTGAATTGTATGACAGTCAGACACACTGAGAAAACAGATACTAAAATGCTGTAAGTTGGAACTAATGGTTTGCTTTGGGAGCTTGATGATACTGTAGGTGAATGCTGGACGTAGGTGTAGTGTGTGGTCTGCTGGAATCTTGATTGCCACTATTATTTTAATAATTTTTTGTTGGTTGGTTGGTTTTTTTAACTAAAAGTTATAAAAATATCAGATAAATGAGGACAGAGGTATTTTGGGAAGGCTAGCCCCAGATAACTAACATTGAAATGTTCTCACAAATTGCTTTGGAACTCCATTATTTATACAGAGGAGAGAAGGAAACCTCCCCCTATGCAGACCATTAAGGGAATATCCCTGTACTTGCTTAAAGGTGGATGATTGAGAAATACTTATTACAGTTTGTTGATTCCTCATGAACATAAAAGGGACAGAAATATCAGGATTTAAATTTTCTTTTCAAGACAAACCCCTGTTAAAGAGACATCATAACAAATAGGAGCAAATTACAGAGAAAATTATTTTAAAATAGTGTGCAAAATGTTTATTTTTGGACAGTAGCAGTGAGGGAATTTTTATTCCTTGGATTCTTATTTTATACTGAATATCTGACAATTTTGAAATAAACTTGCTTCTTTACCCAGTGATCTGAAGAAACAACTGGCTTGGCAAAAGGAGGCTGATAAAATATTGTAGCGTCATCTTTACAAAGCCAGAATATTGGAAAAAAATCACAGATTGTTTTCCATTGTAAAATGAAGGGCAAAGATGAAATGGATTAATGTTACTTCTAATGACATACATTATAGTCATTGCAAAATATAGTCATTGAAATTTTTATGATATTTGGCTTTCAAAAAATAATTTAGTTCATGTGAAGAAACTTTTATGAGCTCATATAAAATATTTCTTTTGATGTTTAGGCCCTAGCAGAGGGAATTTATATGAACTGCCGGAGACTTGCATTAAGGTGCAGAGTTTTAAGTACTTTCTGTCATGTAATTGTAGAAAAAAAATCCTCATTTCAGGGCTTGTGGTTTCTTCTGGAATGCACTGATGAGGAATTGTTTGGAGAACAGTGAAGCTAAACAGAAAACAAAGCAATATATATGCTTTGGGGTAACAAAATTTTGGCTTCTGATACTAAGAGTGCCTAATCTTTTTCTCTTTGCTGGCATTTATGAAACAAACCTAAAAATTAAAAAATAAAACCAAAATTACTTTTCAAACTGGTAGAGAAACTCCAGTAAAATGGTACTGGGAATTATTAAATTTTCAGTCATTTTCTAAAATGTATGTGACTTATTGGGAAAGAAGTAAACAGCCTTATTTGCAGCCCAGAAATTATGATTCATTGTAGTGGCAAGGCTAAGTTGTAATACAGTCTAAAAAGAGAAGACAGCACCAGGTGTGTTTGAATAAATAGATTCCAGGTGGTATAATCTCCAAATATTGGATGCCACATGGAAGATAAATTTTTCATGAACTGCATCCCAGTATACAAGATAGCATAAGAGATGAAACATTTGCACCAAGGTTAAAAATACTCAAAAATAAGTGAAATGTCAAGTATATTTCTAGTTGTTATTTCAGTTAGCAAAAGCCATTTTGAAATCTCTTGACAAACATAAAGGAAAACGTGTGTGTG
This sequence comes from Sterrhoptilus dennistouni, assembly GCA_013397095.1. Taxonomy (NCBI): domain Eukaryota; kingdom Metazoa; phylum Chordata; class Aves; order Passeriformes; family Zosteropidae; genus Sterrhoptilus; species Sterrhoptilus dennistouni. Next base: position 761,044 of record VWZU01005563.1, on the reverse strand, counting down.
AATTTTGAATAGGTCCCGTCTTCCACTATTCCAATTTAAAATCTTGAGAACTGCTGGTTGTGAAAAGATTTCAATAGCACATGAACTGTGGGTCACAGTATAGCTGGAATCCTGAGATTAATGCAAAAAACCCCAAAGACACTTCTAGCTACAAAGCCCACAAGTGCCATCATTGATTTGTCATAACATATGCACATTTTTGATTACAAAATGCCCATACGGCATTCAATAGGAATTTTTATTGGTTTTGTTCCCCCACGCCCTGATCTGGAAATGACTAGGTACACAGCGTCTTTTCAGGGGGAAAATTTGCATCAAATGAATAGTTTTGAATGTCTGGAATTTTTTTTTTCTATAAATTTGGACTTGGATTCTGTTTGAAGCTGGCACTAACCCTCCTGAGTGAAAGCTAGAGTAGGATCATATTCCATTCTTTCAATCTTCTTGCTAAGCCATATGGACTTTGGGTTCCCTATAGCTCTGAAAAGTGTCTTTCTGTCACCACTCTGGTTTCACATGTAGAAATCTTTTTTGCACTTATTTCAGTAAATCCCACAACGATATGTTGAGATGCTTTTTTTTTCAGTTATTCAGTGAAAAGCAGCTCAAGAAATGTGGACTGGTCATTCCAGCTGTTTCCATCATTCCTGGTAGTAGCAACAGTTGCAATGCACCACAGAGAAAACAGAACACAAGATTTCTCCTGCTCCTTTAAGTAAAAAACAACATGTAAATGTTGCTTTGGTGGCACAAAAGTAACCGCAGTATTATCTGCTGTGCTGGCATCACCACAGAAAAGTGTTTAGGAAAGAAAAAGGCAGCTGAAAGTGTGGGACCATCTGACTGGAGACATGCTCTTGGAAGGAGGCAGCACATTGGGTAGGAATAGCCTTGAAGGGCTGTGGCTGCAGCAAGGATGCTAGGAAAGAGCTGCAGGAAAACCTGAAGGAGCAAAAAGCATCTGAGAAAAGGGGCAAAAACAAAATGTGGGAGGGTAAAGCAGGAAGAAGAACAAAGCATTTGAGGGAAACCTTTGTGTACGTTACCCTGACATCCAAATGTTGGCTTGATTGTGTTCTTTTTCTGCCCCATGCCTCACTTGCCTTACTGCATTAATTAGCAGTAAGTTAAACCAAGTAGAAATTCTCCAATGTGAGATTATTTTTTCTTGCATGTATACATAAGACTGAAAAAGGAGATTGTATTCATCGGACTAAAATTAGCCAACAGTGACTGGAAACATGAAGAGCCTAATTTGTAAAACTAAGCCCGATGTTAGGCACCAGTTGTTTTCTTAGAACATCTGTATTTTAGCTTTTCAGCCTGGGAAAGCAAAAATTTGCAGCCAACTATGTTTTTGGTTAAGTGTTAGATAGTTTCTACTACCTGCCTCATACAGGAATAAATACTCTTTCAAGTAATTGGTTTTTGATGTTAAGGATAAGCAGGAGGTAGTGCTTACATTATTCCTTCGGGACTGAATATAGTCCTAAGCATTTGCTTGGTTTGAAAATAATTAGAAATTAAGAAAAATATTTCCAAAAGCACATGTAAATGTTTTTGCTACATTTTCACTGTCAGTATGCATTTAAATAAAACACACTTCCCCCACATACACCCACATAGAGAAACTATAGGAACACCCTTATGAATTCTCACTCTCTGCACTGCAAATGTCCCTTCATCCTTAAATTTTATATTTAAGGATGTTAGGACTGTTATGTTTTAATAGTGCTACTTAAATGCATAGTTATGTTCACGTGTATTTCGAGGCTTGCTGCCCGAGGGTTTTGTTTTTTAGTGGAGCTTAGCGGTCACAGATCATTTAAACGAATCAGTTTTTGGTAGGGTTTTGAGGGGTGCAATCTGTTGCTATGTCTTCAAATGTCAAAGGAAAGACGTGCTCAACCCCCACCACACCCTCAGCTTCTGGAAACAAGTTTCAAGATTCACATTCTTCCTTTAATATAATTTAACATTGAAGATGAGATCAGCCAACAGGAGTGATAAAACTTGGTGATGACATTTTCTTTATCCCAGTGAGCATATTCTATAAAAGTACCCTATGAACGCAGTTATAGAATCCAAATATCATTCTATTCATCTCAAAAAAACCCCAAACAAACCAATCAAAAAAGAAAACCCAAACAAACAAACAAACCAAACAAACCTTTCCAAACCCCAGAAAACCCCATGAACATAATGAAATAGTTTGGGTTGGAAGGGACCTCAAAGATTATTTAGTAAGGACAATGTTTAGAAGGTAAAGAAGTGCACATATGTAGAATCAAACAGTTTAGAGTCACCAAGATAAAAAACTATTGTGCTTTCCCTTGATGTATTCTAGGGTAGTGTTAATTTTCCTAACAGATAGTTGGACAGATTAAAAAAAATTTAAAAAATGTAATTATTTCCTCTCCCTTAAACTATTTTCTATGGCTTTTAAACAAAAATTTAAGAAATATCCCTTATTTTAAGCTCAAACCCTGTGCTTTCTATGAAAAATGCATATCTATTGCCTCTAAATTTAATTTCTTCTAGGTAATTGCACACAAACTTCACCTCAAGTTTTCTTTGTGCTGTTACTATAGGACATAGAATATGATTATGAAGCAGTGAAAATCTTACTGCCTCCTATGCTATCACTACTGCTTTTACTACCAGCTTCTCTCACATTTCAGTAACAACCTTCTGTGTGATGCTAGGAGTGACAGAAACTCTAGTGAGCAAAAGTCAACAGAAATACTTGGGTTGGGGAAGGGAGTGGAAAGTTAAGAGATTCCAGCAGTGAAAAACCTGTGATTCTGGTTTTTCTTTCACTGAACACCCTCTCCACTGCTTTTTGTGATCTCCTCTAATCAGTACTGTTCTTCCGTTGTTCAGCCTGGAAATCTAAGTGACTGTGGAAGATGTGTATAAACTCAAAGTGTGCAGTATATATTGGAATGGTGTAAAATATAGGCCATGAGATTTCAAGCCGAAGTGTAGGAGATACTGTCCAAGGAGGAGGTCTGGCCAGCCTGCCAAGAGGCATGTTAAATGGGAATGCATTCTAGAATATGACTTAGAGATGCAAGCTAAATTTTACACTTAGCAGATAGTGCGGAGAATATCTAGAAATAGAGTATCTGTTGTTGATAAAGATCTTTTCTCTATCTTATGTATTTGATACAATTGTTTTAAAAAATTATTTCTATCATAGATCCTGAAATATATATAAAAGAACATTAGAAAAATAGTATTTAATTTTTTTTCCACTAAATGTACACTAAAGGTGTATCATAATTTGGTATTGATGATTTGTTTGCCTTCTTTTTACTCAATTGCTATCATTCCCAGTGGAGCTCTTCTGCTCTGTTATCTGAAAGTTATTTTTCTAATAAGCTTATAAATACAGCTTTAAGTTAAATTCTTGTTTTAGCCATGGGTTAGCCACTGTGGAAATGTGGTTTGAAAGCAAAATGAATGAGAGGCTCCAAGTCAGAGATATAATTTAATAAGAAGAAAGGTAAAAAGGTAAAAATAAAATAAATGCAATAACACAAAGGATCACTGACAGAGTCAGAATACAACCTGAGCAGGGTGGTGGAAGCAGTCCAGGTGAGGTGGTCTTCCTGAAGCAGTGATCCTGTAGAAAGGTCTGGGAGCTCTGGTCCTCTGGGAATCCAGTGGGTAAGTGCCCCTTGCACTGTCCCACATGCCAGCTTATATCCAGGTGAGAATGCTTGGCTCCTCCCCCTGGGCAGATCATCTCACAATAGGATGAGGAGTGGGTCCTTGATAGCCCATTAAACAGAGATAACCCCTGGAGGGAGTTACCTGTGACTCATGGGCCAGGCGTTAATGGGCCATTAGCAGAAGACACCCCAAAGGTCATTAGCAGAAGACACCCCAAAGGCCATTAGCAGAAGAGGCAGGGGGCTTGGGAAAACACTAGCCCACCTGGTTTCAACAGTTCATGAAGATGGTGGTAGAATAAATACTTTGTGTACATCCTACACTGCAACCCAGGACAGGAAAACACACCAATAGTATGAGTGCTTTCTTATTGCTTCCTTTTGAGTTAAATGGTGTATATATATATCTATATATATATATCTATATATATCTCATAAATTTATCACACTAAACGGGCACTGCTTAGCTGCACCTTATAGGCCTTGTACTGCTAGTAACTAGGGAGGATTTTCCCTGGAGATAATTTTGTAGAGAAAAGGGATCTGAGATCTGTTTGGACATTGACCCTAAAAGTCCTGCATGAGTGATTCTTTATTTTGCTAAAGGTTTAGTTTTTTCTTTAGGGGAAAAAGTCCCAACCACATAGTAGCATATCAGGTAAAACAGAAATTCTGATCAGTGATTCTTTGAACATTTCATACATTGCAGATGTGTGATTCGGGAGGGGTTGAGCAATCCAGCCGAAATGGGCAGCACGTGTTTGGAATTTGGCTGCTGGGTCATTTCCTGCTGCTTGATCTGTTCATTTTAGTGTCAAAAGGAATTACAAGATAGACCAATCACCTGAGTGACATTAAGAAAACCTGTCCTTCCCATTGCTCTGGCTGATGATTTAACAGGTGAATTGTGGCAAATATTACTGCAGTGACCAGAGTAAACATTGGGGTCATTGGAGGGTCAAGTTTTCCTTCTTTGTATGAATGTGTAATAGTGCTTTCAGAACCCTCCAAATGGCCTAACACCTCCCTCACTTATCTCTTACAATAAAGTGTATTTGACAGAAAATCCAATCTCTGTTTTTTTTCTCAAAGGACATGCTGGAGGTGCAATGGAATACAGGCCTATCATCCTGCTGAATTACCCCGTTTTTGAAGAAGGTGATAATGTCTCTAAGTGGCTTCAATAATCTACTTCTCCTCATTCTCCCTGGCAAAACCATTTGAGATTGCTCTGCTCTGGAAGAGATCAGAAACAGCTAGGGCTTGAAAGATCTCTAAAGGATTGGAGTTAGTTTAGTAATATATTAATTTAAAAACCCCTTATCTCTAGTTTACCCAACAAATGAAAGATTAGTAAGAAAATAATTAAATATATTGAATATCCAGCTTAAATACATAACAAAGGGGGTTTTTGACTCTCCTATTAATCTAACTCACCTTTACTCTGATTTTCTTCTCTGTCACTATAGAATCTCATCTTTCCTGTATTTATCAAAAGTGAAAATTGTCAAGAAATTCTGGTAGTTCTCACTGTCTCTTTTAAAGGGGACGTGCTCTGTGGATAGAAGTCTCAGAGATGGAAATCTTCAGTTTTTTCTGTTATTCTTAGAAAGTTTTCTTCTTAAGAAGTATGACAGCAGAAAGTGTTGCAACAAATGTTTTTAAATGTATTAAGATGTTATCAGTTATTGTGCTATAATATACATATATGTTATGCACAAAAAATTAGTAAATAATACTATTCAGAGTTAAAAATGGAAGTTAAAAATGGGTAAAATATGCATGGCAAAAAAATCTATTCATGGAAATGTAGTACAATGTGCTTAGCTTGTTCTATGAAACTTGTCTCTTTTCTAGTGTATTTAGTTTAAAAAAAAAACACCCCACTGGATAATAGTGGTGGATAAAAGTATCTGCTTCTTTCTGTGTGCTAAAAATAGGTGTTATTGTATCTTTATTCAAATGCAGTGAAAGAAAAGCAACTTTTACTATCTGGAGAGTACCTTGATAAGACAGCTCATCAGAAAGAGCCTGACTGTACCTGACAGAGACTTGGGACATTTTCATGGTGGCTAAGCAGGCCCTCTTTTGCATAGCTGGCATGAGTCACAGTGTGTTGGTGTGAGTGCTGAAAACATGGCCTGACATGCTACATTTTTCACTCTTGTTCCAATATTTCTATGTGGTAATATGAGTGTTAAGGAAGGAGGATTTTTCAAGTATAATGAAGATACTACCTGGTTAGATGTTTTCATGGACAGAAGATATAATTTTCTGTGATAGAAGCTGATAGTTTCCTTTTGAATGTATCCCATAAAGGAAAACTTTTAACAGCACATGAATCTGCTTAGGAAATACAAATAGTCATAAGAGAAGGATACCAACAGAGTACCTTTTGTACCTTCTATTTGAAACTGTTTGCTTTGTAATAATGTTTAAAGGTTGCTCAACACTGAACACTGTTAACAATGATACAGTACCGGGCCGATGGGCTGTTATCAGAACTAATCAAAGTACAAAGAGAGCTAGTGCTTTGCCCTAAGGGCTAGCAAGCTGAACTGTTTGCTATTCTTCTATGTTTCAGTGAATGTGCTAAACAATAGAGTGCACACTAGGGAAAATAAATGCTATCTCCTTCATGGTCTCAATGTCTAATCTGATAGAAATTAAAGATGACAATCACTGTATTGGGTTTGAGTGGCAAAATTTTGAGATTGGAGAGTACAGGGGAAACTTCAGTAAGAAGCTGCTGGAACCTTCCCATATGGAACTTTTAGGCCACTGACCACAGCTGAGCCCATCAGCAATAGCAGTAGTACCCCTGTGGTACCCTTTTCAAAAACAGGGGGAGAAATCCTTGTTGCAGAACAGCAGCCAGAGTGAGAATACCTGAGAAAAACAGCCCTGCAGTCACCAAGGTCAGTGCAGAAGGAGAGGCAGGAGGTGCTTCAGAACAGAGATTCTCCTGCAGCCTGTGGTGCAGCCCAGGGGGAGAGAAGCTGTGCCCCTGCAGCCTATGGAGGTCCATGGTGAGGCAAATACCTATTTTCAGTCCATGGAAGAACCCATGCTAGAGTGGTGGATTTCCAAAGCAGGCTGTTACCCCATGGGAAGCCCACACTTGTGTAGTCTCCTCGCAGGACCTGTGGACTTGTGGGAGACCCACACCGGAGCAGGCTCCTGCAGGATTTGTGACTCCACAGGGAGCTCAGGCTGGAGCAGCCTGGTGCTGAAGGACTACACCCTATGGAGGAATGCCATGTTACAGCAGTTCATGAACTGCAGCCTGTGGGAAGGAGTTGTGTTGGAGAAGTTCATGGGGAGTTGTCTCTTGTGGGATGTACACCATGCTGAAGTAGGGGAAGAGTATGAGGAGTCGTCCATCTGAAATGACTGTAATCCCACTTCTCTGTCTCTCTATGCCATTGTCATGGGAGGATGGAGGGAAAAATGTGGGAGACAGCCCAGGAGTAAGGAGGGAGTGAGAGGAAGGTGTTTGAAAGTTTAGTTTTTATTTCTTATTATCCTGCAGTGACTTCACTGATAATAAATTAAATTAATTTTCTGAGTTGAGTCTGTCTGTCTTTCCCATGATGGTAATTGTGATCTTCCCCATCATTAGTTTGATTCATGAGTCTTTTGTTATATTTACTGTCCCCTGTTCAGTGAAAAGAGGGAGTGATAGAAAAGCTTATTGGACACCTGTCATGTGAAATAAACAGGGCAAGGAGACCAGCTCCTTTTTAATGCCTTTATTAAGATCACCTCTAGGTGGGGGCTCAAGGGGTCACACACACCGCTGCTGCTCCTGATGGACGAATGCAGGGGAGGAGGTGTTCAGCTTTGCTGCAGGGCAGAGCTGGGGCTTTCTCCTCACAAGAGTCCCTGGAAGATCCTGTTGGGGTTTTCTAGGGGTGTCTGTCTGTCGACTGCTGATTAAGTTATGGTGACGAGGTGAAACTCAGCTTTGGTTGGTTTGAGATTCTCTATGGTTCTGCTGACTCAGAGTGGTTGTTCTTAGTCATTGATTTTGGGTTGGCTCGTTGTTTTTTTGGGATTTCATGTCCTAATAATACCCATAAGCACTTGAGATGTCTTCGTTCGTATGTCGGGTGGTGTCATCGGTTGCTATGCAGTTACTATGTGGGGGAGCAGTGGGAGGAGAGGAGGCAGGAGGAGAGGAGAGGAGAGGGGAGAGATACAATTTCAAAGGGGTCCAAGATAAGTATCACTTAACAGAGAAAACATTTAGGGGAAAGCATTTGCATAGATAACAATATCTAACAGAGAAAGCCTTACAGCAGGCAAGGGAAACAGTATCTAGCTAAAAAGGTACTTTTACAGTAACAGCACTCAGGAACTTTGTATTTTATTTTTTACATCATGCAGTCAGGGTCACCCCACCACTGTCATTTAGAGTTTACAAATAGGTAAAGAAGATGAGAGCACCTTGACACCAATGTCTTCCTGTTATGGTATGCAGGTGGGAATTCTCAAGGTTGCTTTAAAGAATTACTGGGTTGTAGTTATTTCACTCATGCATCCTAACTCATCACACTAAAGGAAACCTTGGTGATGAAGGATGGCCCCTCACAACAAATCACAGCTAGGAGGCTAGACCAAACACCAAAATGTGAGTTTCCACAAGTTGCTACTCTAAACAGCAGTTGAAATACTCCAGGGACTCATAGCTGACAACCTAAGGTTCAAGAAAGACGATGAATGAAAAGGTGGATAATTGCAAGGAAAACATCTGACAGTTTCATTTGGTTAGAATTCTAACTGCGGTTATTTAGAAAGATCACTTTTATTCTGCTTTGCAAGGGACCATTTGTAGGAGCAAGTGCAGGAGGCAGCTTAGTAAAAGAATGCCTATTTTGACCTGCCCTACTGACAACACCATGCATTTTACCAAGAAAGATGACTATACTAACTGTGTAACACAGCAATTGTTAGCTTTGCTGAATGTTGATTTTGAATTAGGATTTGATTTAGCTTTTTACAGCCAATATAGTTATTGTCTTCTGGATATGTTTGGAGATCTGGACTTCCCCAAAATAACCCAATATATAAATATGAATTCATGCAATTTTTACCACTCTGCTCTAAAATGGATTGAATCATTCAGAGTCTGAACTAGTATCTTTATTTTACATAGTAAATTGTGCTGTTCCTTGAGGGATTGAGCGTGAACATTCCTTTTGTTGTTTTGCTACACAGAGGTCGGTGTTACGTTGCTCTCGGAGTGGGAGAACCCTTTGAAATGGTTTTGCTCTATGTTATATTTATCCTTTGCAAAGCATTATTCTGAGAGGGACTGGTGAACATTCAGCTGTTTCATGGGACAGAAACTTTTGAAGGGTTGGTTCAGTGCTTTGCACAGGTTTCAACTGACTACTTTTGTAAGGTAGAGTTGCTGCTCTTCATTACTGGGGATGTATCACTGTTTTCATTACTTGTAGGAGAAGCTGTGTTTCCTTCCTCTTGTAATGCTGGCAAATTCTTAGCAGGGATATTACTGAAAATAAATCAATTCCAATAGTGCACTAATGCAAGTGCTTATCTTTCATGAGAAATGGAGAACAGCAAGGTTAGCAGTGAAGGATAAAGTCAGCCACGCCTCATACATATCTCATTGGATTTTGTACACAAGCTCTGCATTTAATGCCTCTGCCCCTTTCTTGTTATAATTGGACTAAGTAAATTTAAAGATGAAGTAAAACTGAAATCTAGGAAGAAATCCTGAATTTCTTACATCATTTTTACAGAGTGAAGAAGTGAAAACATTACTTAAGAGCCCTATTTTTTTTTCTTCAGGGCATAAGGTTGTTAAAAGAAATGTATACTTTTCAGAATTAGTAGTATAATTTCATCAGAAATGAGGGACCTTTTGTAAGGGAGTAGAGTAACAGAGAAGAAGAGAGAGGAAAAAATCAGTGTTGATAATTCCAAATTTCATGTTCTGTCTGACTGGTGAAAATGATAAATAGTCAAACAAAAATTACCATTTAAATAAAATTTTAAACGTTGGAAAATGATGTACAAGATGTACAGAAGAATATGAGAATCCAATCCATCTTTGGACATTTTTATGTCCTTGTCCTCTAGAAGACAATACCTGCAGTGTACACTTTTTGAAACATAGACTAACTGAATTTTAGAACAGTAGTGATCCAGAGTATGTGTTCTAATGCTTACTTGTAGAAATTACCCTAAAATGTGTTGTCTTTGTGATAATTACATAATGTTTTTGTTGAGCTACCCAGAATGCTTAATCGAGAATAGTTTAATCTCTTTGCAGTTGGTCTTTTACATCCCTCAGTTGTGTCTTCTCTAAACTGAGTAACAGTTATTTGTTTCATTTACTGTCACAGAGTACAGATTCTAGATGCTGTTTGCTGTCTAGAAGTGACTTCCCATTACAGAGATAAATTTTGAGTTGAAACTTTTCCAGGGCAGAGTAGACTAAAAATACAATTTCCTTTGTTTCACAGACAATTCCTACTGTACACTTGAAGGTTTCATAATTACTTTTTCCTTAAGCTTGCTTATTCTGACTTGAGATCACTTTCTGACCTACAATATTCCATTTTCCGCTATCTTTACAGGTCAGTAAGTTCATTTACAATTATTTACCATAGGAAATATGTCATGGTGTCAGTGTGTCTCTGCCTCAGCCAGCCCTGGCACCACAACAGTAAAGGGCACGGTTGGTAGCAGGACGAACCTCACCCATCCCTTGGGTTCTGGTTTGCCCAAAGTAGTCAAGCGATGACAGCAGGAAGAAAGAGGGAGGCTGTTCAGGGTTAACTGCTGGCTTTATTCATCCCCCAGTGGGGATAACCTCAGTTCAGGGTATCTACCTCAGCAGACATCCCTCAGCAGAAGTGGCCCCTTAGCAGAAAGAGCGGGAAAAAGCAGGAAACCCCCAAAAGCAACATCTTTTATTGTGGGGAGGAACTCAGTGATGGATTTAACTGGGGATAAATCAGGGATCATGGCTCTGCAGGTAGATGACACATATTACAACAAATCAATAACTTGGGTGGGGAGACAGCCAAAGTCTTGTCCAATCACTTGAGGCCTTCACTGGAACTTTCTAGGCTTTTGGGAGAGACCCTAAAGTTACAGACAAGACCCAGGGGCTGTATCACTTATGATTGACATATAACTAGGGTTGGGGTAAAACTAAGAATGGCTGGATATGGGTGACATGGGGCAAACCAATACAACTTACAAAAAACAATATAAACCAAGGAACAAATACATACATAAAACTGATAAAACCAAAAACACACCGCTACAGAAATTTATTTTTCGTCTGTTGGTACATGTGGATAAGATTAGGTTTTATGCTCAGAAATGTGATGGAAGTCTCAACAGTTCTACATGTGAGATTTTAAGCTTACTAAGCTTACTATGAAGTATTTCAGTTACCAGGAACTGTTTTGCTTAAAGTGGGATATTGACTGCTGCTGTGCTGAGCCTTTCAATGCAGTCTGGTAATGCACACTGTCTTACAGCACTTCATTTGAAACACCTTCACTCACTGACTTATGGATGTTTTTTCTTGAATGTGCTGAGAGTATCAACCTGTCCGTGGATTTTCATAACATGTTTTTTTTGGTTGTCTTGATCTCATCATTGTCTTTCATGTAGCGTGTCAGTAAATGGATATGAAGTTCAAACTCTTTCTTTGAAACCCACTGACTTCTAGTCTCTTCAAATAACACTAAGAATAAAACTGAGAGTTGTCTGGAATTAAACTTATTAGCCTCCTGTACTAGACACATTAGTTTTTGCTTTACTCTTTATGCTTGTGAACTTGCATATACATAATTCAGGTCCCCTGCATATCAGCTATAAACAATAGCAGATATTCTCAGTTTTAGGGTAAGGTTACTCATTCATTTTGCTTTGTCTGGATTTGTGAATGTATTATTCTCCCAACGTTGCATTTTAAGGATATATCAAACGTGTTGAATTTCGTAAATAAAATCAATTTTGAGAATTTATTTCTTTTATCATTTTCAAAGTTGGAATATGAGTTTTGAAACATTTTACATTTTCTTAATGTTATTCACTGGTAGTTACTTTCTGGAATAGAAACACTACAAAATGAGGTAGTTTGATTTGCCTCCATTTAGATAATATTCATATTCATTTAGAGGTTTGGGGTTTTTTCATGTCAGTTGTTTCATCAGTTCAAACAGATCCATCTACCTAAATTAATACCTAAAACCATCACTGAATCATGTGTATGATTTTTATTTATTTTTACACAAGTGTTGATGAAAGTAAGAGGCATTATGTGTTTACAACTTGTGAAAGGCCAGATGGTTTTGATGCTAAAGACCCTGAGTACCCATATGTGGCGAAATAAACAAATGTGTGTTGATTTTCAATGCTTCTACACAACAAACATTCCTACTGACTAGAGGAAAAGACCAAGGTGCCAACCAGAACTTCTAGAATACCTGCTACCTTTGTTTGTTTACTGTTTTAAGTGTTTAANCAGTGGTTCTTAGAAAAAAGAAAACAAAAAACAAAAAACCACAAAAACAAAACAAAAAAAATAGAAGTTTATCATAGTACTAGGATTGACATATTTTCCATTTTCGCTTCTCAAGTTTCTGCAGAATTGTATTCAATTTTTAAAAATGGCAAGAGAACAAAAATAGCTTGCTGTTCTGTTGAGAAACTTCAATTATAGTGCTTGCAGGTGGGAAGAGAGGCAGTAGGTCATGTCTATATTAAAACATATCTAATTAAGTAATGTGGATAAAGCTTTCCCTTCTTACAACGTGTCTCATTTTTGATAAAATTCTGACAGCTGATTGGGCTGGAGTTAAAGAATAAGTTTTGGGTCAACCAGTGCACTCAGATGTTGCTTTCCCATTGAAGCAACACTCAGCCAAGGCAACAGGAGTCAGTTTTAATGAGGTTGGAGCTGCATCTGAAGGATATAGATCATAAATTAATCATACAAGAAGGAGACATAAAGGGACATACAGAGGATCTAAAGCAGTTTTGGCAAACAAAGAAAGGTGATTTCCTACTGATGGCACTCACAAGTCCTTCAAAATAAAAGTAACAGGCAGCAGGGGCATTGTCACTAGCTTGGGATGACTTTTTTTAGAAGCTGATTATTGTCAAGGATATTCCTCTGATGAAGAATCAGAGATGGGCTTTTCTGAATTTTGGTTGACGTCTCCTATTTAGTCTCATGCATGGCAGACCACTTTGAGCCGTGTCAAGGTTTGTCTCATCCCATAACTGTGATATCCATTTTGTGTTTACAGCTACATGGGCAAATGATGGTATCAAAATAGTGATTTTTGATGGAAAATCTGAAGACTGATTTAATGATAATTAAAATTAAATCTTGAAAGAAAATCTATTCGGAGAAGCTGTCTTATCAGTGAAGGGGCTGACATTTCTGTGATTTGTTTCCTACTTCATATTCTGGAATATGTCACCCAATGTTAGTAAATTTAACCTCATAATTAGTTATGATTTAATAAAATACTGTACATCTGTTTACTTAGAAATAACTGGGGCAAAACTTGGGCAGACAGGCCTTAACAGTTGTGTATTTCTTGTATTTTTTTATTTATTATTTTAACTACTAGTTTCTTAGACCTTTTGAAAACCCAGTTGTGTATTTAGAGTACGTATATAGCAGCCATATTCTATTGATGTTGCTCCATAATGTTCAACCATCCAAACCCAGCAAAATTCTTGCAGAAGCAAATTACAATTTTAGTATGGGGAGGATCTGAAGAAACTGAGGTCTCCAATAATGAAGTCACTTGCCTAGGTTGCATGAGTAGTCTGAAATAGAGCTGTAGAGGAGTTTTATGACTGGACCACAAGCACAAGACTATCCTTCTTCCCTGTAAGGAATGGATCTGAGTAGAAATATATCTGTCTTGTTGGAGGTTTTAGATAAGAAAATGGAATTGTCACAAATGTACTTACTGATTTCTTCAGAAAGCTCAGAAAATATAAATATTGATATGCTTTTTCTGTACGAGCTGTCATTATAAAAACTATGCCAGTTATAGTTTTTCAGCTAATTTGTGTGATACATCATAAATCAAATAATTCACTTTTATTCATTAGAGGCAGAAATACTTGTGTTATTCTCAACTTTTCAATACAGCTAATTCTTGCAGTTCTGCAAACCTTAAGTACTGTGAGTGGTTCCAGCTACGTCAATTAGTTTAGTGAAGCTTACTTAGCGTAATAGGAATTAAGTCACTGCTGAAAAATAAGTTACTATAGACTATGTTCTTTGTGATAATTCATGCAAAAAGCCACTGTTGATTCTAGGATACAGTGGCAAAATATTCCAGTAATTAAATGTTTCAGAACATATATTAAACTGTTTCAAGGACTCCTTCCTGGCATAAGATAACATTTTATTCTTTAGATGTTATTTGAGTATGCAGAACATTACAGTCTGTGCTCAACTGAATTAGCACAATTGAACATTCTCACCATTTAAAGCATTTAAAACCCTGAATCAGATCCTAAAAACCTCCATTCCCTTATTTTTCTGAATCTCCGAGCATTTAGATAGTAGAAGTTTTGTGATTGTTTTTGTTGTTTGGTTGTTTGGTTTTGTAGGGGAGATTCTTTGTGAGAGTTTGGTGGGTTTTGTTTTCTTTTACCTTTTTATATATGCAGCATTAAAATCTGGTTACAAGAAAAGCATGAAAATTATGATTTTGCAAAACAGATTCATTCTTGGAGTAGTGTTTTGAAGATAAACCCAGCATAACAAAAGACACTAAAACAATAGGACCTGTCAGTATTACTAATGATGAAAGCTCTTTTCAAATAATCTGCCTTCTCCAAAATGATTGGTGAATTTGGTCATTATATCTAATTAATTTTAATTTTAATGAAAGACAAATGAGATATTAGCATTTGTGAGTCTTTCTGTGCCAGTGTTAATTTTAAGAAAGCAATCTGAAAGCAGTTTTCTAATATAACTTGTGTAAAGTGAAAGCACAATCAGGAATGGCATGAGCCAGTTTCTTGGGGGCTTAGGGCTCTGAGGCTGCAGACCTCCCTAAGACAGAAACTGAATATTTCCTGTCCATAGTGCTGTTCTGTTTGGCTTAAAATGTATTAGAATGTCTTGACTTTTCTTCTGGCTACCAACATGTGTCCACAGAGATAAATCCCCTCCTTTTCTAAGAGAAGTATATACTCATCAAGAAACCCCAGGATACCCCAGGATGATTGTATTTATTTATCTAGATTGTGATGTCTTTTTCTGTTGATCGTGTTTCAGTGTTGGATCAGTAAGCTATGAAGCGGTATATTTCTGAGTTTTCCTCTGACTAGAAAAGAGTCTAGAGGATGAGTACTTCTTCTCTACTCTGAAAAGTTTTCCTTACAACTGAACACTGACTTTTAATTGTTTGGCAGGAAACCAACATGTTTACTGGAAAAAGTAAACTTCTCCAGACTTTTTCAGAGCTTTTCTCCTATTTTTTTTTTGTTTGTTTGTTTGTTTGTTTGTTTTTTTCCCCTGATTATTTTATAGTAATAAAGTAATAGTAATATAGTAATAGTTTAACATTGAAATCCAAATAACAAGGGAAGAGCATAGAAATAGGAAGAGTAAAGTATCTGCTAGTTCTTCCTACGTCTGTTCTGGTCAGAACCATATTCTGAATATTCCTCAACTGCCTCTTCAGAGTCTTATTCACAAAAAAAAAAATCCCGCTGGTTAAATCAATTGAGAGTCTTTCATATACTTTTGAAGTTTCCTATTGGTTTAATCTTATTTTTACTTGATTATGAAAGGTATAAATCTATAATTATTCCAAACAGAAAAATAAAACTTTTTTATTTGGCATATTGAACATCTACTAATAAAGAAGACTTATGTGCTCAAATGAAAAGAACTAAAATGCATACACTGGCCTGGTTTGACAGCAACTTTATAAGCTATAATGATGTTTGTGTTTCATTTTCTGGTGATGGAATTCAATGTTTTAGGGCCTCTGAGTATCTAAAACAATTAAGAGAAAATCACATTGGAAAGGCTGACATTTCAATAACAACCTATACCCTTATGACATCAGAAAAATACAGATGTTTAGACAGTATGCCAGTCTCTGAGTGGATGTAGCAGTTTTTTGTAAGCCAGACTAGGCAAGCTTCTGAAGATAGTTAATCTGCTCTCTGAAGCAGTTACTGAAATAGAGCTGCACTGAGTTACGTTCCCTCAGGACTTTCCTATACAAAATTTATTCTACTCAAGTAAAGCTGCCTTTACTACCCTCACCATTTGAAGTTGCAGATAATGCAGTACTTTAAGTGCAAACGAGCTTCTGTGTATTCTGCAAGGTTCTTGTTCTTAGCATCAGTGAAGTGTGAAGATAGCTTGTGACTTTCGGATCATATTTCTCCAGTAACTTATTAAAACTGACTCTTATGTTTTAGAGATTATTGTTAAAGTGAACGGCTCCATTGAGATGAATTGAGAAAGCATCTTCTCCCTGAAGCATCTTTGCCATCTTTTCAGGCTGTTATTTGCAGCACGACCTTATACCAAGTTTGCATATGAAGAGTTGTTTTCAAAATTATGAGTTCCAACAATCTTTTCTTGACTTCTTCCTATGCTTAAGTTACAGATTCAGTACTTGGAAAACTCATAAAATTTGGTTGAAATTAACCAAAAATGTCTTTCTACTTTTTTACTTCTTATTCTCATGGGATTACTTTCAAAAGGTAGCAATTGCAACAGGCATTTAACTTGTTAGTCTGTTAGTTTATTAGTCAAAATTAGAAATGGATTTGATTTTCTTCCAAATACTTGCAGCACCTGTAAACTTGTAACATCCTAAAGGGGAAATCTTAACAGAATATAAACCTGCTTTGTTTGCTATTAAGCAGGAAAGTACTTATTTGTTAATTTTGATCTGTTACTATCAAATTTGATTATATTTTATCAAGTAGGTATCTCCTACTCTAGAAAAATAAACTGCTGGTTTATTTAGCTCAATTGAAATGACCCTCATGCCTCAAATCTCTTTTATGCAATAAAAATTAAAATCTCTTTTATTTTATAGTGTGGTATTCAGCTGTTGGTACATTGACGGCTCCCAATTGATGATTCCTTTACATTAGCTCACATTTTGACTCAATAACATGTTGAGCTATGCAGATAATTTATTCACATGATTTAATTCTTTGTTTTGTCGCCAAACTGAAATTAAACATAAATTGAATGGTTTGGGGTTTTCCAACACGGAAATTTTTCATTTGTCATGTCAAATTTAATGGATGCATGAGAAATGCTTAATTTCAGAGGTTTTTCTGTTTTGGGGTGGGGTCTGTTTTATTTTGTTTTGTTTTTGTTTGGTTTTGTTTTGTTCAAAAGCAGGATAGTTTTTGGAATAAATTCCTATATTGCATGAAAACTTGAAACAGAACAAGAAGTAATGGTTGTGCTGATGACACATGTATTATCCTCCCAGAAAATGGTATTTAGAAAGCTCAGCTGACAGGTAAAATGATATGATTTAGCCTTTTATCTCTTATAGTGTTTTTATATGGGTATTTCTCTTCTGCAAGCAGCACCCTTTTTCTTTCATGACATGGAACCTATCCAAGTTCATGGATAGTTAAGTTACTCTAAAACTTAATCGCTGTGAATATATTTTACACAACATTAATAATTTTGAATAATAAGCTTAAGTTGTTGACTGTTACCAAATATACTTTAAAATAGTTTAATTCAAAGATAAAAAAAAATAGTTTTGTTATAATCTGCTGTATAGGACTAGCTATTTTTGTATTGTTTGAACAATAATTTGAACACAAAATAATTCTAAGCAAGATTACCCTTTAATTTTAACTTTTGGCTATCGCTAATCAAAGACTTATATTAATGTCTTTACCTAGAGTCAGTTCCTAGTCAAATATGGTCATGTATCCAGTATATTTATTTTAAAAAATCTACTGCAGAAGATGAAGTGAAAGAATGGCTCTTGGTAAAATATCAAGGTCTCAGGATTTAGCTTATGCCTTAATTGCACACTGTGTAATGAGAGAAACACATACACATTATGTTTACATTTTATATTAGAAAAATTAAGGAGACTTCTAAAGAACTTTATGAAACTGAAACCAATTAATTTCCAGCATATATGCATTTAAAAAGTGGATAAAGCCAAATATCTTGGTTAACAACATTTTTGATATAGTAATAAAAAATACCTTTTTAAGGACAATCTAGACCAAGGTAGGAACAGGAATTAGATATCCAGCAGAGCTTTCTGATCCTAAAATACATTCCAGCCTCTTTTATGTGCAAACTACATAAGAGCAGGTGGTAATAGCTGCTAAGAGTCCATGTCATTAGCATTGCTGCTTTTTGAAAGAATTCTCTCTCAGACCTGTACCTAAGGAAAAGGATTATGTAGAACTGAGGTAACTGAGAAGATCTGTGAGAAAGTGAGATGAACACATGAAACCAGTGCCCTTGTTTTATCTAACATGCACTGTCCTTCCTAGAATGACAAGTTCAGACCTAACTATGTCTTTGTGAAGCAGGCTTGGGAGCTGTGACTTTGAGCCAGTGCTTGGCTTTTCTGTGTTTGTCAGCACAAGAGTTACAGTGTCATGAACAGAAATTTCTCTGCAAGTGCTGGAAGGCAGAAAAGGAAGGCAGAGAAAGTGTAGACTTGGTTTATTGCTGATGTAGAAATTCTTCATTTAATAAGAGACAAGAAAACATAAGCAGTTGCCAAAATGGTTATTTTGGATGTCTGTATTAGTTCTGTTATTTCTCTGTGCAGCAAAAAAATGTCCTTGTAGTGCACATTTCTTGAATGATGAAAAGAATATTTGTCATTTTTGTGTCATTTCTTGTTTTAGGACCTTTCCCTCCTAAAACAAACTTTTATAAAATATTCGTAATGAGCTGTGAATTCCAGTGAATTCACCTAAGATTGCATGGCTGAATATTAGTGTAAATTGGAGTGACAAATAATTGCAGCTGTAGAAATCAGATTCATGATGGTCAGATAGCACACTTATGCACATTGAACATATTATCTGCCAAAAGGGAATGTAGTGGAGTTGACTACAGCTATATCATATAATCTGTTTATGTACCAGTGGCATTTAGAAATTTCTAAAATCTTTGTAGAAAGCAGACTTGTCAACTGTTGACATGTTTTCTAAAAATCTTTTCTGTACATGTAAGCACCTGGTGTCAACTGCTTCACAGGATCAAGTCTAAATGAAATGAAATGTGCAGTAATCCTGGTCATTAACAGCAAGAAAGTTAAATACAAGTCGAAAACAAGTAGTCTATTTTTAATTTCATTTTAGGCCATTTGCTAGGAAAATGTGTTTATCTATGTAGTAGAAAAGCCTAGGGCACAAAAAAGGGATTC
The DNA here is from genome assembly GCA_013397095.1 of Sterrhoptilus dennistouni. Taxonomy (NCBI): domain Eukaryota; kingdom Metazoa; phylum Chordata; class Aves; order Passeriformes; family Zosteropidae; genus Sterrhoptilus; species Sterrhoptilus dennistouni. The sequence continues at coordinate 741,939 of VWZU01005563.1, read as the reverse complement.
CTTAGTGGGCAGAAACTATAATGTTCCATAAAATTAAGCACCTCTAACAAGACTGTTTCTGGTCTATGTCTTTGAAGGTGGTTCATAGCTTTGCCCTGACTGTAGAATCAAAAGTTCTGGTAAATGAGTCTCTCATATTGTTGGAGAAGGATCCAATCCATGTCTCCAACACGTGCTGAACTTTAAGTGGTATAAGTCCAAGACTAGCCAAGTATCTGAGGGTTTTGAAAGAATATTTTTAATTTGCTGGAGTATGTTGGAATTTCCTGAACACTGTTTGCTAAGTGGCAGAAGATGTATTTCTGGAAAATCTGGTTGTGATATTGAGGGCAGAAAGTGTGAGGAGATTCAGAAGAAAATTTAGGCACTGGAAAGCATTAGAGAGAATGATCAGGGGTCTATTTACAAGCAGTGAATGTGTATGTGTTGCTGAACTGTACCATTTTACATAGACAGGTAATATCTTAAAACTAGGTCTTATGATCTGGAATGTGCACTAAAATATCTTTGGGATACAAAGGAAAAGATACCTGAACATCCTTAGAGGCATAAATTACTCAGTTAATACTATTTTTTTTTTCTTAATAACTCTGTTGGACTGGAATGAAGTATCAAGGCCTGAGATTTTTGCCAGCTTTGTAATTTGATTTATCTTCAGTTTTCTGATTAGGTGAGATCCCAGGCATTTCATGTGTCTGGGATTTTAAACTAATACTTGAGAGAGAAACAAAGTTATATTGGGAAAATTTGAGGCATCTTGCTTGCTTTGTTGCACCTTTGTAATTTTTCACATAAGTGAATTTAATTTTCAGCTTTGAAAAAGCACAGAAATGCTTTGAGACAGGACCTTTTATTTCACTCTTTGTATGGTTTCTGGTAAATCAGAAGGCAATATGCATATTTTTGTAAAATAATTCTTTGTATAATGTATTTCACCTCATTAGCTCAGTTATTTATAAAATGTGCATTCCTAATGACTGTTTTTAATCTAGGATTCCTTTTGTTTGGGATGTAGATATGTTTAAAAGAAGTGGTGAAAATGAAAGACAGAAAAAATAATTTATCAAATGAATCATATGAGAAAACCCTGTGCAAAAATTCAGCAGTCCTCATCTAACTCCTAATTGGAATATTTTCATGAAAGACTGTCTACCTCAATTATTCTAGTTTTCCAGAGAAAATATAAAAAGGAAAACTTATGTGGCTGATTGCATTTGATATGCTGCCATTATAATATCTCTATTCAAATGTAGTTCCTCATCTAAAAATACAGATTACAATGAAGTGAGAGAGAGAGCATTAAGAAGGTAAACATAATGAGAGGATAGTTTGGTATGGTCTAAAGATCTAAAATTGGCTAGAATTTTTACAGAGCTAATTTTCTTGCTAGAAAAATTGAAAAATGCAGTCATCCTGAGTCCTAAATATCATTAAAAATTGGTTGCAACTAGAAAATAAAAAGTATATTATTGAATAAGAGTTATATTACAGAGAAATGTTACTTATTTGACAAAACCAGGTACTTCTATAATACTTTCTTGGTTTTTTGGTTTGGTTTTTTTACAAATCAGTCTTTAGAAAAATAACTGTTACCTTCTTTGAGGTGAAGATTTAATGATATGTATCTTTGAGAGCATTAATTTTATAAAATCACTTTTTGAGATTTGCTTAAGTATCTCTCTTCTGTGGATTAGAAAGTGAACCTGAATACTCATGTTTCAGTTAAGTTTCTAAATAAGGTAAAAGACAGGAACACAGTGAAATATTTGAAGTCTGAAGGTGTATGTCAGTGAGTTTCACAGAATCCTAGAATGGTTTGGGTTTGAAGGAATTTTTAAAGGTCATCTGGTCCAACCTTGCTGTAATGAGCAGGAATACCTTCAGCTACATTGTGTTGCTCAGAACCCTGTTCAACCTGACCTCAAACAATTCCAGGGACAGGAACTTTTATGGCTGTTCAGGGTCAGGAATCCAGAAATTCTGTCTAAACTAGAACTTTTGTTTGTGGTCAGCACCAGGTTTAAGATAATTTTTTAGGTTTCAGGTTGCATCTATCTTATCGACATAAAAGCTGTATATTGGAAGTAAATGGACTTCAGAGTTTACAGATCAACTAAGCTGCCTGCAGATAAGTATTGCATTTTTTGACAGGAATTTCTGTATCCAAGTACTTTCAGCCATGGAAACCCAGTATAAGAGAACTTTGGAAACAAAACCAAACTGTTCTGCTTTACTTTTTGGACATTTGGCCATGACAAAATAAAAGGTGACGCTGCTGCAGGCATATTATGATGATACAGAAAGAGCTACAATATTGCAAAATGCTTTTGGGTTCGTTTGTTTTGCTTCAAGGGGAAAAAAATTCATGTGTCACTACATAATAAAATATATTTACAAGTCAAGTACACAGATTTAAATATTATAAAGGTTGGGAGGAGCCTCAGCTGTTGTGTCCATGAGATTGTGGAGTTCACAACAGGCTGAGGAGGAAGCAGGGAAACAAATAAGATTACAACCATGGACTTCAGGAAAGCTAACTTTAGCTTCTTCAGGGATCTTCTTGGAAGAATCTCATGGGATCAGCAGGGAAGAGGGGTCCAAGGGAGTTGGTTGATATTCAAGGATCGCTTCCCCCAGGCTGAAGAAAAATGCATTTTAATAAGCAAGAAATTGGACCAAGAGGGGAAGAGATCTGCATGGGTGAATAAAGAATTTCTGTCATTCTGTCAAGTAGGAGGAAGAAATACACAGGAATTAGAAACATGGTGGTATATTCATTCACTAGGATGAATATAGAAAGGTTTTCAGAGAAAGTAGAAATGGGATAAGCCCAAGACCCATCTGGAATTAAATCAGGCCAGGGGTGTCAAGGACAACAAGATGGGCTGCTTTAAAAACGCCAATTACAAAATGAAAAACTAAGAATAACGTGGCCCCATTGCTCAATGGAGCAGGGTCCTGGTGACAAAGGATGCAGAGGAAGCACAATTACTGAAAGCCTTCTTTGCACTGGTCTTCACTGGCAAGATCAGCCCTTGGGAATCTCTGACCTAGAGGGGTAAAGGAATGTTAGAAGATTTTCCCTTGGTCAAGAGAGTTGGGTTAGAAGACAACTAGGAAAATTTGTCATCTACAAGTCCATGGGGCCTGAGGGGATGTATCCATTAGTGCTGAGAGAACTGGTGGACACATTAATGAGGACACTTATGGTCATCTTTGAAAGGCCATGGTGATCGAGAGATATGTTTGAGGGCTGGAAGAAAGCAAAAGTTGCCCCAATCTTCAAAAATGGCAAGAAGGAGGATCCAGGGAACTTCTGGGCAGTCATTCTCAGCTCCATCCCTGGATCAAGTAACAATCAGCTTATTCTGGAAGCCACCTCTAACCACAGGGATTACAAGAAGATGATTGGGAGTAGTCAGCATGGATTTGTTAAAGGTAAATCGACCAATGCTTGACCAATCTGAATTCTTTCTACAATGAAACAACTACCTGGATGGATGAGGGGAAAGCAGTGGATATTGTCAGTCTCAGCTTCAGCCAGGCTGTTGGCAGTATCTTTAACAACATTCTTGTAGGCAAACTCAGGAAATGTGGACTGGCTGAGTGGCAGATCCCAGAAGGACTGCCACAAGGTATCGTGGCAGCCCTGTCATTGGTGCTGTCCACCAGGGTTCAATACTGGGCTCACAGTTGTTTAAATAATTCATCACTGACTTGGAGGAAGGAGCAGGGTTCCCTGCAGGCACAAAGCTGGGAGGAGTGGCCCATACCCCAGAGGGCTGTGCAACCCTTCAGAAGGGCCTTGACAGGTTGGAGAGATGGGCAGAGAGGGATCTTCTGAAATTCAAGAAGGACAAGTGCAGGGTCCTGCTCCTGGGGAAGAATAACCTCCTGCACCAGCACAGGCTGGGGGCTGAGCTCTTGGAAAGCAGCTCTGTGGAGAAGGACCTGGGGCTCCTGGTGGAAAACAAGCTGTCCCTCAGCCAGCTGCAGGCAAGAAGCCAGTGAGATCCTGGGATACATTGAAGTGCATTGCCAGCAGGTCATGGGAAAGGATCCTGCCCCTCAGCCCTGGTGAGTGAGGCACATCTGAAGTCCTGTGTCCAGTTCTGGGCTCCTCAGGACAGGAGAGACTTGGAGCTCCTGGACCAAGTTCAGTGAAGGGCAACAAAAGTGATTAAGGGACAGGAGCATCTCACTTACAAGGGAAAGTTGAAAGAGCTGGGTCTGTTCAGTCTCAAGAACAAAAGACTGAGAGAGGATCTCAATAAATGTTTATCAGTATGTGACAGGAGGGTATCACAGGATGGAGCCAGGCTGTTCTCAGCAGTGCCAAGCAATAGGACAAGAGGCAATGGGCAGAAACTGATGCACAGAAGTTCCACCTGAGCACAAGGAAGAACATCTTTACTGTGCCAGTGACTGAACATTGGAACACATTGCCCAGAGAGGGTGTGGAGTCTCCCTCACTGGAGATACTCAAGATCTCTCTGGACACGATCCTGTGCAAGGTGCTCTAGGATGGCCCTGCTTGAGCAGGGAGGTTGGACCAGATGACCCACTGTGGTCACTTCCAACTGGACACATTTTGTGATTCTGTGATTATATTAGTATCATTCTAGTATTATTAATGCTAGTGAAGGATCATAACCCCTGTAAGGTGTCCATATTTTTATCTCAAGGAATGCTAAACTGATTTTTCAGATTAAGGTTTAACGACATCAGCTTCAGTCTTACAGGGAGCTATGATCCTGATCCAGTGAAGTCTTTAGGACATATTTAATTTATACAAATAACCTCCTTATATTAGTTTTTAATTGAAATTTAGGTGTATATGTGAGGTCTTCACTGGATTGAGATAAAAATATGTATTGTTTTGCTTGGCTGAGTGCACAGGGACAAAGGTGTTGATCAAATATCAGAATAACTGCTGTCTGGTCTTGTGTAAATATAATTCAGTATGACATTTGTCTCAGATTATTGTCATAGTTTTTATATTCAGGACTTGCAGCCCTTGAATTCATATTACACTTTTAGTTGTATTGTTTTGAATAGTTTCTCCTTACCAAGGGGGAAAGTATCTGATTTCATTGTAACTTACTTAAGTTAGATGGGAGAATGGCAGGTTGACTTTTTTTATCAGGTATGAATAAAAGTGCCCATGCACTTTAGCCCCCTGCCCACACACACACTTTAGTAGAAGAAATAATTGTTCAGGGCCACTCTGGCTTAACCAGAGGATGTGACAAAACACTACCGTGGTAAGGTGAGACGTGGCTAAAAGCAAATCTGCCAAAAATATAATTAAGGTAAATGGAAACCTATATTAATGAAACTCATTAAAAAGCTGATGCAGGAGAAAAACGTGGTTTGAGAATAATTATTTGAGAGCAAAATCATCAAGGCTTATTCCATGAAGTAAAAACCAGTTATGCATTCCATGACAGTTTGAAATTAAAAGAAAGTAAAAGATTGCAAATCAATAACAATAAAAAGTGCACTAAGCTAATGGATCCCTTGTTTCAAATTGAAAGTGACAGTTTTGAATTCTAGAGTAAATCTTTAGTGATGGCCCTTTTCATTACCACACAGCAGCCCTTGCCATTTTAGCTTCCATAGCTGTACTCACCCAGCTATGTGCTGCTTTGATCTATGACTCTATTTGCCATGCCTTTCAGGGATAGGGAAGTGGGAACTCATTACTGAAAAACACCCGAGTGATTTGGAAGATAGATTTTCATGTCACCAGCTGATCCCTGAGGCTCAACATCCATCCTTTGAACAGAAAGTTAAGTAAAACCTGAGAAGATGTTTTCCATGTTGCTCTTTTGAAAGGGACCTTGCTGACTAACTGATTTAATGGGCATATCTGTTTACAGGCACGTCTGTGTTTTTCCAGTACAGTAAATGCTTTTCCTTGTAGAGAAGAAATAGCTCAGTGTATTTTTTGGTCCTGCCCCTTGCTTTTAGCTGTGTGCTATTGCCATTATACTCTGCACTGCTGATGCTTGACATAGGAGCTGAAATAATCAGAACTGATCGGAATAATCAGAATGCAATAGCTCAATATTATACTATAGGAAAAGATTCTGTAGGCAGAGGATCTTTAGTCTAGTCTACCTTGTTTCCCTAATTTCCTTTATGCTACAATGATAAATTTCTTTAAGACGTTTGGGATAGTTTTTCCTCTTAACTACTTCTAAAATATTTTATTTAGAAAAGAAAAATCTGATGTACCCTATGTTTACTGGTATATTAAAGCATATGCTTCAAGACATCAGCTGGGTTGTATGAATAATTTTGTTTCTCAGGATAAATAAAGGATGACTCAACCAAAAATTACACAAGGCTTCCGTTTTAACTTTATTCAAAATATTCCTATTTTTTAGTGTTTTTAACAAGAATGTCTATCATTTTTTTAGTGAACACATGAATAAAATAGAGTTATGAGAAAATAAAACCAAGTTTGTATTAGCAAAACACTAGAAGCCTTTGAAATAAATATCTCCATGAACATTTTTTTCAAAGTGGCTATTAAAATAATAATAACCTGTTCCATTCTACAAACAGAATAAATCTGCTTAATATGTGGTAGACAGCTGCTGTGCTGTCATGTAAAATACTGCAGGAAGTTAGATTGGATAATCTAATCATTGGTGGAAATAGTGGGGTTCACTACTATATTGTCTAAATAGTTTGCATTCAGATAATTGGAATTGTTTGGGCATTTAATTATTTCTAAAAGATATTACATGCTTAATTCCTTTAACCATGGATTTGGGATCTGGTCCTCTGCCTCTGCAGTTTTGAGTTTAGATTATTCATTCACCCATTTCCCCAGGACAAAAAAAGGTTAAAATTATCAAATCTGAGAGAGTTGGGACTGTTTAGCCTGGAGAACACAAACTTCAGGAAGGAAATCTATAAATGCCTATTAATACTTTAAAGAACACCGTAAAGAAGACAGATACGTGCTCTTTTCAGCCTTGCCCAGTGAGGGGATCAGAGGCAAGGGGCACAAACTTGAACGCAGGAAGTTCCCTAAGAACATCAGAAAGAGCACTGGGATAGGTTGAATACTGGAATAGGTTGGAAAGGATGTCATGGAGTCTCCCTCTTAGGAGACTTTCAGGAGCCATCTGGAGACTGTCCATTCTATGTGTTAAAATGTTAGAATAGCTTTGGTGTTCAGTGATGCAATTGAACTTCCTTCAATGAAAGGAGCAGTATTGCTGTTGATTTCACTGACAGGAGTAGGTACTTAGTTAGGAGTTTTATTTTTTTATTACTGTTGTGCACACAGGATTAAGAAGAATTAAAACTGGGAACTTCCATTTGGAAGATGTATTTCTGGTTTAGCTGATGGCTTGCCCTGTAACTTGAGGCAAGATGTTTTAATTATTTGTGCCTTCAGTTTCCAATTTGTAGAATCCAGACAATAAAATGTACTCACCTTGCAGGGATGTTGTTTCAATTAGTGCTTTTTAAGTGCTCTGAGCTCCACAGATAAAAGACAGCATAGCAATAGGAGCTATTATTATTTTTATATCATTATAATACATGTTAGTTCTGTGACATTAATCTTTGTCTATCAAGAGACTTATAACTCACTCCTGACTTATAACTCACTCCTGGTTACCTCTCTTGTGCATTATAATTTCCTCTATATACCAAAGATATGCGTCACATTGGTATATAACTGTACTAAATTTTAGATGTCTATGCACTGTGTTTCATGAAGTAATACATATTTTTTAAAGCTGGTGGGAATAATTCTTGCTTATTGACTGTAGTGATTTTACTGGAGTGATGCTATATTTTTACCTGTTTTAAAAATGTAGTTATTAATACATGGTTTTTAAGTGGGAATAAAATAAAATGTTGTGCCATGTGATATTATAGCACTTTATTGAAGTGTACCAGTATAAAAATCATAATGTGCACTTGCTTTGGTAACTGCATTATTGCGTATGAAACCTTGGAACAAGTACAATGTGTCATCTTGAAGAATGAAACTTATTTACTGCGCACAATGTCTAATATATTACATTTATTGTATCTGAATTAAAGCAGGGTTTGTTGAATGACGTTTGCTTGCAGGCCTGAATCCCTCAAGTATTAATCAACCATATTGCATAATGCCAAAACAGTTTTGAAGAGAAAAAGCTATGCAAAGTAGTATTAAAAATAGGCAAGGTGGTGTCAACTAATTGATGTTCTTACCTTATGTATCTGAGATTATTTTTAGTGGCTGGTTACTTGGTGAATGATGGTGAAGGGCCTGGAAGGGAAGATCTGGAGGGGATGAGGTTGAGATCACTTGGTTCATTCAGCCTGGAGAAAAGGAGGTTGAGGGCACACCCCTTTGTGGCCTAAGGCTTCCTCACAAGGGAAATCAGAGGGGCAGATACTAATCTGCTCTCTCTGGTGATGATAAACTGTGTCAGGGGAGGTTTAGGTTGGATATTAAGAGAAGGTTTTTCACCTAGAGTGGTCACAGCACCAAGACTGACAGAGTTCCAGAAGTGTTTGGACAATGCTCTCAGGTACATGAGGTGACTCTTGGGGTGTCCTGTGCAGGGCCAGGAGTGGACCTCATGGTTTTTGCAGTTCCCTTTTGACTTAGGTTTTCCTATGGATCTCTCCATCATGTGCAAATAATTTTCTATAATATTATCAACTAATATCAATTATTCAAATTAAATAATATTATTTTATCATTGTTTAAATTGTTTCATGTAAATGATATTATTTTTGTACATTGTTATTTAGATAGTATAAATAATAACATTAAATCTAATGCATTTTTAATTATTTTGGTGTATGTCATTATCATATGGCTTGTAACCGTCAGCCAAATCTGACTATTACTAGATCATAAAGACAAGTGGATGATGGCCAGGTGATGGCTGCAGAAACTAACAGGGACTTCAGTTAAGATGTTGCTGCTTTAAACTCTATTTTTGACCACTCTCTGTCCTCTCATCTCTTGAGCCATAGGACATATTTTTCAGTGAATCTCAGAAGCAGTTTAATGTAGTTTGTGTGGGTTTGAGCTAAAACACACGACATCCTTCTATGCAGGAGCTTGCACTGGCAGAGGAGGAGTGTTACCTATATGTTACTTCTGTTGTTAGGTGGAAAGCTGCAGCAAGGAGGTTGTTTAGGTGGAAAACAAATAAAGTCATAGGGGCTTTTTGCAATTGCTTAACCAAAGCCAGATTTCAACCTCTTTTGATTTAAATTAAGAATTACGTTCATACTTAAGTACCGTGACATGTTTAGGTAATTGTAAGTACAGCTATCTATAAAACTATTTGCACTGCGAAGATTGAATACTGAGGTGAATATTTGCAGACTGAAGTGACTTTTTCTGATCTAGATTAATTATCATGCTATTTCATTTCTAAGGGTATGCTTTTTCATTAAAATCCATGTCATTTTACAAGTGTGTTATGCTGCTAATAGTGCATAATGGGAAATTAATTAAGCATTGCTTGTGCCACAAACAAATATTGTACTGTATGTTTTTCATTAATATTTCAGTTTCTTCTTTTGTATTTATTCATTTTACACATTGAAATAAAAGAAGCACTAAACAAAAGGACTCTATAATGGCATTAATGTCGCCAATTTTATTTTGAATGGTTATTTTGCAAGCATTTTAACCTCAGGCAAAGAAGGTGTTGCCCCACTCAGCCTAACCTAATTGATGTCACAGCTGAACAGAAGTGATTCATCCACAGCAACTCTAATGGTTTCATGAACTTAGGTACATAATGAGATAAAGAGTACATTCATGTCATGCAGAGTATTTAATCTGGAAGTTAAAGTGTCTACTCACAAAATAAGACTGACAATTTTGATCTTGAATGTGCTTCTTTCTTACTTGCACACACATTGAAATATTTCAATGGTCTGTACTTACATTTTGCAAGACAGACTTCAGAAGGCAGTTCTTAGTCTCTGTATAAAAACCAGATTGTGAATTCTCTGAAGTAGAGGAAAGCTTGATTAAGGTCTTTCAGAATATTTAAACTTGACAGAAATATTGTTCTTAGTAGAAGCTTTGCCTTGGTTGAAATGGAGTTTAGGGTTCAATCTCTTAAGTCTAAATACTTTGTGCTTTATCCAAACTGGGAAACTGAAGTAAGTTGTGAAAAAAAAGGGAAAAAAAAATTAGGTCAGATATTGAATTTGTGGTTTGGCTTTTTCTTCAAGGATGGAAAACACTCTTTAGCAACCACATTTCTCCATTGGCATAATTGCCCTTCGTAAAAAGCGTGTTAGTTGTTCCTTTCCTTCTTTCCCTCTTTCCCTCTTTCCTTTTTTTTTTTTCCTCCCTATTACCACTCATATGTCAAACTCTGGTGACTGTCATGTCCAATACAATGAATAGTTGGCACAGTTTATGCTCTGCATTCCTTTATCAGTGTTTGCTTCCAAGTGAGTATTTTTAATTAGGACACCAACAAGAATGTTATTCGTTGCTGAGTTGTATCTATCATGTATGTGGTTTGGGTTTTTTTTCCCTTCTACCCAGCTGCCTATATTAAAAAAGAGGATTTTTTAGCAAGTTATTTGATTGATTTTAAAGTAAATTATATGCAAGAAAATTTGTCAAGCAGGTTTCTGAAAGTACTTTGCAGTGAGTTGCATTTGCTAAAACAGTACTAATGAAAGTCACAAGTCCCTTTCATTCAGTACTAATGAAAAGATGGATTTTTATTACACGTTGTCCATTAAGAAAAAGTCACTTTGCGCTGATAAACATTTTTTAAAATGCAAAATGCTTTATTATGTCTTCCCAGGAATGTTTTTTGTTGAGATGTTTTTATACAAGAGATGCAGTGCCGTTTTCATAAGAGACAATAACCTTTGTGCAGAGTTGGACTGCCAGTTGGAAGATATTGAACTTGTGCTCAAGTGGGACTGTATTTGAGCTCTACTAAAAAAGGCTGGAAAAGGCATTCCATTCAAACTGAAAAAGTGATTTGAGAAGTATGAAAGTCAGAAAAAAAGAGAACATAAATGGAAGAGAGGATGCACTACGTGCAAACCTATTTCATAGAAAGGACAGGAGAAGGTCCAAATGAAAAATGAAGATTATACAATCTTTATGTCTGATAATGTTAGTGAATTACCATCTGATCATATAAATGGATGAGTCAGAAGCAAGATGATGAAACACGTTTCAAAATAATGAGTAAAATTTTTAGTGTAGCTAACTGCTGGTTTATCCAGTTAGTTGGCACAGTAGTTTATACAGAGAGCTGGTGATTATTAAAATGATAATCAAAATTATGAATCATATATGTTTAATCAGAAATTTCATGTGATATGCAAGTTTGCATTGAAATGAAACTCCATGTTGCAGAATAAAGGGAGTAGCCCACCATCATAACATTTTTGAGAGTATGAGTTAATGAGGCACAATTCTGACCATATGTGGTATGGATTTGCTTATTGCAGTTGAATTCACTTGTTACCTTGGAAGAAGGACAAGAAAAGCTGTATAGGCTCTAATCTTCTTGAAGTGTTTATGTGGCCTCCAGAAAGTACTGCAACTCTCAAGTTAAAAGTATTAAACATAAATAATTCTTATTTAATTAAATGATTATGTTATTGAGAAAACATCACGTTGTTTTCACTCACAAAAACATGGTAATGTTGTTATTCAAAAAATACATTTGCTCGCATTAATGAATAATTTTCTAGTCTTTTTTTAGCAGAATTATTGATACTGAAAAGTTCCAATCTGCCAAAAAGTCTAAATTATTTTATTGAATTTTCATATTCTAAATTCATGTCAGAATTAATGGGGTTTTTGATGGTGAAATGTCATTTCTATATAGTATGTACCTCTAAATCAGTAAAAAAAAAATTCCCTATGGAGTACAGTATTTTTCTTATGGAGCATTTTTGTCCAGTATTACATGGGAGGGGCAAGTAAGAGGCTATCTCTTCCTTTGACTGATGATATTTTTTCCCCATTAAAGAGAGACTGTACATTAGAGTGCAGCCTGGGCCATGTATTATATATAGATATAGTAACAAAATTATTGTTCCTAGAGCAAAATTAGAGGAAATAGCTTGATCCTGGCAGGAAGGAAGTAGATTTGTAATTTCCAAATTATGAATAACGAATGATTTATATAGGCTGAAAAAAATAAGCAACGATCTCATTAAAAATTTCTGTAGGGAATTTTCAGAGCATCCTGAAGTGTGTTGGTCTGTGAAAATACTGAGTAGTTTATAATACATGTTTTGCTTGGGATTTCTGTGACATTGCGTCATATAATCAGGGATGTTGCTGATTTTTCTGTTGTTATATTTAATAAAACCTGAAGGCTCCAGCACAAAAAATATGCATTCCTTAAATAGCAGATTAATTTAGAAGTGAGTAGTTGTGGTCAATGGTCATTAACATCAGGCAATGGCAATTCATTTGTGCTTGTTTATTTTTTCTTGGTTGGTTTTTTTTTTTGGTTGCTGTTGTTGTTTGGGTTTTTTTGCTTGTTTGGGCTGTGGTATAGTTCCAGCTGGCAACTAAGTCCTACACAAGGGGATGTGGGAGAGATTTAGAAGAGAAAAGAGAATGAACTTGTGGGTTGAGATAAAGACAATTTAATAGGTAAAGCAGAAGCTGTCCTCCCAAGAAAAGAAATGCAAAACAAGGAATTAATTCACTGTCTCCGTGGGCAGGTGTTCAGCTATACCCAGGAAAGCCAGGGCCCCATCACATGCAATGGTTACTGGGGAAAACAAACACTATCACTCCAAACATTCCCCCACTACCTTCCTCTTTCCCAAGATTTGTATGCTGAGTGTGACACCAAATGATCTGGGATATCCCTGTGGTCAGTTGGAGTCAGCTGTCCCAGCTGTGTCCCCTCCCAGCTTCCTATACATCCCCAGCCTCCTTGCTGGGGAGAAGCAGAAAAGGTCTTGAAACTGCAAATCTCACTTAGTAACAATGAAAAAACCCCTGTATTACCAACCCTCTGTTCAGCACAAATCCAAACCACAGTCCCATTCCAACCACTTGGAAGAAAATTAATTCTGTCCCAGCCAAAACCAGATCAATTATCTTTTTCTGTGTATTGGCTTTAAGTGGTGACCAAGAGCTACACAGATGGGTTGTGTGTATTTCTGTCATTCATAGAATTGGTCAAACTCCTGTGAAGATTCCTATGCATTGTTAACCTACGTTATAATATGAAGTTTGGGAAAGAAATAAAAGGACTTTATACTTACCTAGGATGTCTGTAAAATACTGTTTGTAGTTTTCATATATTTTGATTGAAATTTTAAACGTGCTTAAATTCAGGAATCGTTGTGTAGTTCTTATCTCTGCTGTATGTATTGTGGAAGTACTAATGTTTAATCACTTGGAGTTATCAGACCATGCTTTCCTAATGTTCACTGTTCCCTGCCAGCCCCATCCTACTATTCTGCTCACAGAACTATTTTCACAATTTAGTTCACAATAGTGTGGATAATTTCAGGACAGAAAGCTTAGTATGGCAGACTTTACTCTCTGGTACTGATATTTGCTATGCAAAGTTCAGAGAATCAGAAAATCACTGTTAAAAGTGGTTGAGATATTTCTCTGTAGATAGGATGGGAGCAATTGTATTAAATGTCATATTTTCTGTTATCACTTTTCTGAATGTGACAGCACTATAAAATGCTGCCAACATTTGTATGGTACCATAAATGAATCTAACAACTGGCCTTCATCTTCTCTTATAACAAGACATGAATTAAGTATGTTTACAGTTGGCAGAAATCCATTTCAGTGCTGGGGTATAGCACTGGAATTATGTGCTTCTCCCCAGCCCTTTCTCTCCTGCCCTTTAAAGAGCATGATGACATTCTCACAATTTAAAAGGTATTATATGAAAGAAAATTGTAAGCCTTTGTCTTCTGACAGTAGAAGAGAATTACTGACCATTTAAATATGTGCTTTGTCCAAACAAGTGATTCCTATTTGAGTTTTTGCAATGTCTTTTGTTAATTTCAGTGAAAAGGAAGAATAGCATGAAAAATATAGACTTACACTTTAAAAAATATTATTGAATTATGTTTTAGATTAAAGGCAAACATCCATCCTCATTCCTCTTTTCCAAATGTTCCTCTAGTAATTCAAGCCAAAAGGAAAATAAACAATGTAGTAGTAGAAAAAAGATTTTTACATTGCTCTTTTGTACATTTAGTGTTGCACCATTGAGCTTGCATTGGCTCAAATAATGAAAATCAGTTTCATTAGGTATTTATTCTACAACAGCTTAAATTAATTAGTCTGCAAAAATTATGCTACAGTTTTCATCAAATATAGTGCAGTTACTGTAAAAAAATTGGGATGGAATTATGATGAAACTATGGGTGATTAAAAGCTTTGCCATGTGAGGCATGACGTGGAGAGATTGGTGTAATTTGTGACAAGAAGACAGGCAAAGGTCTCTTGAAGATAATGTCTCATTCTCTGGGCCAGTCTGGATGGCTTTTGCTCTACAGAGAGAGAGGCAAGCAGGATATGCTCAATTTAAAAGTAAAACACAGTAATTTGTTGACTGAGACATGAAGGAAGTAACTAGAATTAGCAATAAGCTTAGGCTGACCACCAACATGCTTCATCACCCTCGATGAGGTACTTGGGGATGGGTCAGGATCAGCTGCTGCTGCTCCTTACAATGGGATGGTCTGTGATGTTCCTGTATTGTCATGTTCTAGTTATTTGCCCCCTTAGATATCTATACATTTTATCACATCAGAGTTTTTTTCTCTTGAATCCTGAGCTGCCTCATTATTCTTTCCTTCTCTATTTTACCTCTGCAGTGTTACCTTTCCTGTCTCACTTGACTATAGGCCATGTAGTATGGTACAGCTCCTTCCTGTAAAATAATGGGTTTCTTAAAAGTCCTAGACAATGTTATGCACTAGTCAAAACTAGTATGGAGTCACAGAAAAATTAACTCCTCCAGAGAGACATAGAGATCTATTTTTTAATTTCAGAGACTCATCTGCAGCTCAAACCTGAAGTGGTCTTGATTCAATTAAGTCAATACTAGTGTTACTGTTGAATTAACGAGGCCTGAAGTTTCCTCTTAAGTCTCTAGATGTTAATTCCTGAGTTTTTTCAGCAATTACTTTGCTTAACTGCAATTTAAATTATTAATAGTGGTTTTATTTTGATGTGTACTTAATATCTAATGCTACTTGTTCAAAGATGATGTGCATATATATATATAATTTTTTAGATGTACAGTTTGTAAGTCATTTTACTCATAAAAAAGTGACCTTTTTTTCCCAAGAGCTAATCTAATTTTAGAGCAGAATTCCACAAATGTTTTAGATTCTTGAAGAGTCTGAGAAAAGTAACATGGACATAAACTTAGGTTATAGTAGAAATGAGTTAGTATATTTATAAACAGATGTTTGCAGTGGGGCTGACCAGGATGAAACTTCTGTTTTGTACTTTTCCCTTCTGATTTCTAGACTACTATAACAGGTGCAGTGACAAGGTTGCCAAATGGGTTGATCTTTTCCTTGTCTTTAATTTTCAACTCTACACATCTCATCCATTGAGTGTTTCCTCAGCATTTCTTAGCATACTCTTCTCTCTCAACTTTGAACGACTACCAGGACCTGTAAGAAGTGGCTGGAGAACAGAGATGATTGGGAAATTAACCCCACTGAGTTTGTAGGAGAATGCAAAACTCTTCAGCCTCTCATCCATCCATGACCTGTTTGTCACAGTGTAATGCTCTTGTGTTGACTCTAATGTGTCTGTGGGGTGGGGGCAGGAAATTAAAAATGCTATAAGCCGTGCTTTTGGAGTCCATCCAGAAATATTTTTCCCTAAGCTTGTAACAAACAGCTGCCAGGACTCCATGAGCCCCTAAACATCCTCCTCATAAACCTTGCATTAATAATGTGCTTGGTCAGTAGTTTCACAGAGGACTGACCCAAGGATATGCAGAGAGGAAACCAGGACATGAGTGACATTGCTCAACTTCCTGCAAAAAAAACCTTGTTGTGTCATTCTTCATTTTCACAGCTGGTTCAGCAGGTCGGTTGTATACTCTAGGTATCTCCAGTATCACCTAGATTTCCTCTTAATTATATTGACAAGTTTGTTGGCAAGTCTAGAGCTTTTCCCCTCTGTCGAAAGCTTGTGGCTGGGCAAGCCCACCACCTAGACTTACACCTCAGATGCATATTCCTGAGAAGTTTATAAAGTCTTTTAAACTTTTAAAACCAAATAAAAGTTAGAATTTTTTTTCATGTGAAAATAGTTAACTGAATGCAGGAAAAACAGGGACACAAACAGGAAATGAAAATGCTGTGGTCTGAACTGCCTAACCTGAACTAGATTGAATTTCATGTGTGTTTTGGAACAAAATAAATTGTGTATTAGTAGCTTTTGCAAAAAAACTGAACCCCATTGGATAATGAAACTTAAAGAACTAAAATCTATTTCTTAGTGGCAGATGTGATTCGGTAGGTGGTGCTCTTCCCTCTACAGATCATTTATGAATCAAGCATTGCGGCTGTGATAGAACAATGACTCATACACCTTGACCCCAGACATGTGTGTTTTTTTAATTATTCAATAGACCATGTCACAACAATAACGACAGTAAAGCTTAACAGCATGTGTCATTTGAAGTTTGCTTTTTCCTATGTGTGCATATCTTTCCTTTCCTCTTGCTCTTCCCCTGAAGTGTAAGCATGGACTGGGGCCTGAATATTCTCTTAGTCCTGTGCCCCAAAGCAGTTTTGAGCATCTCTGACTCAAGTAACCATGTTGGCGTGTTTCTGTCTCATTTTGCCTAGCAGGTTTCTTAATCATAATTAGTCATATTTCTTATATTTCCTATTTTCTTATTTTCTTCCCTGGAAGATCAGCCCTTCTGTTGCTAACAATTATCCCTCCCTTGCCCCATTGCCCTTAAAGACCCCCTCCCACCACCACCACAAAAAAAAACAGAAAAAAAAAAAAAAAAAGGAATTAAAATAAAAAAGTGGAAAGTCAAAACCTTTCATAAGTCTCTCAGGTATGGATAACCAACTAACAATCTCATGGGTTTTCAAGTAGTCAGTTTTCATCTGTACCTTCCTTGCAATGTTTTACCAGTAACAGCCCCTATAGCACACTCTTCAGAACCCAAGAAAGCAGGACACTGATGAGATCTCGGGTCTTTCTATACCATTAATGAATTGAAAGGAATCCCAGATTTAATTCTGAATACTGGTCAATTCTAATAAATATTCATTCCACCAGTCCTTTATCAGGCACATAAAGGACACTTACGTTTCATGTAGCTGGGAAGGAGACCTCAGAAGATGGTTGTGGAAATCCACTCGTGGGAAGTCTGTGCATTCCTATTGACACTCCTTTGAGTGCTATCACACAGCAGCCAGTCAGCTGTGCTTGGCATTTGGAATCTAAAAGGAATGATCTCGCACTTCCAACTTACCATTTGGAGGTGCCAAACAGGTACCAATGAGTTGTCAGATCTTCTTTGACCTTTCTATGCTATGTATCAACGCATAATATTGACTCAAGTTTTTCTGAGTCAAGGTGTAACTTTAAATAGAAACATGTGGCAGTATTTGGTGAATTAATAATGTTCCATTCTCATGTCATTTTCACTTCTGCTTCAGGGGCTCAGCCGCTAGGAGTGACCAAGGTCTCATGGGCTTTTCTGTCAGTGTAATGCGAACTTGCACACGTGAAACCATATTTCTGTAGGTGTGTGAACATAAGCTTATATGGGCATAATTGTTACAGGAGGACTGAATGTTTTCATCTGTGAGGCATATGAATCTAGCTTAAAGTCCTATATAAATGATGCACAGTGAATTTAGACTGCTAAAGTTCTTTGACGTTAAATGAATCCTGTTTATGTACAGTGGTTGTGATAAAAATGTCAACTCTCGCTAGAAAATCATTATAGATTCAATTTTTGTTTTGTAGGAACATTCTTCTGAGTTGTTGACATTCATATATCTGCTGACAGTTTTTGATTTTTAGCAATTATTGCATGTTTCTTCTTTTTATCATGTTCTTTTGTTTTGAATATAGCTAAGGCATTATAGTCTTTCCATAAATGTTTCTTTAATTTAAGACTGAGTGTATAAAAACATGATTAAATGTAAGTAGGTCTTTAAGACTGTTCTAAGCTTTTCTTTTGTATGATATATGATACTAATAATGCCCTACAGGAAAATAATCTAAGAACTTCATTATAATAGTGTGTTTCAGAAAGAAAGCATGACAGCTGTATATTATTTCTAATTGAAATTACCAAGCTTCTTAGCACCATGCAAACGAGTCTTTGAAAAAGAAACTATTCAATTTAGATTATATGGATTATAATTAAATCATTTTACATTTACACAGGAACAATTGCCATCTTAATAAGACCTTTTCACATAACAGTAATGCTGTATATCTTTGTATCTATATAGGTGTATAGGTGTACTTTTGAAATACATTAATCAAAGTTTAATCTTAAAACAGACAAATACAGCAGCACTTTCTCTATGGAAATTTTAGTAGTAATACAATTCCTGTTTTTGAGATAAAGGAATGATATTTTTATTAAAATTATTTTTGTGCAAAATTTTTAGAGTGTGACACTGGATCATTTGCGTATCTGAATGGTGTGCTCTAGCACAGCTGCAGCAATTACTTGACTGAATTTGTTTTGTGATCTTATTTAAGAAACAAAGGATTTATTTTTATTTGCAAGATGACTGCTGCTTTAGGATCATAGAATCTTAGATGTATGACTTCAGCACACTTTGTCTTTCAGCTTTCCATAGATTCAAGTTACCCTTAATTTCTTTGAAAGTCAGTTTGAAATGCGAGTGCTTATCAACCCTTCAAAAAAGGCCATATATGACTCAAAGCTGTAGGCATTGTCATGTAAAATTAAGAAATCTTTTACCTTTAACAATAGGCTCTTCCAAGTGGGTGTTGATGAGAACGAGCTAGTAGTACAGCTACTGACACTGTTTCTGCACGGCGGATGAGGAGAAAATTTAAGTCTCCAGGGCTGTCAATCCAGCATGAAATTCAGATATTTTTAAAATTATTATTTTAGCTCTGTGAGTCATTCTGTGATACATAAGGATATGTGCAATAAATAGATAATAGGTTAGATCTAGCCAAAGTGTTTCAGTGTGACACTGGAGATGCTCTTGCTATGCTTTTTTGTCTTTGTGTCATTTTGTAGAAGTATTTATAGATATGTAAAATCAATGATTCAAGTTTAGGTAATTAGACTTCAAAATCTGCCATTATCTTCATATTAAAAAAAAAAAAAATCCCACAAAGAAAATATAGCAAGAGTGTGTGGTTGTCATTTCAGACACAGATTTATGTCTCAGTCTGATTCAGTTCCACTCATTGTATCTGATCTCTCAAAACAAGTCCTGCAACAGAACTGATAACACATAATGCTGTATGAAAACAGAAGAACTTGTGAAGATCTAAAATTCTCCATAATTCCATAGCAGTTTGTTTGCTGCACAAACAAGAATTTTGATTATCATTGATTTAGCCTTAATGAACACAGATGTATTTAGTCATGCAGTCATTCAGCATTTAGATATCTAGCCATAATATTTGACTCAAGGATATTGTCAGCATTGATGCTGTGAATTTAAAATGCTAAACACTGATGAGTGTTCTCAATATGATGTGGAAAAGTTTGTTATCAGTTGGTTGTTGTTTATTTTTTTCCCCAGCAGAATATGTTAAAGAGCAATAATGGAGAATAAACTATATTAAATGTTTCTCTCTTACTGTTAAGCACATTGTTTCCATTTCTTGTCCTCAGGAAATTGTACTTTGCAAACCTTCTTCATGTGCAAATCTTAAAATCTTGTAGCAGTCCTCCACATTTTTTTAAGTTTCAAAGTTGTTTGTCCATTACATATCAGCATATAGCAATATATGATACCTACCTATATGATATATACCTATATGATACCAGATGAGTTAAAATCTGAGTGTATACAATCTGACATGCTTAGATTTTAGAGCTGGATTCCTCTACAAATTTAGCAGATTATTTTAGAATAAGAATTCTAAAATCCATTTACCATACTAATCAGTCTAATATTCATCTTCCTTACTATGTTGATCGTGTTTTAAACTTCCTCTTGATAATGTATTTCTATCCTTTTTTAATTTTTTCGTAATATACTTATGTCAACTTGTTATTAATTAGATGTTAAAAACCATAAAGTGTTGCCATGCCTTGTCCCACTGTATGTATCAGGCATCAATATCAAAAACTTAATTAATTACAAACTGTTTCTGTCATATCTCTGAGCTGACTCAGCAGTAAGTTTAAAATACAAATTTGGTTTGACTTTCACTTCACTCCATAGTGAATTCATGTCAAGGGCAGGTACATGGTCATTTCAGACATCCTGAGAGTGAGAGGAGAGGACTTCTGATTAAGTTTAACACAGTGAAAGCCTATCAAAATAATGATCATATTTCTTCTAGGAAAGAGGTCTATGAGTTACCTACCAAGGAACGGTATCTGATATTGAGTCATGAATGTGTCCTCCAGAAACTAAGTAGAAACATCTAATGGGAATGAATATTCCAGTACTAGGGAAATGGAACAAATTAATGGTTTAGCTGTTACACAGGTGTTTATAACATACTCTTTCTTTATGATGGTCTCTGTACTCTAATTTTGTGCAACCACATTTCAGAAAAATGCATAAGAAACTTGCATTATAAAAAAGCTGACACCCTTTATTTTCCCTAGTTTTGTTTTTTGGGAAAAACAAACATGCAATTATATTTTGTCATTGGGATTTCAAGAATCGTATCTATAAATTATGTTAGTTTTTCCCAGACAGGGTTATAAATTATAAACAACAGATCTGAGCCTACTTATTTTTGTCTTGAATTTCTATACTGGCAAAGAGAGATTTTTCTTATTGCTGTTGGCTTCTTCTTGTCAATTTACCGGAGATGGTGGTCTTATAATGCAACTGTTTCCAGGGACTGTTTTTCCAGTATTTTTTGGGGCAGTGAGATAACTTTAATTCAGCTATCCTTGACACAGCAGGACTTTTTGATGCCTCAGCCTGTTTTCTTCCTTGGAGGTCTACAGACTCTGCCATCCTATCATTCTAGTTCACATTTTATTTTCCTGTAGTCTTCCACGACATGAAAAGTCTTGAGACACTTCATCGCCTCTCTTTTGCCCACGGCAATCAATAAAGATTCAGAAAGTGAATATACTGTATTTTTGGATAATCTGCTTCAGACAACTCTTTCCAATGTGCTATTTAACCAAGATATAGGCCCTAGATAGGTGAAGAAATCAAGGCATAAGAAACAGAGGGGTTTGACAGTGTTGCTATGCTTTGGTGTTAAATTTCATTAATTTTTAAAAGTGAGTTATTTCTCATTTAATTTATTATATGTGCCTTTGTTTAACCTGGGATATTTTTTCCCCAAAAAAAGTTTTTATGTTCTTTTCCCAATTATATCAATCAAAAGTTCTCTTTCCTTTGGATGTTGGATTCAGGCAGGAGTAGGTATTTACTTTTGCAAAATCAATAAGATGAAGTCCTGACATAGAATATAAAATAATTCCAAGGGAGGAAGGGAAATAGGACCTTTATTTCTATCTGTATGTTGTCTCTGAAAAGCTACTAATATGACCCTCATAATTTTATCTGAGGAGAAATATTTAACTGGATAAGTCAGTATGTCATTAAATGTTGATACCATGGCTTGTCTATATCTAGTGCTCACCAAGTTTTGACTGCAGATCTGAAAAGATTTCCAACTGCAGCCTGTTTTTCCTCTCAACCCATTTGTTATTCTGCAGAATGATAATCTTGATGTCTTTTTTACTTTGTGTTGGAGTTGCTCATATAGTTTAGCTGCACCACTATGTTGAAACATTTACA